>OX596018.1:45322529-45922529 GCA_951394055.1 Villa cingulata
GTTAAAACAAAAATTGTTTTTTTTTTCCATGTATTATTTCAATAATTGGACTTGTAATCAGATAGTCAGAATGATCAAAATGAATAATGACTTAGATTAAGGTACTCATTTGTAACTATATATCTGCCCACCTCTTCATGCTATTAAACTTTTCTTTGCATCATTACACATTTTTTACAACAGAATGTATACCTAACCGTAAAGATGAATATTTGCACGACATTTTTATCCTGAGGGTTCATTGTTCAGACAATTCTAAAAACTATATATGTACTATCATCATATCATACTCCTCGTCCTCATAGTGCCTATATAACAGTATAGAAATTATTACAAAAAGACGTATGTATATACAATAAAAAAGTTTAACTGTCTAAGGGTTGTAATTATTTTGCACATTTTTATGTTGTGGGTTGTGATAAATTGGTATTCATTAAATTATATATGAACAATATAAACTCACATGCACATATATGTAAATGTTCATATATTCAAGATGAACATACGTATATATAGTAAGTATATAAAAATTTTCTAGTGCATCAATTTTTTTGATTCTTACAGATTGATTACTAAACGTTATGTATATGTATACGAAACGATACAATATAACGGGATATTTTTTTATTTTCTTGATGATAGAGTCTATATCCTTCATAAAAATAATATGAATTCGTGGGTTGTTATATGCACATCGCCTTAAGGTATTTTGTCAAAGAGGATATATTATAATATTATATGCGCAAGAAACACAATCACAAAGAGAGAAAAGAAAAAATTCATTTTAATGAAGAAGCAGGTGAAACATCTTAAAAAAAAAAACATATTACATATTACCTACTAAATTACATAAATATACGAGAATGAATGTGAATCTTTCTAGAATTTATAATATGAAAACCAACAAGAAACTATCTTTTTCGTTATTTAGATGTGATTAAAGATGAAAATGAATACGAAATCATAAATCCTTACTGAATATAATTTTATCTCACTAAAAACTTTCCCTTTTCAGTTTCGAATTCACACTAATATTTTGTATTTTATTATTCGTTTTTGTATTCTTTTTTTTTTTATTTTCAATTGTTCAATAACAATAAATTGACAATCGACTGTGATAATCCTCTCACCACTGACCGATAATCTGTGCTGTGTGTGTATAATACCACATAAATATCATCCAACAAATAAAAATTATTTTTTGGTCGAGTGGCGTTATAATAAAATGATAAAATAAAATATAAAAAAAAAATCCATTATTATAATTTCATCGTCATCAAACTCATTTCGTATGAAATCGACGTTATGCACAATAAAATGAAAAAAAAAAAAAACAACTGAAGTTGAAATTTTCATTTTTGTTAGATCACAAAATTCCTAAAAATTCAGTGAAAAAAAATAAGTCAAATCGATCACCTGCTGAGATCAAAAATTGTATTAAACAAGTTATAGACCTGCTGATATTTTTCTATTATTATCTAAACCATCTTCAAACTTCAAATATCTATCAGATGTTCACAGTACATTTTTCATGTTTGTATAAGTGTGTGTAGGAAGTTATGAATGTTAGCTAATTTCAAAAAGTGAAAAGCAAAAGGACCAAATCTAAATCTATGAATGTTACCGCGTATAATAACTGTTAGAAATATTTCAGTTATCGCAGGTGTTAACTATAGTTTTTGCCTTTTCTATACACACATACAAGTGTATTACATAAATGCTTATGTAAGTTTCTGTGTATTTTTGTGTAAAATTCATATAAAAATTACACCAGATCATTGCAAGATTCTGATCAGAGTATTATTTTTATGGGTGGATGACTGTCAATTATTTTTTATCTTTTTCCTTGTTAAGAATTATTATGGTGGATTGTTGTGTATTGTATGTATGTATAAAAATTACAAACATATAAAAATGTAATAAGGGTATAGATAAACATAAAATATGAAAAAAAAAAAAAAAATGCATGTAGAGATACATATGTAAAAGTACATTTATATTTCGAATACCATGAGCATGAAGATACATACATATTTGTTAGGGATGAATTGCAAACAATTTTTGACAGCCTTATAATCGGTAATTGTTGGATTATTGCACAACAAATGGTCATTTCAAGAATAGACAACAACAAAATAAACTGATTGTTAATAAAAAAAAATTGATTTTTTTGTCTTGCGTACAATAATTACTTTTTAAAATGGGAAAATGATTTTCTAATTTAAAGGTAACTTGCTATGTATGAATAAAATTCTTAGAATATTTTGTTCCACTGTATATTTGCAATATAATATTGATGATTCGGTTTATTTGTTGAATTTAATGAGATGTATGAATGACACTTATGAGAAATAAATACAATTTATCAAAAAAAAAAAAGGAAAAAAAAATTCTGATAATATAAAAATGAGTTTTGAATTAGATTCAAATTGTTTTCAAATTTTCACTTCATATTAGGCAATTTAAGGTCCTCAAGCTCATCTTTTTCGTTCTGTATATTCAGATATTGTAATAATTTGTATTTTTTGTAATATTGTAATTACTAATAATTCTGAAATAATGTAAAAACTTTTATGTTTCTACATATACCAATAAAAAATTACATTTAAAATCTATACTTTTTTTGAAAAAAACCTTCTTTTTTCAAAGCGTTATACAGGACTAATAAGGACAAAAATCAAAAAAGTGGCTCCATTATTCCCAATAAATTCCTTCAAACTATATATGTTCGAAATTTGAAGAAAATCGGATAATATTTAATATGACTTTTTTGGTACCAAATTGGGTGAAATTTTGAAAATTTTCAAACTTTGATGCCATATATCTCAAAAACAAAAACTTTTTTCAAAAATCCACTTCCATTATTCCCAACAAAACTGATTGATGCTTCTTTGTTTCAAATTTCAAGAAAATTCGCCCAAAAACAACTGAGATATTTGGTACCAAAGTTAGCGATTTTCACTACTCCCTGTACATTGCCCTCTTAAATAATGTGAAAGAAAAATTTTTTAAATTAATACAGTATACGCTACGATATTACGATTAGTATTTTTCACATCATGTGTGTTCGTATTTTCCTTCTTCAGAAAAGTGTTGATTTTCTCTCTGATTAGAATATACGAATAGTGTACATGACAAACACGGAAAATCAACAAACAACATTTTATACTTCTCCTGCCTTTATACAGTATTTAACACATCATGTGCTCATACTCCTTCTTCGGAAAAAGTTTGTTTTCTCTCTGAGCAGAATATACGAATAGTGTACATAGTAATCCCGAAAAATCAACAAAGAACACGTTTTATGTTTTATATTTACTCCTCCCCTTTATACATACTCTCGAGTAGGGAATGTCATTGTCTCTAACAGTATCTGTCTGTAGTATACGCTACGACGAGAGTAATAGTAATATTTTACACATCGTACTTACTCATTTTTAAATTTTTAATTTTAAAAATTCGAATGATATCTAGGGGTATTTAGTCGGTTTATCAGTGCTACTATTTGGGTGAATTGATTGAATTGTACTATTTGTAAAATGTCGCATTTCATGCAAAATATTATGATTAATAAACAAATGCAAATAATAAAGTGAATAATTAAACATATGAGTATTGTCATGTCAGTATACACTTTCTTTCGGAAAAAAATCATATACATATATGAGCACATGCATATCAAAATGAATATATGCATTTCACTTTATTAAGATTTCAGTTTATATTTAAATGTGCATCTGTATGCATATTAAAGCACATAAAGTGTTATCTTTTTTCTTAATAATAAAACTTTTATTACAATTAATTTGAATACAAACTAAACAAAATTTTAACTGCATAAACAAAAATACATACTTACTGTCTGTAGTGCATAAATGGTTTACATTTCAAATCAGATCCAACTATCGATTCATTTTGTTTTCTTTATTTTCGTTCATATACATACATACATACAGAGATCTCTATATATTTTAAATATTGCTGACATAGTAGTAATTGTTGTCAACATTCATAAAATACAAACTACATACCTACATTATATTCTATTCTAACGAAATTTTCTTATTTATTTTGCAGAAAAAGAATTTCTAAAGAATCAACTTTTATATATAAATAAAGTTTTTCTTCCTTTTTTTATATATTTAGTATTTAGTACATGTATGAATACAGATGCATATCGAAAGCATATGCATCATATGGTGGCGATGTTGATAATGATAATCTTATATGCATATATCTAAGCGTAAGCATATTTGTATAAATAGAAAAGAATTTTATACATACTCGTATTTGTACATTTTTATCACTTAAATGAGTCTATAGTCTGGCTGGATATTTTATAATAAACTAAAAATTCAAACTTATGTGTATGTTTAAAATCGTTCGTTCTACATAATTTATACTTATATAATCTGTACCATACCAACCATACGTATCTAACGTTATGTATATATGAAGTCAATTGTGTTTCATTCAAGAATTCAAATATATACTTTTAAATATACTCGTATATAAAACTACACATTGATGTACATATGTATAAAATGTTACAGAGAAAAACTTTTCACAATGTTTTTCTTTACAAAAAATAAAAAAATAAAAATGAAGTCAACTGTTGTCGTTATCATCATCCTATATTATATCATATTGCTTACTGTTGCAGTATATAAATGATACAAAAATTTTATACTGTATACAGATAAGAATGATGAGAATGAGAAAAAAGGAAGAAAAAAAAAACAACAAATAATTCAAAATAAAATAATAAAATTATAAACAAAAAAGGAATAAAACGAAAAATGAAAATGAAAAATAAAACCATATCCTAATAAAATTCTTCTTTGGAAAATTGCGTAATTTTTCAAAATTATAACAATTTTCCTTTTTGCACTTATCATCGCAGCTATATGTATATATCTACATTCATAGAACCATAGAACTAACTATACAATTGTTCTATACATATTTTATTCTATACAAATATTTATTACTATTGTACAAGATGATGTCATACATGTATTCTGTATCTACACATACATACAAAAATAAACACACACAAACATATACAAACATGATTATAAATAAAATAAAATAAAATGAATTTTGTGGAGAAAAACAAATCCTTTTCTGGTTTCATCTTTTACTCTAATATGTGATACCACAAAAATTTATTTATAAAACACTATAATACTAAAAGGATGTAACCAGAAACTTATGTAACAAATTTATGTATGTATGTGTGTTTCATATATAGGTATAGTATGTGTATATATGTAGGCATGTACAATGTATGCCTGTGAAATACATGAGTAAATAACAAAACAACAAAATCTTAATATGATATAGTGTTGAAATAGAATTTCCGTTTTTTATTTCTTTATTTTTCTTTTCCTTTTTTTTTTTTGATTTTTCCGACGCCATTTGGTAAATGAATTTACTAGATTTTGCAAAAACAAAAAAAAAAAAAAAAAAAAACTCAAAAAGCAGAAAAAAATATCATCATTTTTAACAGGAAATCTTTGAAATGCCACACAATGATCAAAATTAAGATACAGATTTTTAAAAATGAAATGGATAGTATGTGGTAAAAATGTAAGATTAAAAAAAAATGAATAATGTTCTATATTCTAGTCAAAATTTCAATAAATAAAAAAAATATTTTTCTAAAAAAAAAAAATGAAACATAATAGTGTATTGCCCAGAGCTACACTTTACACATATGTATGTGTAGACTGATGTATAGACTTTCTATATTTGATGAAAGAAAAAAATAAAACAATCTACAAACAGATATTTGTACATTTATACAAACTCGTATATAGATAGCTACCCTTCCTGGAATTTTAAAAGTTTTTTTTATAATATATAACTACATTACTACATGCGGTAAAAAAGAAAATATGGTCAACAGATTTGCAAAACATTTATTGTATCATTTGAAGAAAAAACAAAATGATTTAATGAATTTATATTTTTGGAATTTGTATTTAATATTATTGCCGTCTTGTCTTGTATGTATTTTTTTTTTCTTTGTTTCATAATTATTTTATATATTCCTCAAAATATAAGAAAAAAAAAAAACAAAGACTGAAAAAAATATGTGATGATAAAACAGATGGTTAAATGAAAAATTATTATTAATTCATTCTTAAGAAATTCGCAACAAAAATGAAACGATTAATTTATATACTTACAAACATTTCATATACACAATCTTTGTAATTTGTAAATGTCTTCGATATGGATGATAACCAACCAACCAACAATAATAAATGTTATGGAAAATTAAATTTCATTAAGAATTTTGTTTAATTTTGTGGAAATGAAAATAAAACAAAAATAAATAAAAATAAAAATAAAAATTTAAGATATTTCTGATGAAGTGATGAACAAGTGTGAATGATATACCATATAATATCGTTAACATTAACAAGCCGTATATGTGTGATATATTTACTTAATTTTATTATTATGTGTTTTTAGAAAACCATATATGGGTGGGTATAGTGGTTGTTTGTGCTAACGTTTGTTGAAATCGAACCAAATCGAACACAACTTTTATATGATGTCTTTTATATTGTCTTTCTATTGTCTATATTTGTTCAATGACACTTTGTCACCTTCTCATGGTGAGACATTATAAATTTCAAAATTGTCCAAAATTTAATGCGCAAATTTTCGAAAGAAATCATATATGTATGTATTTTTATAAACATTTTTCACATTGTTTACGTCATATCTAACCATTGAACAGGTCAATTTAAGGTCAATTTTGCATTGCGAGTATACAATAAAAGATAGATACATGATAACTGCAAAAGCATTTTTTGAAATAATATTTTCCAAACAAAAAAAAAAATTTATTAAATACAAGGAAAAACAAAACGAACATGAAAATTTACATTCTGTAATAAAGTCTGTACCGCAGAATGGCAGAACGCAGGACATAAAAAAAACATTATACATACATATATGGGCATATTAAAAGGTGAAAAAAAAAGAAACGATTAAGAAAAACAAAAATAAGTAATCAATATTTTTAAAGATTTTTTAATAACAACATTCGCATTTAAAAAAAAAAAAAAAACAAGAAAATAAAAAATTCGTCTCATTTGAAGTACTAAAATCTTGATATCCCATATAATCATGATTCAGATTAATTTTAACTTCGTTTTTAAAGTGCACGTAATGCATTATATACACACATGAGAATACATTCATATGGTATATGCAAGAATGTATGTATATATACGATAAGCGCATAATATGTAAAAATATGTAAAGGTATACGTTACATTATATACATTTATTTTATACGTTAAACTGGTTAAACATAAAAATTCAAACCAATCAATTTTTAATCTCTAAAATCTTTTTACATAAATATCTGTACCATTTTATATTTTATATAGTAAATACATACGTTTGTATGGTATGCATATTTATACAGATTATATACATATATGTAAGGTAAACCCAAAATTTATTTACATATTTTACAAACATTGCATATATATACCTTATTATATACATTTAATACTGTGTGTTATCATATATGCATATATTACACAAACATATACATATATAATTAGATTCATACATACATAACTTTAAAAATGCATGCATATACATATTCGTTAATGTATATTCATGAATTTTGTGAATAACATCAATAAATCTAAAATCTTCAATTTTTATCTGACTTCACACCCTGTTAAGAAATCATTTTATGCTGGTGCTAACATTAAATGTATAAGGTGTTTGCCAGTTGGCGCCAACTACCCACAGGGGGCGTCAAAAAACAAAAACAAAATTTCATTATATTAAAAAAAAAAATAATAATAATAATAAAAAAAAATTTAAAAATAAATAAATAAATAAAAGAATTCAAAACAAAAACGAAATGAAAACAAAACAAAACAAAAAAATAAAGTGAATTTTTCATTCCATCATCGCAATACATGAATGCTTAAAAAATACTCGTATCTACAAAGAGTATGAATATGTATGTAAGTGTACGTAAATGGTTCTGTGTAAAGAACACAGCTACCTTAGCCTCCTTACCTTTTCAACCTTCAATATTTTACGAGTATATTATTTTTTCACATATATGTTTGTTTGTTTGTAGACTTTATAAATGAATATATAGATACAGGTATACGTATATTTTCTTTGATATATACTTACAAAAAGTGCAATACATACATACAATTTACATACATACGGGGTACAAATGTGTGTAGAACAACAGAACACAGTACTTGTGTACGTACAGTCAACGTACGAGACATTTCACCTATAATAGCTATCAACATTTATTTTATACAATGTACCTATATATATGTATGTAGATCTACTGCACAACATCATCATCATCCTACAATGGAGCCTTTTCACATTTATGTACGTACTACACACAAACTTGTATTATATACGATGAGTATACATTATATCCACATAAGATCTATCGTTAGACACGCTGTCGGATTCATTTTTCACAATAACATTGAATGACGATTAGAACCGATGGCGACGATATTTATTGTTTCATCTTAGACATTGAATACGTTTCGTTCAACATCTGTGTACACCATAAAGATCATTGTACAAAAATATTTACAAAATATACATACACTATATGCACATTTTATACAAAAAATATAAATGTAATGTAGATAAATGTAGTAAGTATATGTAGATGTATGAATATGTAAGTACATATATAAGTATTTTAGTATAAATTGTGTATACATACATACAAATACATATTACCAGGACCACATAGACTTGAGAAAATTTAAACTTAACTCACCTGGTGTATTTTAATGTACATGTACACATATTTACGAGTACTATGCATAAAACAAAACTGATTATATTCAATGTAATGTAAATTTTTCTGTTTAAAAAAATAAAAATAAAATATAACATAAATGATGACGATGATGATGATCTCCAGGACGCAGTATAATCATCATCAATACTCTTATAAAATGTGAATCTAAATATACTTATGTACATATACAGTATCCAACATCCTACACACACACTATATAATGTAGATTCAGAAGAAAACAATGTTTTTTTTTTTTCATTTTTTAAGTCAATCGTTTTGTGGTTTTTAATCGTTCATCTTTTCGTCTTTTCGCCTTGACTAAACTTAGTAATATTATTGAAGTGAAGCATTAAAATGTCGGCAAGTTAAATAGAATGAGAATTAACGAACAAATATTTTAAAAATGAATAAATTTATATGTACAAATGTACGAGTATATACAAATATTCACGTGCATGTATGTTTGCCTAAACGTCAATAAAATATCGAACAAAAAACAAAAATCTTATGGGGTGAATGGGGATCACATCAGATTGAAAACAAAAAAAATGAAAAAAATTCTTCATGAATGTTATACAAAATTGAGAAGGTGAAATTTTTATCGTTAATAAAAATTGAAAAAAAAAATAAAATAATGTTACATAGCACTATGGTGGCCTTTTAACTAATGGGATTAATCAAAAATCCTTTATATCGGCAGCTTTTGTCTATTTTGATTGTCGTTTTTGTTTTCATTCGTTTTGGTTAATTTTCTGATATGCATATAGTTAGTTGCATAGTTATATTAAGTTACTGCATCATCATCATACATATCTGTGGTATTTGTGTATTAATTTATTTACAAATGTACATATCATTACTTCTTATACTCATATATGCACTATCCAGAGCTAACGTTCTGATTTGAATTTGAACTGCATGTGGCTGGCTCTATATGCATCTATAATAGCTCAGTGGAAATATTTTTTTTTAAACGGAAGAATATGCCAATTAGATTTAAATTAAAGATACAAAGTGTTTAAATATAAACCAGATATCCAATGGTTTGATGGCCAGCATGACAAAGGAATGATGTTGTATTTATCTTTTCAGATATCAGAAAATTAACAAATGATAAATGTACTCTTGATTATTATACATTCACGCGAACGTGAGTATGTATATGGTATGTAGTGTATAATGTGAGATGTGATGTGATACGATACGTGAATATGAAGCTGTAAATTTTTTACAAAATGATTTTTTAAAAAGATTATATGTAGTTCTTCATAAACAAATATGTACATAACCTACAAATAAAATTAATATTCGAAATATTTTAACGATTCGTTACAGGTTGAAAAATTAGTTATCGAAATAAAAAGAATAAAAAATAAATCAGACTCAGACATGTAAATGAATCTTAAAATCATCATTCAAATTAATTTTTCTCTCTAATACGGAAAATTTTTGTAAACAATCTATAATTAAATTAAAAATCTTCAAATTAAATTATACTGTACCGACGATATACATTATAATGCGTATACACTCATACACTTTAATTTCAATATTTTTCTTAATATACATATCCTTGCAAAAATAAAAATGAAATCTAGAAAAAATTCAATAAATTTATGATCATATTAAACTTTTATTATAGTCATAATATCATCTGTTTTCATTTATTCCTATCACTTACTAAATTAAATTTTTATTTATTTCTATTTTCCTCTATTATCCTCTTATAGTCAGTCATAAAGATGATAGTAAGATACACAATTTTAAGGTCAAATAAACAAAAATAGTGGAAAAAAAATGTACATAAATATATGAAAAATTTTGCAAAAAAAAACCCCACTCAAGACAATAACAAAAAAATTGTATTCTTCAGATAATTTATCAAAAAAGTTATAAGCACTGTACGACTGTACTAATCTAAAACTGTCACCAATCTTATTGTTAATGTGTATACGTTAAAATGACTTTTTATTTTTTTACAAAAAAGATATCCTGTAGAGTGTATTAAAGATTAAAGGAAGCAAGGCAAAGAATACAATAATTTTACTATCTAGATCGACTAGACAGGTTGATTACTTGATGACGTTTTTGGTTGTTGTTCAAAAAACAAAACACACACTAACACACATGACAACAAAACTATAAGAAATCATAGATAGATGGTAAAAGAATGGCAAAAAATACATTTTTGGCAAATGTGTAATAGGACCTGGTACGTTCTGTTCTGTTCTGTATATTCACAGATAGTCTGTTTTTGATGTATGTATGTACTTGCATATACTTGTACTTAATATATAGTTTGACATGTATATGTGTGGTATGGTTTATAGTTCACTCTCTCTGTACATACATATTATGGAATTGTGTGTAGAAACAAAAGAAAAACTATAAAATAATAAAAAAATAGAAACGAAAAGAAAACAAATTTATAGAAGAAGAAGAAAAATAAAGAAATAAATGAATGAGTCAGGAAAATCCTTTTAAGATGATTCTAGGACAGTAAAGTGACTTTTTATGTTATTACACACATATTTGTATGTATAGAGTCTGAATAACAGATAAATACTCGATACGTATATATAAGTATACTGTCACTGTATTTATTTGTATACCACTACTACTACTATGTTATTGCAGTAAAGCAGGTTAAAATAAAGGAAATTCATATAACAAATTGTTATCCAGGACAGAAAAGGGATTCATTTATGTATATTGTGTTATATGAAGAATTTATATATATTATACACATTCATGTACGTACATATACATTATGTTTATAACATAAACATAAACGGATATTTTGAAAAGATACCATATTGGCGCCAGGAGCACTCTAGGTGTCCGAATAAAGATTGATTTTCCTTTAAGCTTATAAGTGCACAAAATTTTTATGAATATGTACATTATAAATTATATGTATATGACATATTTGTATGTAATGTATGCATATATATACATATATGTGAATATATTTTTGATTCTTTAAAATAGCTGATATTTGTTTATATGTAAGTATATATACCTTATATACATTGTGCTTATTCGACTGGACTCTTGAGATAAATTCACATTAAAATTTTACAATATGTTTTACATACAAAAATAGATAACAGAATACATAGGTACTTGCATACATATGTATATAGTATATTTTATGCGTAAACACCACATGTATATGTCCATATTATGTTTGTTGTTTTCATTTTTAAAATAATAAAATGTAGATATACATAGATACCTATAAATGTACATATAACGATAATTGCAAATTTCTAGTGCATCATTATAGTACAAAATTCACATACATACATACATATGAGATACGATAGCAAGTACATATATACATAAATATTGTACTATATTTGATGTAATATGTAAATGCATTTAACTACGTATGTGATATATAGAGAGATATATGCATATGTATATATCTATGTTTATGTATGTAAATGAATTTAACATTTTCTTTAGAAAATTCAACAGATGCAAATTGTCTAGAATTCTTGAAATACATTTATTAGCCTGACACATCTAAAGCTGTTTTGAGGTGAGATTTATGATCATGTCTTAAGATGTTTTTATGAATATATGTACACATTATGTATATGTATGTATTTTTCTTTGTTGTTGATTTCACATTCATTAAAATACATATCATTTGTGTATATACACATATGTACTATGTTGATATGTATATCTGTAGTATGCACATAAGTTATAAACATATTATAAATCAAGTAAAATGCATAATGAAATCATAAAAGATGATGCACATCAGTTATTAATAATTATTTTTTATATGTTTCTAGGTTATACACTTTATACACATTACACATATACATACATATCTTTGCAACATATCATTTGGATTACATACACAATACACGCATAAGTATGTATTTATATATGAAGTACATTACATATATGAAAATAATATTACAATTTCCATAATAATAGATGATGCTTACACACATACGAAGCACACATAAATTAACATGAATTTGTATAGTTAATATATGATGTATACATTTCAATGATATACTTATGTGAAGCTGAATTTGTATTTTTCTCAACATCTGGTATCTCTAGTAATATTGTTGATGTCATTAAATTTTAATGCTCCTTCAGTTGTTTTTTTTTTTTTTGATTTTGTTTTGTGTTTTTAACTTTTGCTTTTAATATTTATTAGATATTTAAAAAAAAAAACCAAGAAAATATGGTTAAAAATGAAAAGAGTTTAATTGAAAACATCAAAGAAAATATTGATTTACATGTAAATAGTATAAATTGTATACATAAACTCGTATATACGAGCATATTTGTGTATTTATATTAATTAATTTTTTGATGTATATTTCGCAATAAATTTATCAAAAAATGCGTAACTTCTTCACACGACAATTTCATGGATTTCATAAATCACGAACAAAAATAAATTCATTCGAATAACAAATCGAATTTATCGTATTGAATCGTAATAGTAAGAGAAAAAGTTAATAAAACATAAAACGATTTGATTTCAGCCATTTTTAAAATCAAATCGAATACCCATATAAACACATGGTATATATAGAGTAGATGTACATAGATATTTCTCGAATACTTCTTACTTCTTATAGTGTTTAGTTCAGAGCAAGTATAAAGAGGAAATGAATCAAAGTAAATACGAGTATTTCATTCCTAATACTTAATGTCTCTTTTTATTTCTCATATTACATCTTCTTTAGTTTAGTGCAGAGCAAGTATAAAGAGGAGACGATGAATCAATGAAAATACGAGTACATATATGGTATTCAAGATACCATAGCGTCTATCGTACTATAGCTAGAGGCTAATAATCTCATTGCTACTACTCACTGTCTCACCCTGTTTCTTATAATGTGTATTGTGTAGTGTAGAGCTGGTATAAAGAGAATATTCCTCTTTCTCATACATGAAATACGAGTACATAGCATTTGGCATGTAATAAAGAGCTGATACGGTATGATGGAATGAAGCATGTTTCTCTTTCTCTTTATGCCATGTGACGTTACTGTATCGATATACATTTTTCATGCATTGTAGCAATTGTAGTCTATTGCAGGATTGTATTGCTTTTGCTAAGGAAATTATATCAATTAGTTAAAATTAATAGCATGCAATCTTAGGTTCTAAGCCTATTTTATATTACATATTATTAAATACTTAATGTGTTCTTATACTTTATAGTTTGAAGGAAAATTCTATGATGCTAGTCAAATTTAATCATCGAATGTAAGGACAAAGATAAAATTCCTTTGATTGCATATTTTATTATTAATCAGATTTTCTACTTAGTCGAATTGCATCACTAAATATTATCAAATATCTTATATTATGTGTCTATGTCTACTTATAAATATAATTTTCAAACATCAAACCAATACAGAAACATTATTACTATCATTTTAATAGAACGACATTTTCACAATATCTACAATCACTTTACAGTTCGAAGTTCGAAGTAATAAACTATATACCTGTATACTACATCTATCGTATATAATAATCATATTATTAAAATTATAAAAATCCGAAATAAATACTCATGTTTCATGTATAGTTTGTTTATGTGTTATATTACGTATATCCATATATTCTGTATAATCTAAGTATGCATGTATACACATTACATTATATAAACATATATTTTTTTACATAATTTTCAGTTTCCAATTTGATTGGGCGTTAAAATTTTGCCTCAAGTATCAAACATAAACCTCATCACATATATGTATATTTTTTATACGTGTATGCATTTCCTACATAAATACTTGTAATATACATACGTGCAGTAACATATAATATCCAAATTATCCAGCAACAAAAACAATAACAACAAAAACAAAACATAAAAACCGAAACAGAGTTAAAAAAAAAAATAAAACTAAATTATTTCGGTTACTGTGGGAAAATGCTCCTGGAATGTAGTAATTTTTTTTTAGTTAAAGTTCGCGTGCTTATATTGTAGTATATCCATATCCAGATGAAAATTTTATAAGTAGTTACATGCACACATACATTATGTATCGCGTAACAAATATAAAATTTCAAACATAAATAAATATAAATCTGTTTCAGTTATCAGTTATCCAAATTTGTTTCAATATACACATTAAGATACTATGTATAAATATAAATACGTGTACAAATGCCCAAGAAATAAAAACATGTATAAGTCTCACGTACATACTTAGCTATATATATCATATTTTTGTTTTAATTTTGAGATATTTTCTTTTCCATTTTTCCTATACTATACTTGATTAGTTGGTATATAAGTTGATGTTTAATCCTTTGGGCTGTCACGATGACGATTTTTACTTTTTCATACATTTTTTTATACACTTGAAGAAAAAAATGTTTTTCTTTTTTTTTTTTTTGTGCAAATATTATATGTATTTCTTTTCGATCGTCTTTCTTTCTCATGTCTCATTATTATTATTGTTCTTTTTTTTTTTACCTTAAGAATATAAATGCAGCTGAAAATTATAGATACTCCAATTATTAAGAGTCTTAAATCTTTATAAGATGGATCGATTCAATTTTACTATACTTTTGAACAATTAACTGATGAGTTTCAATTTTGTTATTTTTAAAATGCATTCGAAGTTTAAAAATAATATTCTCTGCGTACTGTATTTAATGGTGGTGGTGTGAGTTTAACTTTTGTTTTTTTTTTCATTTTTTTTTCTTTCTTTTAATAATCCTCAGTTATTATAGAATTACATATATACATACACATCTGTAATTATGTTTGTTAGTATAAAATATTGTGAAAATTTTATAATTTTTATATAAATTTTGTATAGGTTTTGTAAGTTTTTATATTTTTTTGATTTTGTTTCTTTGAAATAATGAAATGATGCCCAAAGTTAAAAACAATAATTTTTTTTTTTATGTTAGTTTTCATATTATACTTTTCAAATACATACATATGTATGCACTCTATATTCTGTTTAATTTCTTCATATTAAAAAATATTGTAAAAATTTTTTTTGACTTTAATGAAAGACGCTAATATTTCCTTGACAGAAAGTAATTAAAAGGAATAACTTATTTAAAAGGATATGGATTTATTGAACCCAAAATGCTTAAACTTTAATGAAAATAATAATCAATTCAAATCCTAAATGTTCAATATTTTTCCATTTCTCTTTACAAAATTTGTCTTCATTCACATATGTATGTATTCAAATTAAAAATTTGTCTTAAAACAAGAATATGTTAATTTGCTTTATAGATAAATGCATATTTTTAAAAGACAAATTTAATTCTTCCTTTTTTTTTCTTTGAAAATTAATCAAAAATAAAAAAAAACAAATCTTACTTACTCAAAACACAAAAAATGAAAATTTTCATCACCATAGCATAGCATAATCAACTGAAAACAAAAAAGAATGAATTATATTTTCTCTATATACTCTGTCTGTGAATGAAGAAATCAAAAACATGTTCACTTCTTAATGAGTAATTTGGTTATTGGAAACAAAAATTAAAAACCATCAATAAAAATTATCAAAAAATAGTAAAAACAAAACAATACAAAACAAAAAACAGTAACTATAGAAAAGGGATACTTTTACTACATCAAATACCATGTGTTATATATCCTAAATTATGAAAAAGAAAAATGAAAATTTTTAAATCTATAACTCATTTATTCCCACACATACTCGGGTATATTCCAACCCAACAATATGTTCCGTTTCTCGGTGTATGTTTTTTTCTTGGGATCTCTCTAAAAAAAATAGAAAAAAAACAAACTAAATAAATGTACTCGCGTATATTATAAATCCATTCAAGAATAATTTTTGTTTTTGTTTCTGTTTTTTATTTCCTAAAACAGAAGGGTAAATTTTTGTCTTTAAATAACATATATGTATATGAACTCGAATGTTTTACTAAACAAATTTGTTGTTAATATTCAATATTATGAACGAAATCACTTTCATGGAAGATGCAAATTACCCTGTAAATTAGATAAAAAAAAAATTTTATTTTTTCTGTTACACATGTGTTTATATAGAATGTACTACATATGTACATAATGCATATATACATTCATTTTTATTGGAATAGTATATACATACGTACACGTACATAATATGTATTATGACAGGATATAACTTTGAAACAGATGATGGATTTCTTGTTATTAAATTATTATTATTTTTTTAAATATTAATCATATTATTTATAGCTATAAACATGAACAAATGACTTCTGTTTTTTTTTTTTTTGTTTGTTTCTAAAAAGGAAAAAAAACAGAATCTTTTTTAATATGTAATATTCTAGGTATATATGTTTGACGTCTATATATAAATGTAAAGTACATAATTTCCATTCACATATGCACATGCACATGTACTAAATTTGAATATTTATATATTTTTTTTTTTTTTGTTTCGTTAACGAAAGGAAACCTTTGTCAAACATAAATCTTCTTAAAATTGTATAACACTTTTGATTACATTTATTTACTACTGCGAGTTATCGTTTGTTTTCTTTTTTTTTTCCATAAAGCAATTAAAAACGAATATAAATACACGAGTATCTATAAAATGTATGTATGTATTTATATGTGTTTATTTTTATTTTTATTTTTTGTCGTCATAATGTAATAATTACAAACTTAAATACTCACGCTCACGCGGACATTAATAAATACACATCCTTAATTTAAAAATCTATACATACATAAATAATTATCATAGTATATGCATTCTATGATGATATTATCGCATATCAAACGTTTTACATTTAAAACATGTCATCAAAATTTAAGCTCATAAATTATGACTCACCTGAATTTCAATATGAAAATACTAAATAATAAAAAAAAAATAAAAATTAAACATTAAGGCTGGTACTCACCAACATAGATTATCTTTTATCTGAGATAAAGTGTATTCATCAACCTGGATAAAACACTACTCGGATATTTTTAAGACAACCTCGGAGTGGTATTATAAATATCGTTCGACCATAACCTTGTTATTAACAGCAACAGCACAAACAAAGACAATGTAGTTATACTGTACTACATATAATTATCACCTCACAGAACCTCTTTTTCATTTTGTAATATAAAAATACAATCAGCTTACATGTTTGACACACATGTTTGACCCGAAAACGAAGTTCGAAAACAAAATTTATCTAGGTTGATGAATAAGCTAAAATTGTATCCGGCTAAAATATATCCGACAGATATATCCATGTTGGTGAATACCACCCTAAATGCATATTATGTACATGAGTACACATTTTAAATAGTAGATACGATGGTAGTCGTCTATATTTATGTGTGCAACATAAAAAAAATATAATGTAATTTTCCACGTACTGTAAATACGTCTGTTCTGTTAAATTGAATTGTATTGAATTGATTACACACACGTACGCATATACCATTTCATTCATTACAAGAATCAAAAAAAATAAAATAAATAAATAAAAAAAAAACAGACACCATTTATACGATCATCATTATCATCATCATCGTCATTCGGCTTAGTCACTAAGTCATTTTGGATTATAATAATTGTATACTCGAGTCTCATTTATATATCTATCTACTTACTTAATATACGTAATCTGTTTTTTTTTTTTAATATTGTATATATACAAGTACTCAAGTATTACACATTATATAGCATAACGTAAGTTTTTCTTTTCGTAATTAATTAACCGTTACAATATTTTGACTTTAAAGTTTACTTATAGTTATTCGCTTTTCTTTTGAGTTTATTTTTATTTTTTCATTTTCATTTTTGTTTCAATTTTTTGTTTTATTTGCAGTACGTGTAATTAAAATACATATACGAGTATAAAGGTATGAAATTCTTATTCAAAAATACACCGGTTCAAAATTTTTAAAATGAAAAAAAATATAAGTACTCGTATATTTATTTTTGTTTGTATCTCAAATGAATTGAATATTCATAATATACATGTATGTAGCAACTAGCAAGTATATTATGTAACCTCACGTACCTATATGTATGTACGACTAGGGTACATGTATGTACATATATTTATTAAATTCGTATTAAAAATGGCATGTGTACTGTATAAAAATGTATGTGGGTACTAAGAGTGTACTAAGTACTACAGTACACTTCTTGATGATTATTATGTAAAATGTTTTTAAACAATTTTATTTCCATTGTAAATTAAAAATGTATACATAAATTTATAAGTTGTAACTTTAATTTGTTAATTTTGAATAGATACAAAAAATTAAGTCGAACAACAAAAAAAAAAACAAACTTTAAATTCTTTATTTCATTAAATTTTTCACCTTAACATTTTCATTTTTATAATTAATTTTTTTTTTTTTTTGAAAAGAAATTGTATTTTTTAAATAAGCATAAGTACGAGAGGAGTTGTACACATGCATTATACTCCTAACAGAAGGCGTCAAAAATGAATGAACAACCTCATATATGTAAGTATATGATATGATAAGTGACAAGTGTTTTATTTTTTATAACGAAACAAAACGAAAAGCATAAAAGAAAAATAATTTTCTTTATTTCTTATTTAGAATTTTGTATTTTTTTTTCTTTTTTTTTTTTGGTTAAAAAAAGGCGCATCATTTAAAATATAATAAAAAAATTTTTTTTTTCTGTCTTTCATATTTTTATATAAATGTACATGTAAATAAGAATAAAATATACAATAATAAATACTTTTGTGGTGTGTACATACATAATGTAGAAGTTACGTAAATGTACATCTGTCGATAATGTTAATTAAATTGTCGAAAAAAAAATGTTTTTCTCTTTTTTTTTTTTCAAAAAAACTTAATAATTACACATACGAATAAGTATACAAACTTACACTTACGAATACAATTACTATACATATTTATACACATTTTATGAAAAGAAAATGTATTCGTATTATGTATTATTTTTTGGTATGAACATGCGAAATTTTCATGATAGCAAAGCAAATACGAAATTAAAATTGCTTCCTTTCTTTGGAACAAATTGAAAATTTTTTTTTCATTTTTTTGTTTTGTAAATACACAGGAAAATGTATAAATAAAGAGTAAATTAATTTTTATTTTTCAGATAAATATCAATATGTAATAAAAAATACAAAAATTTATACTTATATTTATTCATGTTCAAAATGCATATGCACGGTTAATGATAAACGCCAAATAATTGTGTAATTAAAATGTTCACTTCTAAATCATGGGATTTATGTACATGTTCAAATGCAATGTAATTCACGAATAAATTTCTGTATAAATATTATAAACAAAAATATGCAATACTAAAGAAAAAAAAAATATTTGATTTTTCGTGTTTGCATGTTCATGTACACTATTCGTATATCTATTCTTCTCTGAGAGGAAATCAACTTTTTTCGAAGAAGGAAAATACAAGCACACATGATGTGTGAAATAGTACTCATCATACTAGAATAGCGTAGGTATACTATAGATACTGTTAGAGACAATGACATCCAATACTCGAGAGTCGCGACTCGCGAGTGTGTATAAAGGGGAGGAGCAGGTATAAAATGTTGTTTGTTGATTTTCTGTATTTGTAGTTTACACTATTCGTATATTCTACTCAGAGAGTAAATCAACTTATTCTGAATCTGAATAAGGAAAACACGAGTATGTACACATATCATGTGTAAATTACTACTTGTGCTCGTATTATAGTAGAGTATACTATAATCTATAAATACAGTCATAGCTCGTATAGATAGTCATTAGTAGAGTATGTGCAGTGCATGGAACAGAGGAAGAGCAGCAAGTATAAAGCATGTTGCTTGTTGATTTTTCTTTTTCGTTATGTACACTATTCGTATATTCTACTCAGAGAGAAAATCAACATTTTCTGAATAATGAAAATACGAGCGAGCACACATGATGTGTAAAATACTACTCGACCTAGAATAGCTTATACTATAGCATATAATGCTTAATTATGCTTTTAAAACAATCTAGATACTATAAAGGATAACAATCATATATGTATGTATGTACTTTTCAGTTCAAATCCACACATAAAATATTTTCCATTATTTTGTTGACAATTTTATGACGATCTTCATTCTATTATCTGAAGAAAATATGCGATCAAATCAACAAGACTATATGATAAGACATACTTAATTAAGATATTTTTATAAGAAATTAATTTTCAAAAAATACATTACATATTTACATGCATATGTTTCATATCTATCTACAGAGGAGACGAAGAAAATAAAATAAATAAAATTTTCATCATCAACAACTACAACAACTACAACAAGCATCAACAAAAACAGAGAATAACACTGAAAAATTTTCCTTTTATACATATTTTTCACTTAAAAAATCTTTTATTTTTTCGTCGTGTTTTTCTTTTGGAAAAAATAAAAATTTTTAATTGCCGTTTTTTGATCATCTTAAATACTAAATACAAATAATATACACACCATAATAGAAATTTTATATATGAGTACATTTATATGTATTTGTAGATGTTTATTCTGTCTGAGTGGATCAAAAAAAAAAACAACAAAGAAATAAATATTGAAATAAAATTGTTTTGACGATCAGAAAATCAGAGTGACTGCACAGATGTGTTTTAAAGAAAATAACATTTTTTTTTTCAACCAACAAAAATTGATACGATTCTGGCGTTCTATATAAATGTATCTATAGGTATATGGTATTATGGCTTTTATATACGATTATATAAAATACTTGCGTGAACATTTTAATTTTTCACACACACACATACACAGATATACGTTTAAATGTAGTCAATAATGTACTAAATGGAAATATAAAGTACTCATCATGAATGCGTTTATATAGACGTATACTCGTCTCGTACATGTGTATGGGGAAAAATTTTTTTAATAATGCGATTTTATATGATATGCTGTATATATGGGTACATGTGTTATTGTCGTATCATCTATATGTTCATATTAGCGACCTCTTAACATTCCCAATTGAATGATGACATATACAATCAAATTAATAAGAGTAAATCCACGAAAAGACATTCATGATTAATTTATTTTGAACTTATAATTTCACAAAAATTTCATACATACGAGTATACATTCTTTCTGGTCGCATTTCTTTTAAATCTTTTATCATATATTATAAATATTTTCGTATATGTATTTATTTTTTTAAATTTATTTTTAATATAATCCTTTTAATTTTTTTTTTTTTTTTTTTTAAAAATAAAAAATTGTGACTTAATGATTCAAATTTTATGATATTTATTTATTTTTTATTTTTGAAAATTTTTGAATTTCATTTTCATTCTTTACGTGCTATAATTAAACTCCTCTTGTCTGATTTTCTTCACTTTTCATTTAATTTTTTTCATACTATACGCAGAGATGCTACGTATAAAGAACATTTTTAGTAAATAAATATAGAATTGAAATAAAAATCAAACAAACTATAGAAAAAAGTCAAAATGTTCTGTGTCATCTGACATGTTAATTATTTTTAGTTCAAATTTGAATTTTTAGTATTTTTTTTTTTATATATATAATCAAATTATATGGAAGTCGTTATTGAGGTCATCAAATAAAGTGATTAATTTTGAAATAAATTGTTGAAAAATAATTTAGAAAAAAAAAAAAAATACATAATTACTTCCGGATGTATAAAAGAAGGCACGTGCCAAATTTTATAATCATTTTAAATTCTTATTCATATTATATATTATTCATATTTTTATTCTATCAATAATTTATGTGAAGACATTATACAGTAGACAAACAAAACCTGACTAAAATCAATTTATGAAAAACAATAAATCGAATTACCATAGTAAAGAAAATTTAAATCAAAAATTTTCAAACTATTAAAGATAATAATCAATCTTTATAAATGAAAAGTATTACAGATTATATCCACTCTTATAGTGAAAATTTTATACGGGTATTTAAGTACCTAATTTTCATTAATGACACATTTCTATTCTGGACAAATAAAATTTCAATTATTATCCAATTTTTATATTCTTCTTCTTCTAAATTTGAACAACGATAAAACAAAAATAAATCTGTTGTTTTAATCAGTAACGGGTTATCATCAAACTATCAAGTCCTATTATATACATATAGCTGCTATACGATAATAAACCTAAATCAACGTTTCAACAAAAATTAAGAAACTAAAAAGCAAAAAGAAAAAAAAAACTTTAATATCCTTCCGGTTCTGATTTATGTTTTGTTTATTCAGTCTAGATGTCTAGATATTCTACATATATGTACATGTACATATAGACAGTATATAATCATAGATATATTAATATTATTTTCCGATTCTAATTGAAGAACAGAAAAAAAACAAAATCATTAAACGGAAGAAAAAAAAAATGTTTTTTTAATTCCCCCTTTTATGTATTGTATTAACCAACATTTTAACAAAATCATTTTATAACAAGTTGAAAAGGATCTCACGTTGCTTTACTACATCACTTAACACATGTATTATTAATGTATACATATATGCATATGAATATATCTATATATAATATGAACTTATAAATATGTATGTGCATATAAGATAGGCGTATTAATATGTCATGTGTGATTGTGTATATTTAAAATTGAACATACGTGAAACAAGGTGTTCTGTCGATGCATTCATGACACGTGACATATATTCACCCCGAAGAATATTACATTTTCTTACCCTCATTCAACACACTTACATTATATTCCGTTTCTTTTCTAATATGCAACTCTGTAATGTATATATTTATGTATGTTCATATGTATATGTATATACGAGTACATGCACTATAGTACGTACATATTTCTTAAAATTATTATTTTTTTATTATTTATTTTTTAATTTTTGGTGCGTGTACATAGTTTATTACTGTTGCTGCTGACATTTTCTTCTTCTTGTTTGCATGTGACAATATTCTTATAAATATACTATACGTACACACGTACATATGTACATACATATATTAACTTGCCTGCTGATATATATTTTCCATCTGCTGTCGGCATTCTATAAATTGATGATCTTGTATATATAAATGTTATAACATTATAAACTTACATCATCTTACATACTATATACAATACATTTTATCTATACACGGTAATCGATGTATATACATTACATACTATGAGATGAATAAATGAATTATTTAAGGGATCATCATCATATGATATTATAAAAAAAATTTTTCTTTTTCCCAAAATAAAAAAAAAGAAACAAAACTAGTGCAACAGAAAAATTTCCCTTCGGGTTAATAAAATATATAATTTAATGAAAAACGAAAGAAAAACATAACAAATTTCCTCTAAAAAAAAAAATAAAAAATAAATTGATGTGATTTTGTAAAATTGTTTCCCGAAAATCTGTAGCAATTCCAAAATATCAAATTGTTGATAAGTTTATGTTCCTGTCTTTATCTAAAAATAAACATCGAAAATTACACACAACAATTTTTCTGATACATCATAATAGAGATACGAACTAATATATCATTATACACTGTTAACTATAAACTGTTGTAATACTATATTTTCTCTAAGAACCGTATGAAATATTTTAGTTTCTCATGTTTTTTCGTATTTTTATAAACTCTTTTTATCATTATAGTAAATTAAATTTTGTTCAGAAAATTTTTCTAAGTTTAAAGAAATACCCACACATATTTTCAAATTTAGATTTTTATACAAAATTAACATATGGATTTGAAATAGAAGAGAATTACTACAACTACAACTACTACAACTATTTGTAGAGAAAACATTTAAAGAAAAATAAAAAAATAAATAAAAAAAACAAAACTAAAAACAGAAAAAAAATATGTTTTTCCTGACAACGTTTGTTTTTTATTATAATTTTTATTTTCCATTTTATTTATTTTTTATACCGTATGAGTATATAAATGTATTGAAAATATTTTGAAAAAAAAAATAGGTTACACCTGTTTATAGAAAGACAAAAATTTGTCAATGAAATGAAGATAAAACCCAAATAAAAAAGAAACAAAATAAAAATATCTGACTAAATAGGGGAATTTAAATATAATCGAATCAAATAGAACCAGCCTGTGTGTGTACCATGTACGAATTTTTGTATATTAATATTATGATATAACAGATAGATACTCATGTGTACGTACAACTTACTTATACCAACTTACCTTCTAATAGAAAAAACGTGTACAAAAATGTGCTTGGCAAAATTTATCATTTCCTCACACACAACATAACAACGCATGGAAATGCTATGGTCGATTTAATATGTATTAAAAAAAAAAAAGCAAAAAAAAAAAACATCTTTTTGATTGGCAGATGCTTCTGAAAGGAAGTTAACAACTGGACAAATGTCTAGACTCTCAGATCTCTAATATGTATTATTTTTAAAAATATAGAATTGATTAAATAGATAGATATAGAGTCTTCATAGCATAGTAGATATTATAGTCATCTCATCATATGCATAAATTTATTAATTTGTTATACGTTCTGCATGTACAATGTACATTTGTGTAGGTGTATGTATATGCACACATATGGTACATTATTTATATTTTTCAATATGCTAATTTTAATTTTTTAAAATTCTATTCAAATTCTAAAAACAAAATTCATACAAATTTACAAACTCTGTATAATATTTAGTCGTGTTTGTGTGTGTATATAAGTTGTTCTGTGTATGAGAAAGAGAAGACTGAATTTTCAAATGTACATGAGTTATGTACAAAATGTTTATATTTAGTTATAATTCATTTACACATTTTATGGAACAGCAATAATATCAATGCATCAATTATAATTATACTAAATATTGAAATTATTTGTATTAAGTTACATTTACAATCCACCCCATAATTACTTACGTTCTATGTTCTACGGTTCTACACTATATACTACATTAGATTTTTCACATATTTTCCAAAAAAATTCTATAACGCTCTATCCTTTTTCCGCTCGTCCCTAGATTAATTCAAAGGTTGTATTTCTAATCTGATGCTCGCGATAGGGAAAATCATATTGAATGCTTGTTTAACAATATCATACTCGTATATCCATATAATAACATACGGAAGTAATCTGGGCTGGATTGTAAATGGCACTTTATACTCGAATATCTCATTGAAATGATACAAAAAAATTAAGATTTTAACACTTGTCAGCATATATCCAGTGACATAACTTTGAAGATATTTTTATTTCAGTAGTATTGTCGTCTTTCATTATCTTTAGTTAGGTAATTCCCGATTCTAATTAAAAACGAAACATTTAATTTTTCTTTTTGTCCTATACTTTTAGAATTAATTAAAAATAAATGTATAAAAAATTTAATAAAAATATGAAATTAAACTATATTCTGTTATCCAAATTTGTATACAAAAAATTAACAATACATTCGAATAACATTCATTACAGATAAAAAATCAAAATATCTTACAATCGAAAAGAAATATCAATTCTTAAAATAAACTTTGTTGAAAATATATTGAAATTTCTCAGAGCTATATTCTATCACATTCTATGCGTGTATATAATATTCCTGCATAAAAATATTATAAAATTTTGTAATAAATTTTCTTTTTAAAAAAATAATTTTTTTTTTTTTTCATATCATATTATAATAAAAATGCGAAGATCATATAAATTATTTACTTGATGATCTTCAATCTATGACGTTCGGAATGTATAATGAATAAATCTGGATCAAAATATCATCATAATCCTATACAGATAATGTATATACATTTAAATCTTTTAAAAATATATGCATATTTTATTGGAATAAAATATTTAAAAAATACAAAATATAAATACAAATATATGTATATAAGTATTGTATCACATGAATGTAACGACATCGTCCAGATTTTTATTCTTATCCATATTCAAATATATTTTTATATTATTGTACATTATGTACGTATATGTATCTTTACTTTTAAATTGTATATTCATTATTTGTTGTGCATATGAAAATTTTTGTATAATGTGTAGGTGGTGTCTATCATGTCATTTCAACAAATTAGCAGAACAAAAACAAAAATATGCAATCATTTAAATATAAATTCAAATAAAATAATTTGTAAGAAAATGTATGTACATATATTACAACAGAATAAATTGAAGGAAATTTTTAAATTTCTTTTCTTTCACATTTTTACAAAAATTAAAAAAAAAAAAAAATAGTACATTTAATATAATTAAGTATTACAGTTCAAATTCAGTGTGCGATCATAAAATTTAATTCTATATGACGACAAGTCTGACAGATGTGCACATCATTGTCATATTTTCCTTTAAAAAAAAAATTAAATAAAATAAAATTCACATTTGTGTAAGTGTGCGTAAAGAATAATATATAAATAATTTAATTAGACACAGTATTAAAATGCAAAAATGTTCGAATCAATTAAAATTTACAGAGTGTTAAGTTAACTTGAAAAAATTGTATATAATACGTAGTAAAAATGCCATATAAAAATGTCTATTCTCCCTCATTTACGATATCAAAAATGTAATCATCCTTCTTTATATACTACATATACATATGTAATAGATTTTTCAATTGTTAAATTTCAAAATATAAGATACATACAATCATATTATGTATTTAATGAGAAATCTGTACACAAATATTTCAATTTTATATACTTATATTTTTCTTGACTGCATAATAAACTTTATAAAATATTCATTTTAAACTCCTCCACACAAATTCATATCCGTATTTGCTATATTAAATGTACATATATAAATAATTCATGTCTAAATATTCATTAAATTCTACACTCGCTTGTACATATAACATGCAGCGCCGGTTTTAGCCTCTTTGGCGCCCGGTGCACTTCTAAAAAGTTTTCTACTTATACTAAAGAGTTCAATGGCCATGTTTGTTTACAAATAAAAATATAAGTCAAAACATTTATCGGATTTTGTTGTTTACACTGGTCTTGTGTTCATATAAAATTCTTCTTCTTATTTGCTTACTACAGTGCAGTATATCATTTAGACAAGAAGAGGGGAAGAGAAACTACTATTCGCGTATCTTTCTACTTTCATTTCTACTTCTGTTTCTCCTTTTCTTGTTTGAATTATGTACTACACTGTAGTGGGCGTGCACGAAGAAGAATTAAAGATATAAACTAGATCCGTGCAAACAACAAAAACCGATAAATATTTTGATCTATATTTTCACTTGTAAACAAACATGGTCATTGAACTCTTGAGTATTTGAGAAGTAGAAAAAGAAATAGAAAAATACGCGAATAATAATTGTTCTTCTACTTTTCTTGTACAGATAAATTTTGTACTTTGTATGAATATTTTCACAAATATTTACTGTGATTTGTAAAAATATTTTTCTAAAAACGGATATGTGTGACTTTTTCATTCTGTTCTTATTCGCGCCCCTAAGATTTGACGCCCAGTTTCAGTGAATCATTTCAACATTATAAATAGCCGAGTATAATAATATATACACATAAATGTTAAAATATTTTATTTTTATGGACTTAAAATTAATAATTATGGTGGCCGGTCAGTAGCTTCTTTTATATTTATTTCAAACACACACACAGATTTATGTTAATATGCGTATATCATTACACACTAAATATAATGACGGTGATAATGACGATGTGATAATGATGATGACTTTTCATGGTGATTCTGATGATGATCATATTGTCTGGCCTTTGTCAGAGAAATTATTGTTATTGTCATATTTTATTGTATATAAATTGTGTATGTAGTATAGAAGTCTGTCTGCCAAATATCATCGACTTTGTAAATCGTTAAATAGCTGACAATTAAATTATGAAAACTTTATTTTATACGAAGGACGTGCTAAGTAGTTAGGAATGTAAATTATAAGTATAAATGCACATTATTGTATACACATATTTTATATACATATATTGACAATACTTATGCATAATTGTAAAATAATTACGACACATTTTATGGAAAATTATTATTATGAATATAATAATAATAATAATAAATTTTCAACTACATATTTTCTATTTCTTTTATATACTCGATACTCGTACATACTTACATATTTGTCATTCACAATAACTTCAGTTATTTATTTATACATTTAGAAAATTTCATATAAAAAAATACTTACATATAGAATATAAAAATTATTTTATATTATTTCTCATTAACCATACTCGTATAAGAAATTCCTCTTTTGTTTCATAAAATTAAATTTCTGTTTAATTGATTATTATGATATCAATATGTATTGTAATATTTATATAGCATTAAAATTTTTGTCTTTTTCTTCAAAAATTTCTTCAAAGTTTAATTTTCATTTGTATGCATAAAATACGAATTTCTATAATTTTTTATTCAAATTCAAATTTAAACTGACAATTCTCCCGATATGTTATTTATGATATTCATTACTCTTAATTATAATATCATTTCGAACAACAACAAAAAATCTTATCATGATTACATATGTCTATGTTGTAATGTCTGTCACAGTACACACACATACTAAAACAAAGTGTCAAAAAGGATATGTAAATATGTATATTTGAAAATTACAATAATTAATTACGTAACATCAGAAAGAATACTTAAATAATATGTGACATAAGTACATTTGTGTACTATCACGTGTATGTGAATGCAAAAATTTACAATTACCGTATGCATTATCTGCGCATCTTATATAATGTATATATGATATGAATGTATGTATACGTAATAAATTTTACATGTAAAGATACTTTTCACACCCATATGTATGTATGAAAATTAAAATTTAACTTATGTGTATATAATATTATAAAAATAATAATATAGTTGTATAACTTGACATTTTTTTTTTCAATAATTTAGACTTGTTATCAGGCACTGAAATAAAACTAAATTAAATTTTAAAAAATAAAAAAAAATGAATATTCAATCGAAAACAGAAATGAATAACAACAACAATCAAAAATGATCAATTACTTTACGCCACTTAAAAATGAAAATTTTTCCATCAAATCAAGAATAAATGCATGTATGTGCGTAAGGAGTACAGTGTACATATACGTACGTACATAAGTAATATGTGTATGCAAGCAAGGTGTGTCCACATATCCTATCAAAATTCAATTTGAGAAGACAATTTAAAATGATCTGTATAAATTGCATATATGTAAAATCATGTTGTTGTCAAGATAATAATTTGGACTTGTACGTATGATATGTATATATGCACATATATGCATATGACGCGTTTAATACAGAAGTTTAAAAAATATATAGCAACTGAAAAATATAAAAAATTAATGGGTGTTCAAATTAAATACTCTTACCTCTTACTTTATGTGTAATATGTACGTGTTGCATATCAGTGTATATGTATATTTTGATAGTGGATATGTGAATGTAATCTCATATCAAACTCACTTTTTAAGCTGTCAAAATTAATTTCAATGTTAGTTTAATATAACACACAACAATAATTTTATGATATACTTGCATATGATACATACATATAATACGAGTATATATGAGTGTACAAAAAAATATAACAATTCATCTTTGCCTTTAATCATTTTGAGTGAATTAATTTTTTTTTTTTTTTTTTTGCTTTTATTATATTTTATGTTGGTTTCTTATTTTTATCCTTTTTTTTTACACTATGTTATTTTTGTTCCTGCATGAAATTTTTCAAAAATATTTAAAAGATGTTAAACACAGTAGTGGTCAAAGATATATATGTGACCAGCATTTTAGATCAGATGTAAACTAAATTTATGTATAATGTATACACGTAAGTTTCTATATATAATGTACTTGCATTATTTAAATTACTTTCATAATATATGTAAGTCTGGTGAATTTTTATTCGAATAAATAAAATTACATAGCCACAAGACATTTGCCACTAACTTATATATAGTATCATGATATAATAATAATGGTAATGGTCATTTATTGGTATAAGGGGATATGATGCTATATACTATACACCATACCATTACTACATTGGTTATGCGGTTAATAAACATTCACAAAAAAAAAAAAAAAATTTATTATTATCATTATTGTTATTATTATTGTACATTTTATAAGAATATATGATAAAAAAAAATTTTTAAGAATAAAGCCCGTTCATATAAATAACAACTATATAAAATATGTATAGTAGATACATTTATATACCTACTACGAAAAGAATGCTGTTGACTGACTCTGTTGATATACATATACTCGCATATATACAAAATAAGCAGATGGATGTATCGCGGATGGACACACTGATAATGGTAATCCAACAACTGCTACTATATCTATATTATACCTATGTATGTATACAACTGCAACCAAAAATGTTATTAAATTGACTGACTCTCTGATCCTGTTGAATTATTCTATACCACACCACAGTTTATTATGATGACGATACATATTACATGTGTTCTATTTATTAAAATGTTATATTCATACATACATGCAAATATGTATATGTTTATGTAACAATATATATACTACCTATATGTGCATGCATATCTATCTATATGTATGTATATTAAATTTGTATTTAATCGTAATCAAACAATTCTCGATCAACCTAAAATGATAATTATTATACAATACATTTTGAAGGTGAACTTTTATTACATGCTGCTGAAAACTAATTTGATCATGATCATTTTTGCAATCATCTTTACCCATCTTACCGATAACCAAAATATGTAGCTGTATTTACGATATGAGTATGTGTGTGTTAATACGAAAAATGTATGCAGTGTACATAATTTAAATGACTGACAAAATGTTTACTCACCTTTCTTTGAATTTTATTCGTTTTTTCTTCCTTATTTCTCTCTGTCTCTCTATTTAATATATTTTTGTGTATCTGATGATCATATACATCTATAAATATTTAATCGTTTTTGTCACTATATTTTTCAGAGTAGGATAATTAAGTTTTTTTTTTTTTTTTTTTGTTCAACGACAGGACATCTGCATTTTTTTGCTTTAAAATTAAAAATATATATACATATACAATATATAAAGAGTAACACTTCATCTCGCTAAATTTATATAAAACAATAATTTCAAAAAATTTTTTTCTTCCTTTTATACTATCTACATGTATTGATGTGTACATCGTAAAAAAGTACATTCCGTACGAGTATGTATGTAGCTTCTTTTTTATTACTTTTTCACCTCATCCGAACATTCACTTTCAGTAAAGTAAAGTTAATATATAGGTACTTACTTAAATAATTTTCAATAAAATTTCATTTTGTTGTTAAAAGAAAAAAAAATGATTTTTTTTCTTCGTTTACGTTTTTTTTTTTTCTTTTTTTGGGCTATATTCTTTTGAAAAATTAAAAAAATATTTACAATACTATATGCATTAAAATGTAGCAAATTTTAAATTTAAATTTAGATAAAGAATACTTTTATGTTGAGTTGTTATGTTCTTTATTCTCTGTTAAAATGTACAATGTATGTCGGTAACGTATACCATCTGCAATATTATTTGATTTTTAATTAATATTTAGTAAAAACAAAAAAAATTTCATTAAATTAAATTAATTTGTTCACAATATAAATTATTTTATATTGAATAAAATTTACACTTTTAAAATTCATTTAAATATTTTAATAAAAATATAAAAATATAGGTACATAATAAGGAAATGAATTTTTATTCATTGTACATATAGGTTCGAAACAAAAAAACAGGTGCGATCTTATATAAAATATAAAAATTAAAAATGTAAAATATTTATGAGAGAAATTCAAATCCATTAAAGTAATTGATATAATCAATTAAAGATATATTAGTGTCGTCGCATGGTTCTTATCAAATTTTATAGGTATTTTTTTCAAAATTAATAAAATTATAATAATAATGATTATATATATATATCCACATTACAGGCATATTTTATATCGAAAATTTTCTTCCAAAATAACAAAAAAAAAAAAATAAACTGTCATATAAATTTCTATATTTTACATTTGTATGTATGTTAATTTGGAAAATATACAAACATACATATTTGCACGAATATAGATATAGTATAGAATAGGTTTATGTGTGCAAGTACTCGTAAATACCAATCCAAAAGTAAGTATTTTAAAATTTAAGATTTTCTTCAATTTTGAAAATCTAGTCACGAGAATACATCATATTTTGTAGAGTAACAATTTTATTATTATTATTATTTTGACACCTAAAGTCGATAATTGCGTATGACATTAAACACTTGTTTCTGTCATAATTTCATAAATTTTCATTTATGAATTGTATAAGGTATACGAAAAACGTAAAATAAAAAAAAAAGCAATTTTTTTTTTAAACTAACAAAAGAATAAATTTAATCACATATCCATAATAAGTAGACGTATCTTATATCAAAAAAAAAAAAAAAACATATGTACTTTTGTATTGAAATATACTGATAACATTTTTAATTGTCCGTATACCTTTACCTTTGCATTGATATGATTGAGGCGATATGACTTTATATTGTGTATCCATAAAATATTACATTGGACATAACAATACAATACAAATAATAATAATAGATGGATGCATGCAATGAATATGTATATTCATATATGTAGTACCTACTTACATACATGTATATATGAAATTTTTTGAGCTCATCATGTATATATGTATATTATATACAGACACATTTTGTGGCGTCTATAATTGCAATATTATATTATTATTATTTGTGCATTTTTGTAAGAAAAACAAAATTGAAAAAGAACCGAAAACAAAAATTATACCGGTCACGTACATATTATGAAAAATGTCCGACAATACAAAAAAAAAAATAAAAATAAAAAAATTATTAATTCTAAACGATAAACATAAATATGTGTTTACAAATACAAAAAAAAATAAAGAAAAATATTATACTAAACATCATATAATATTAAATTTTTTAAATGGAAAAATTAATACATTTATACGCACAATACTCATATAGAGGTACACCTATACCTACCTACATATGTATATATGCGCAATAATGAAAAATCTATACATATATGTATACATATATGAATTTTTTTTTTTTTCATTTTATATGACGATTATTAGCAAATAAACGAACAATTATAAATATGTAATTATAAAAATATTGTATATTGTCGAGTGTCGATATATGTCGATGTTGTATTTTAATATGCAACAAACATAACTTTTATATATGTACACACACACACACACATATCAAACATAATATCATATTCATTTAATATTTGCGTAAATAATATTAGACGACAATCATTGTCAAACAATAAAATATTGGATTATTGGTAATATAATAAATGGATGGTTGGATATAATGTACACACACACACACACTTCATATTGTAACATTATATGTATGTAATGATGCGTGTATAAAAAATAAAAAATATAAAATAAATATATTTTATAAGTTGTATAGGTATATAACAATTATGGATCATGTTTTATGTCGTGTTGAAGAAAAGTAATATGATGACGATGATGATGATGATGAAGATGAGGCTCTTATATCATACATGAATATATAAATAGATAGTACTCGTATAGGGTATTATAGGTATTATATAGGTATACATAGTAGATAGTAGGATAGTAGTATGTATTTAGAGGTATGTGCTTTGTTATCTTATTATGTAAATGTCATGTTACATTTTGTATAAAACATAATTGTATAAAAGAAGAGAAACGTATGTAAACATAATCATAAATATACATACACACACCACTCATTATATGTACCTTCTATATATACTCTGTATGTACATATATTTGTACCTTATGTCGTAATAAAAATAAAATATTTAAAAAGAAAAGTTTAATGAAAATGAAAAAAAAAAAATAGAAAGAAAAACAAATTTGAAAAAATAAATAAATAAAAATAAAAAGAATTACGACAAAATGACAAGGATTGTGTTGGCGGAACGACACACGTTGACAGCTGTTATTACTTCTTCGTTATCCCAAAAGAATGCAACATCAGCTTATAAAATGTAGATATGTATATGTACGTACATTGCATATACAGTACCAGTACGAGTACAGTACAGTACAAGTAAATATGTATAATGTATAAGAGTTTGTCGTATAGCAAACCACATTCTTTAAGATTATATCTACATAAATATTTTGTGTATATTATAATATACATAATACCTAAATGAAAAATCTTGTCTGGACAAAAAATTAATTCGTGGTTGACGCCAATTAAAACATAACAAAATAGAAATTTGACGACAAATTATTTTAGAATATTATTTATTTTATTTATTTATTATTATTTTTTTTTTTTTTTTGCATTAAATTTCATTTGAAATATTTTTAAATTAATATGTACAATAATATGCAAAAGGTATATAATACACTTATGTATGGGTGTGGGTAACTGGAAAATTTTTTTGAACCAATAAAAATACTGAAGTTACTTCCAAGTATAGAAGGCATAATAATACAACATTATAGTAGGTACTATGTACTATTCATATTGTATATTGATGCTATATAATCGTGATATGCAAAAATTGTATAAAAGCAACAAATATTATATGAACATAAAGTGAATGGTATAAATTGACATTCATATAAAATAAATTTATGTATATTTATGTATGTATTGTATAGAATAATTTTATATTTTATTTATTTCTTTATTTAAATTAAAATTAATTACCATATACATACATATAATACGAAAATTATTCAAATTCATATATTATAACCAACAAAGCTTTAAAAAGTAACCAAACCAAAAGAATTTCATGTACATGCTTGGATTCAAGTATCTACATATGTACATATTATATCTAACTTGATATTTATATACAGTAATAACCGCAATTAAAATTTTTAAACTTTTATTGTTACGTACATCTGCTACCGCTAGGCTACAGCATATCACCAACCAACAATATATCAAATTAAAAAAAAACATCTTTCATAATGATTATCAATCATTAAATATAATTTCACACTTAATCATATACAGTACATAGTTAAAAGTACACTTTATCTTATTATTAAACATTTTTACACTTTTAAGTATATTTTTTTTGTTCTTTTTTGTTCTATAGATACTTAAATTGTTAGTGTAAGTTATATTCATACATACATATATTTATATTAGCTTCCTGTTTTACAAGAAATTTAGATTTAATTTAACACCTTCAACACCAATCACGATAATTTTAATACAAAAGGATTTCTATTCATATTCGCTTGTTGTATACTTCATTCATATACTATACGTACAATAATACAATCCACTTTACGCGTATATATTTTCCTCTAACATTCACTGTAGTATATAGAAAATGAATGCTGTACATAAAAATAAAACAATAGAAAATTTTTACAAAATTGTATACTCCTGTAGTGTTTATGTGAATGTACATAAGTACATATATGAAAAATACTAAGAGAATAACAATTCATGTATAAATAACCACAACAATTTATTGTGTAATTTTCATTGTCATTATCTGTATGTATGGGATGTATGTGAACCATTATGAAAAATGAAATTTTCCAGGGAAAGTAATTAAATTAACAATAAAGATAGAACAAAAATATATATATATATATAAATATGTGTGTATATAATGTGTATAGATACATTTAGAAGACTATATATTATTATACTTGCTAATTGTATATAAAAGTAAATTATACATACTAAAATAATTTTAAAAAAAAACCCAGATGTAAGTGAATTAAGAGTTTGATAACAGTATATAGTTGTTGTTGTTGTTGTTGATGTTGAAAGATATTATTACATTTAATATACATACCATTACTTAGGAAAACATTTTTTAAATTTTGTACTTATATAATTGCATATTTATAACGATATAGTCTCTCTCCATAAGCAGTGGCGTATTTCTCGATTAAGCATTTCTCAAAATGAACTTTAATTTTAAAGCTGAAGGATGTACAAACAAAATTTGTAGATAATAATCGAAATATAAATGTGGACCGAACACTTTAATTAGTTTTGTAATTTTTTTTCAAAAATCATGACAAAAATTTGCATTCAAATTAACATACCTTATTGTTGCCTATATAATACAGTGAGTTAATCTTTGGTGGTCGAGCAGTTGAAATTAACCTCCTTCCTCTCTCTAAAATGTAATTTTTTATTTTCGTTGATGAGATCTATAACATATTACTCTGTATATATAGTATGTATAAGTGTAATGTATACATGAAACATAATTTCATTTTACAACTTTATCTTTTTTATAATTTTTTAATATTGTTTCAAGAATTTCAAGTTGAAAAATGACTAAATTGTAAGTGCTTAAATACCATACGTACATATTATGTTATGTATAATGTATACGTACTATACTAAAGTAAATTGCGTACTTTTATTATTTAATAACATACAATATAATGTATTTTATTAATTTTTTCACAGCATGATGCATTTTTATTGTGCTCATTAACACAATATGATGTCAATTACGTACACATATGTATATATAGTACGTCTGTATCGTAGATTACTTTAAATAAGGCTTAAAAAAAATTTTTTTTCATATAGGTACTATCAGAATCAGATGGTTTTATGCTACGCTTTACCAGTATACAAATATATGCGAAAAATTTTAATCCTTACAACACAACAAAAAAAAGAGAAAATGTAACAAAGTCAACAAGTCTGTTGATACGATACTATATGAATTGCATAATGTGTATGTACTCGTATTTTATATTATTAATAAGCATTGCATACCCTCCTTCCTATATAAATAGTCTACGAGTATAATACTGATACTCTATCTATAGATAGTTTTGCTCATTACATTTACATTTGATCTTTTTATCTGTTTTCTCATACTATATTCGTAATTATTTTTGTAATTAATTTATTTGCTGACTTTTTTTTAAAAGAAAAGAGAACGAAATAAAGAAAAAAAAAGCAAACAGCTGCTTCCAAATTCTACAAAATTGTATATACCCACATACTATACTTGTAATAAAAATTCTACTAAATACATTTGTATCTATTTACCAGGATCCAAATTACACATGTAAATACTTGTATATGCATATGTGTGTGCATACACATGGAGCTGGTATATTACGTATTAATTACCATGTTCCAATGAAATATATTATGAAAAAAAAAAGAAAAGAAAACCTCCAAAAACGAATGAAAATGAACACCTGAATAAGAAAAAAAATGAATAAAAATGCATAATCTTATAAATATGCGAGTAGCACACGTATGACATAGTTTTTATTAATTTTTTTATATAGTTATATCATTTTCTCTTGTGTGATCTACATTTTTAGTTTTTAGTTTGTTTTGTTTTTGTCATCATATGTATATAGAATTATTATTTAGCTTTAATTGATTTTTCTTTTTTATTTTTATTTTGTCGCATGCATGTGTACATATGTACTTGGATATATGTATCTAAATATACATATGTGATGTTTCACATTTGAACAGGTGAAAATTTACTAATAAAATTAATATTTTGATCAATTTTGAAATAAATATGTACGTACAAATGTAAGATATGTATTCACGTATGTGCATATGTATGAACAGATGGAGATGTTCAGTTATAAAATGACAGTTAATTTTTGAGAACTATATAAGACTGTCACGGATGACTTATTTTTTAAAATAAATATTTTAAATTGTTTCGGTCGTTTTTAAATTGTTTTTTTATTTTGTTTATTTTTATTGTTAAATTTTATTATGATATGCATATGCAACAAGCAGCGATATGCACATTAGAGCGAATATGTAACAAACTATATGCATGAAGGGTATACTGGGTACATGTATTCATGCATTATATAATACATATCCGAATGTAGAACTCCCTTTAAAAACGTACGAGTGTAATAATTGTACGCACATGCAGATATAAATAAAAATATTTAATTGACACTAATGAAAAACAATAATACGAAATTTTTTTTTTACTGCAAACAATGCGAATACCATTTACCAACATCACACTGTACAGTGCATAATTTTTTTTTTTCAATTTTTTTATGCATACATGAGTACGATTATTAGTATAGTATAATCATTCGATTATATGCAATGCATATGCACCTACTATCAGTACAGGTGCTAAAGGTACACGAATTTTTTGTGTTCAAAATTTATTTTATATAAAATACACACATATTCAGTATCTACATAATTACATATGTATATACATGTATTAGAAAGAAAGTTAATTTTATATTTAAAATTTATTTTTCTTTTTATTAAATACCTTTATGTTTTATAGATCATCTGACAAAATTTTATTCTTATCACTATACCTAAAGACGCCATAGCAAAAATATTGGAATATATTGTGTGTATACATTACATTTACATATCAAAATTTGTAAATAAATATCGATATGTACTTACTTATTAACAACTATTCTATTAAGATAACTGACGAGCGATGATAAATGACGACAAATGAACAAAACTTTATGATAAATACAGTGCAGTTTTCTTCTAAAACTGCTGCAAAGTAATCAGTAGATGCATCATGCATGCTTAGATTTGTAGTGTTGCAGTGCATGTGATGTAATGTATAGCTGTAAAATGTGCAAAATGCAAGATGAAAGTGCAATCTATTTACACGTACAGTGACGACAACAAATATTATTAGTCGCTAATTAAAATATGTAGATAAAGTGGAATCAAATCACAAAATAGTTACGCATACGCATATATTATCAAAGAAAAGGTGAAATTATTTTTGAAAAAATGAAACAGAAACTCAAACCCCTCAAAACAACTATATACAAATAAAAGGAAATTTACTTCCAATTTTTAAAGAGAGTAGTAAAGTAAACTATAGTACTCTTCAATGAAAATATAAATAATATTAATAAAGTATGAGAATAAAAAAATAAAAAATACCAAAATTTTACAATAATTGTTGTTTCTATTCTTCCAGTTTCAAATCCAATTCCAATTCCAATTTATAAATTTCTATTTCTACCAACCATTCCAACAATAAACATAACAACCATCCATAACGTCTATAACCATATCATTGCTATTCCAATCATCATTTTCCGTTCTTACTCTATTATAGATTTATCTCTTTTTTCCTAGTATAAAAAATATCATATATTTCTCTTTTATTACTGCGCATGTAAATACTGTGTAAATCTAAATACTAAATAATTATTGTTTTGTTGCGTTGTACAGAAAATATACTATTTCATTCTCTTTAACAAGTTGTAAATGAAAGCTAAAATTCTATATCTATTTCTCTTTATTTGTTTTTATATGTTATTATGTATGTATTTACAAATTTTCGTTGCTTTCGTTTATTTTTCGTATTATATCGTGCAAATGTATAATCTTTAATATACACACGAGGAAACGAGAAATTGCTAAAACATGTGATATGTGAATGGAATGTATTGAATTCATTTTTGCTATCCATTAAATATGAGCGCCTGGTAAATGACGCGCGCCTTGGTACAACAGCGTACTTTCTCGCATTCTTTTCGTACTTCAGCTTCTGCATCACAACATCACAAGCACAGCACAACAGAGTTCAGCAACATATGTATGTACATATGTTTGTATATAGCATAACATGAATCATGATGGCATGGCATGGTATGTATGGTATGATATTTGGTATTATTTATAGAAAATATCTATATATAATATGGAATATGGGATGTATAGTATAATGCATGTATAGATAAGTAGACGCTGTGTTTGTGTTATTTATATAGTAAGTAAGTAATTTCAAATTGTGAAGTAATGATATAACATATAAGATATAACAAATAACACACTTTACCTCCTTTCCGTACTTTTCAAAAAATATTGTATAACATATTTATAATATCTATAAAATACATGATAATAGTATCTACTCTACTATCGATGGAAAATTATATGTTATAATAAAATGCAATAAGCAACAAACTCTAGTAGGTACTGACTACTGAGTAAATATAACGATGATGTGTACATTTTGGGTGAAACCAGCTCTTCGCATCTATAATCTATACATATATGTATATATACAAGTATGTATATAATATATTCTGTATGATTGAATCCAACTATCCATTTGAACATTCCCATCCCATATCTAAATTCAACTGATTTCTGAATCACCTGTGTTTTATTAACTTCTATTACTTGCTTTTGCTGATACCTGATACCTACAGAATACATACTGATGTCTACCTCAACTACCGAACCGATTATTTACCTCTTATACCTGTGTAGTATTAGGTATTAGTATACTGAACTGAACACTGAACAGTGAGTAGTGAATAATAAACAGACTTTAAATAAAAAACTGAATTTACAAATACAATTTTGCAAATGTATAAACTTAGTATTATGTATTATATAGGTATGAAATAATACATTTATAATATGAGTATAATAAAAATTGAAACTGGTTCTCTAAACTTTTATAAAAATATATAAATACATATATGTATCTAATAAAGCAAAAATAACCCAAAATACAAGATATATGTATCTACATTTTATTACATTCGTGATTAAAGTGTTTCCAGCCAGCCAGACAATTGAAAAAATTTTAATTAATACACGTATCGTATAGGTATCTACATAAAATATCTTAAATTTTTTTATATAAAATGTACGTCAATCATATAAAATATTGTTCCCAGTATGGTGAAAAACATTTTTTTATCGCTCAAAAAATTATCATTTTGTAAATTATTTTATTCCCAAAGATTATGTGTATGATATGATGCACCTATTATAAAATTTTATTACTCAATAAGTTTATTATAAATATTCGTATAAAATCACTGATGGTAACACTTATGGTATTATACAATCGCGAAAACTTAGAGATTTTTATGAAGCTGATGGGGACATGGAGATGGAGACGAACACGAAGTAAGGTTTTTCGTTTTTCTTATCAGGCTTGCTTATAAAAAACAACTATAGCCAGCCATCCATATGTATGCACAGTTTTGCACAATCATATTTATATTCAAAATATAAAACATAAAACTGAGTAAAGCAAGCAAAAGCAAGCAAAAACCATTGGCAAAACCTCGCTTTTAAATTCTCATACACACTACATCTACATATGTTTGTGTACATATTTAGTTTTTAGTAGTGTATTTTTCACGATATATGTATATAAATAATATTGTACAAAGTTTTGCTGTTTTGCACTCTTCAAAATTTAGATAATTTACTTTTCAGCTTAGTTGAGTTGAGTGATTGGAAATGGTGTACATACCATACCTTTTATAAATTTCGTGATATCATTTTTACACAATTAATGTAAACATTTTATTTATAATTTTCATTATTTAATCTATTTCAGTTGTATATTATAACACATAATAATATCAGTAAACTTTTATAATTACAGAAAAATAAAAAATAGATTCAATAAATATGTCTTCTTCAAAAAGTGAATTAAAAAAACTATCAGAAGAAAGTTTATTACAACCACCTGAAAAAGTATTCGATGTAATTTGCAAATTAGGTGAAGGAAGTTATGGATCAGTATATAAAGCAATACATAAGGAGAGTAGTGCAGTAGTGGCCATTAAACTTGTACCAGTTGAATCTGATTTACATGAAATTATCAAAGAGATTTCAATTATGCAACAGTGTGATTCACCATATGTTGTAAGATATTATGGTAGTTATTTTAAACAGCATGATTTATGGATATGTATGGAATATTGTGGTGCTGGAAGTGTATCAGATATAATGCGATTAAGAAAAAAAACACTAACTGAAGATGAAATTGCAACTATACTCAATGATGCAATTAGAGGTCTAGAATATTTGCATACAAGACGTAAGATACATAGGGATGTTAAAGCTGGAAATATTTTATTGAATTCAGAAGGACATGCAAAGCTTGCAGATTTTGGTGTAGCTGGTCAATTGACAGATACTTTAACAAAACGGAATACAGTTATTGGTACACCATTTTGGATGGCACCAGAAGTAATAGAAGAAATCGGATATGATTGTGCAGCTGATATATGGTCGTTAGGTATAACAGCTTTAGAGATGGCTGAAGGTAAGCCACCATACGGTGACATACATCCAATGAGGGCAATCTTTATGATTCCACAGAAACCACCACCATCATTTCGAGAACCAGATAAATGGAGTACAGAGTTTATTGACTTTGTTAGCCAGTGTCTGATTAAAAATCCTGAAGAAAGAGCAACAGCAACTACAATTTTGGAACATGAATTTATAAAGAATACAAAACCGCGAACAATTTTAGAACAAATGATCGCAGAAGCATGTGAAGCTAGAGAAAATCAAGCAATAAGTCATACAAGAAGAAATCACTTCAGAAGTTTAGTTGTAAAAGAACAACAACAACAACAGACTTCAGAATTATCTGAAGATTCAAAAACTCTAATTAATATAAAAAGTTCTGAAGCAGAACAAGATGGAACAATGATTGAGCATAGTGGTAATACATTAGTGGGTTCCTTTGATATTGTTACAGAACAAGAATCTGATTTAGAAACTTTGATAATAAATAATACTTCAGAATCATCAATAACACAAAAATTAGATAAAAATTCAGATCTAGAAAAAAGTAATCAAGTATTCGTAAATTCAAATACGAACATTACTGACATATTAATTAAGAACAATAATAATTTACCATCGGAAGTTTTAAATAATATGTGTCCATCAGATATCTCTTCTATACCACAAACTGGAACAAAACTTAATCAAAATTTGAGCAGAACTAAATCAAATGATATTTTAGATCAATGCGATAAAATGGGAAATTTACGAATTGATTATGAAAAAGTTAATCAACAAGATCAAAAACATCAGCAACAGTATCAACAAAATCAACTACAACAGAATCAGTTACAACAACAATATCATCATCAACAGCAGCAGCAGCAACAACAACAACAACAACAGCAGCAATCTCAACAGACACAACAACAATCCCAACAAAGATTACATTATCGTTATTTTGCTGTTAGTAATTTTGAATTTTTAAAATATTTAAGCTTTGAAGAGTTACAAAAACGATTAAATAATATTGATTTAGAAATGGAAAAAGATATTGAGGAACTAAATAAAAAATATAACATAAAACATCAACCGATATTGAATGCAATCGATATGAAGCGTAAAAGACAACAGAATATCAATAATAATTTAATTAAAATTTAAAAAAAAAATTTTTTTTTTTTTGAATTTAAAATATATGTATTTTGTAAAATTGAATACATAAAATTTTTATTTTAAGTTTATTTACAAAAAAAAAAAAAAAAAAAAAAAAAAAAAAACAAATATATCGCAATAAATACTCATTCGTTCGTACTTAAGTATTTGTGTTGTTTTTTTTTTAACTTTTTAAAAATTTTAAAAAAATTGTTATTATAATCCAATTCCAGTATTAATTAAATAATTTCTTTTTCACCAAACAAGAATCAAAATCAAATTCAATTTAATCAACATACTTACTTACCTGTTAATTGCTACGCTTATTCTTACAACAATAATAAATACCATCAATTCAATTAACTGAAATTTTTACAAAAATAGCGCAATTTTAAATATAGGTATAGATAAATATTAAATTAATCAACGATGAAAATTATTTACTATATTTCTGAAATTCTAATTCTTATCATTAAAAATTTGAATTTTTGATTTCTCTTAAAATATTATATTTTATGAGAATTTATGTTCATATTCAAACAGACAGACGAAAAATTATAAAATTATTAATTTTCCCCAAATAATATATAGGTGTGCATATCTCTTTCAACTTCATTCATTATAATTTGAAATTTTAACTGGTAAAAATAAAATAAATTGTTTTATCTCTTAGTAAATTCTTAATTTATTATTATTATTATTATTATCATTGTATGTGTAGTCTAAGTGCATCAATATAATATTGTGTATTAGTATTGTCAATGTCAATCTTCTCGATATTCCCTTTAAAAAAATATTTCGAAAGAGTAAAATGAAAAATTTTAAAATTGTTTCATTCTCAAACATTTCTTACAGAAAAACATAAGTGAAAAATTGAAAATTTATTTTATTTCGAAGAAATTAGGTATACAATTTAAAAGAATTTCATTTTTATTCTCTTCAATATAATGAAATGAACAATGAAAATTGTTTGAATGTATGTATGCATACCATGTAGATTAATGCTAAAAATTTTGAATTATATACACAGCAAATAAAATTGATTCATTTTTCGTATAAAACAATGAAAATTTCGAAAAATTCCCTTCTTATAATTTCTGAACGCTTGCTATATAAAATAAAATTTATTTCTTCTTTCTCGCACAAGTTTCTTTTTATATTTCCAGATTTAAAAGATTCCTTTTCCAACTTTCTTTACACATATATGAATAACGAGTATGCGAGCTAACACCACTAACATCATGAATAACCAACATCACTAAAAAAAAAGGACAAGATTCATCTTTTTTGGTATCCGAAAATTATCTTGAAGATACGAGGATTCGTATTGTGGTGTTGTGACGACAAAAAAAACAAGTCATGTTTCACTTTATAAATTAATAAATGAGCAAACAAACACATTTTTACTCATTTATTCATCATACACCATATTATATACACCATGCACCATATATTGTTATAAAATGTAATGTACATACATATGTGAAATCAACCAGTCGCATACAAATAAAGGGTACAATATATAAGCACATTTTATAAGTATAGTATATTTTTCTCTGTCAACAAACAGTTCAAACTCAAACGAACGTATAAAGTATAAAAGCATTATTAGTACATTATTTAATTATATATACATACATATTTGGTACAAACATATGTTTTATTCAGTTCAGACAGAGCCAGAAATATAAATTCCAAACAATTTTTAGTGTTCTTTATAAAGAGTATATACAAAATTTTACCTACTAAAATATAAATAATTATGATCGCCTATTGAATGAATTGTATTTTTCGACCAACACAAAATTTTCGAAATTCTTTATTTCAATCATGCATGCATGTATTGCAGGGTTGAAGAGATAATGCGATAATATACATGGTCGTGTACACATACATATACAATAAAACAATTATCATTATCGGTTATCACTTATCACGTATGTAGCGAGAATCTCTTCGATTCTCCCCTATCAGTAAAAATGAACAATTTCAATTTCTATATTCCATTTTTGTTTTTCTGTCTGTCTGTCCTGTACTCTGCTTCTAAAAATTTTAATGAGTTGCTTGCTTATCGCATTCGATCTCGATGTATACGATATTGTACACATTTTCCATTTCAACATGATTTCTTTTAGTTTTTATTTCCTATCTCTTTACGAGATACATTTGGATTTGAATGTTTATAAAATTTCTACAATCTTTAGAATTATGTATCTTTAATGCAAAATGTTTACAAACAACTCAGTTTTACATTGTTATCCAAATTTTCTAATGAAAACTTGAGAAAAATTATTATTAAAGTATTTATTATTTTTATTGCTTTTGCATGATTTAAACTTTAAATGATAACATATAGCCATATATAGCCTTAAAATTGTCACAGACATGATAAACTGTACATAAACTGATCAAATCAAAATTATCTGACTACACAATATCATATAAAACATACATACGGTTATAAGATGTTTACTATTGTAACTTTTATCATGTGATGTGATTTACCTGTAATTGTATCAACAATGCATACATTTAAAATCGGATATTTTTTTTTTTTTTTATTGAAACGATATTTTTGTCTGGTTTCTGGTATCACCACAGGTTAAGAGGAAATTTTTAAAATGCTCTTCATAATAAAAACGAAACACTCAAAATATTGAAATTTGAAATTATTTCATTTTCATACGTACATATTATTTGGTATTGTTTGAAGTAGACGGAGATGGTGGATAATCCAAAAAATAGTAGTGTTGCGTTGCGTTTTGTTCACTTATGTTATCCTGTTCGAAATATCGGTAATGTTGAGCAGCAGCGACATCATACAACACACATATGGTGCAATTTCATTCATAGATACATACATACACACAGGTATTATAATATAAAAAGAGTTTATACATTCCAAACATACAATTCTTATATTTAACAGGTACATATATATATTTTTTTTTTGTATTATTTTTGTTGCTCTACTGCAACTACATTCACAGTTTTACAAGCACATTGTGATAAACATATTTACAAATATAAATATTGTTTACGCCACAGTTGGTTGTTAAAACATGTTGATATTCATTATTCATATAAATTTTGTGTTAACGATGCAGCCACAAAAACAAAATTTCATCTTCATCCAAATGCAAATCGGTCCATCGCTGTATATAATATAATGTATGTATATATATGTATGTATATGTATTATGTGGATATGTAGAAAAAATTGAAATACAGGCAGGCAAGGCAACTGTACCAAATATCATGAGTATATTTTCAAAGAGCTGTAAAAAAATCTCTTCTTCTACGAGTATTATACACAAATTATAATTCTATAATTTTATAATTCATCGCTTTTACACAAGTTTACCAATGAATTGCTCTTCACGTTTCGTATGAAAAATTCAAAAATGTTTGTTTATATACAAAACATTTTACCATTTTACATTTTACTCTTATGAATGTGTGTTAATTTTTATTTTTCTGAAAACGTTTTTCGGTGTGTATAATAAGCAAAAAGTTGCTTAAATTTAAATTTAAGGAGTAAAATTGTGGGTCTTTTTGATTTTGAATTGTAATACAAATTTACTACTTACCTTTTCTGCTGTCCTATTCGATTTGTCAGAAATCTGTTTCACTTTTATTTCGTTAAATGTGGTTAAAATTGACAAATTGTTTAAATTGAAATGAAATTTGCACCGGTTTGGTTGATTGTGTGTACTTACCGACAAAAATTCAAAAGAGTAGCGAAGTAGTGGGGAAAAAATGCAAAGAACAAAACCAAAATCATACTGGAACAGAAAAACTTGGAAATTGAAAATAATAAAATAGTGAGTGGCTCTGAATTGATTTTTCTAATATTTCTAATAAAAGTTTTTGAAAAGGAAAATATAAAATTATGTATGAATATGAACATTATTAGCACAACAAGAAAAATATTACATACATATTTAATTAAAATGAGAAACAGGAAATTTTATAAGAATTAAATTTTTTCAACTTTTACAAAAACTAAAAATTAATCTAGAAACTGTTTTTGTTTGGATGTATAGTTTTTGCTGTATATCATACTAAATTTACCAATTAATTGCAAATTTTAAACAATTTCTCCTTAAAAATATAATCAGATTCTGAATCAGAAATCAGATGAAATTTTTATGTGTACATACATAAATATATAATTGAAGATTGCACACTGGTTTGCTTACTTTAATAATCAACATTTTGTAAAATTTGCTAATTTGCATTTTTTTTTAAAGGTTGTATTGGTTGTATTTATCTTTCTAAATTTAAGAGCGCCTAGTACAATTCGTCCCATTGTTTCGATTTTGACGTCACAATGACGTGATGAGTTTTTCCTGCTAGAATGACACTAATACAATGATCGAATTTCGCCTGACGAAATCATATTATATCGTTGTGTCCATGCCATCATGTGTAGTGTCCATTGCATATTTCATTTTAATATTTTAATACACACATATTTAAATCATTTAAATCTTATATTGAGCACCATCAGCTTAAATAATGGAAATGATAAACAAACATAAGAGAAATTCATTCATAAACTGTTTTTTTTTTTGTATCTCCAAAGAAAGAAGGAAAGCTACGATTACGATTATGTTTTTCGTATATCAAATCAACAAACAACGAACGACTCAACAAGAATTATACATTATACCAGTTTGTAGTTGTATTGTATTTGCTCAATTCAACGCCTCTAATTTTACAATTACAACACAATTGGAATTGAATTGAAAAACAAGTTCAAGGAAAAAAAATGTTATCACATTGTATAGATACAGCCACGCAACGCAATGATCAGACTGGTTGTTGCTTTTTAATAAACGAATATGAATTTATTGTAAAATATGTTCAGGTTCAAAATAAGCAGTCTGAAAATTATGAGCGCCTAATCCAAAGAAACTAGGCAACATTGCACTAGGTAAGGTAACAAAAATCTAATTGGTCGATTTGTTACTATGAATGGCGTGGCATAGTATTTATTTGGTATTATTATTATTTTAAAGAGTATTTTTTGTGATCGTTATTCTCTATACATCGAATTTTGAATTGATATACCGAACCGATAGACTTTTTCAAAGGCTCAAAAGAAGCAGTATACATGTGCCTCATATGCCTAAGCCTATGCGGAAGAAAATCCGTGTAAAAGAGTTGTGAACTGGTTGTACTATTCGAAGGTAAAATAATTATATATTGTGTTGTTTGTGTTGTGCTGTGACTTGTGATTGTGACATCATCCCTCATCGACCATGAAAATGAACAGTTCAGCAGTATTTATGTTTTATATTATAATACCAATAATACATAATACTACATAGCTAGAGCTACTCGTATATGTATATCCATTATCCGCACATCACTACATCCAATATCCAAATTCCAAATTCAAACCAACCAACTTACTTTACAGTATGTATTCATAGTATTCAGATTCACGTGGTTAAAAAGCAGTACTACTACTACTACCACACTACTATCACCTTACTTGCCTTACCCTTACTATACATGCTGTATTATTGCTTGCTTTGCTGTGCTGTTGCTATACAACTTGATACGACTAGTACGACGTGACACGTGACGATATACATAATACTCCACACTATATTTATAAGTACGAATGTGTTGCATTATATATAAAATATATGTAATAATATACATGTAAATATGTATGTATGCACATGAAAACATGAAAACAGCGATTGATTACATACATTTACGTTTTAAAAGCAACAAGAATGCATGAAATATTATTGAGACTATGGAACTATAGTATAACAAACAACACATTCCAATATTTGAAAAATTTAAAATATAATAAGACGAAATCGAAAATATATATTTAACATTTGTTACTCTTGTTATTCATTCTGTTAACCTGGTACATTTGAAAATTCCTTTTTCTTCATTTGTGGTGGGATGCTCCCTATAATTTTATTTTTTCTGCCAATTGGTCAAAACAAAAACTTTCACTATTTCCGACCGAACAACTGTATAACTACTCCTGCAATTTTTCTCTCATCTTTTTCATTTTCCCCAAATTCAAAATTTTACAATAATAAATAGAAATTCATCATCATATCAAAAAATATATAAAATATAAATTATATATATTGAATATTGTATATAATATAATGTATAATGCACGTATGCACGTATATGTATGTATATAAAATATAAATTATATGATTTCATTTTTATACGATGCGAACGACGGTATTTGAAAAACCTCACCACAATAACACAACATTTATGTTGTACTGTAAATCCTATATTTATGCAATTTACAATAAAATTCATGATTTTGTGTTTTTCTTTTTTTGGGTGTGGTATGGTCTGGTTTATTTCTTTGCTAAATAAAAAGTGTGAAATATTTTGAAACGAAAGATGAAATTAGAAAATTTACAAATATAAACAAATTTTAATATGGACCTTACGGAAATTGTCCAAATAATTTAAATATGAATTTATGAACCCATGAAATCATCGATTAACCAATCGTAAAAACATTTAATTTACATGGTCATGGATATTTTGAAAACATGAAATTTAATTAAAAAGAAAAATTGATGCATGTAGTACTTCCATTAAAATTATTTTTTTTTTAATTTTATCATTAAATTAATATTGCCACATATTGTGGATATTCAGTAACAAAACTGTAAATAGAAAATGGTATTTAGTATAGTACGATAGTACATACACGATACACCAATAAATAAATTAAAAATAAAGATGCATACAAAAAAAAAAAAAATGAGAGAAAACTATAAGAACAAATAAAAATAAAAAAACAAAGCACGTGCTGCTGGCTGACCTAAACATTCTTTTCACACTTGATCAACATTTTTTTTTAAATCATAAAATTTGAAAAATTCAAAAATTATTATAAAATGAGATAAAAAGAAAACATGTGTACGCATTTATTTTTCATTGTATATTTTCTGTCAATTTTTACGAAAAAAAAATATAATATATTTTTTTTAAATGAAAATAATATAAAATAAATTAATTTTAAGTTTTTTTTTCGCACATACACACAAAATATAGCATCCATAATTTGAATTAGTATTATAAAGTAATTCGTATTATCTAAATAACTATGTATTTATTAACAACAAAAAAGAAATTTTGTTGATTTAAAAAAAAATTGAATAAGAGCAAAAGGTTTAACGTTCAAAATTAAGCTCTATCAGCTCTATCAGCTCTATAGATTACGATTAAATTCTAAATAATCTGTTCAATCTTGTCATCATTCCATTCGATTGTATATAATGATCCTTCAATAAATTTTCAATAAAATTTTATAATGTTGATCTTTTAAAAGCCATTTTTTTTTTAATTTAAAATCGAAACTTAACTCAATGTTCAATTAATTCAATTTGAAGAATTTTATAAAACATAAAAAATTTCTCTTTGTTCTAAGCTTAAACTCTATATCTTTTGTATAAATATATGTGTTTATATCCTCAGCCACACATATTAACATTATTTTAAACTATACATATATATAATATACTACATATGTTCTTTAAACTATAACAAAATAACAAAACATAAATTAAATTGCCAGCCATATATAATATATAGAATCATGAATATTCATGTAAATTTATTTTGTTAATAATAAATGAAAAGTCTATACACTACACCATAATTATGTATGTATGTATGAAATAATTGCGCGACAACAATAATATAACAATAACAATAATAATAATAATAAAATTTAGACAAAATATGTACATAAATAAATTATTAAAATAGAATAAAATCTCTCTTAATTTAATCATATATTTTTATGTATTTAATATTTCTTTTCATATAATAAAATAAAATAAAATAATAAAATTTTCTCATATATGTAATAAAATTTAAATAATGCGTATAAAAAACTAAATGTTTTGGTATATAAAAAAGAAAACATTGTTATACTTATTTTTTTTTATTAACCTTTGTTTTATTTTCTATATGTACACCATATATACTTATGTATGTAGGTATTTTATTAATAAAAAAAATTCTCAAAATATTATAGATATATTTATTTGGGAAAGAAAAAAGAAGAATTTTGTTAATAAAATAATAATAAAACAATTATGTTTTCGAGACAAAAAAAATAAAATCAAATCAAAAATAATATTAAACTGAGTAAAAATTGTATACAGAGAAACTTGAAAAAAAATATTATTTTTATTCTAATACACCTGCGGGTAAATATATTCTATATTTAAAAAAAATATTAGATATGCCAAATATATACACTATACATAATAGGTACACCACCATACCATATATGCATCATCATCATCATCATCTCAACATCAACTCAACATAATCGTTAACAGCAGAATATATAAGATCAATATCATCAAGTTCATTTTCATTTACAAAATAATTAAAAAATAAAATAAAAAACAAGACACTACTTGCAAACATGAAAACATAACAAAAACAGGATGTTTTTTTTTATTATTATTTTTATTTATGTTCAGAACAGAAATATTTATTTTTATACATTCTCTCGTATTTAAAAAGGTACGATCTGTATATGATCTTAATGTGCTAAATTATTACGTATCCGATGTATCTTTCCCGTCCGTATGATAATGTGTTGTATATTGTTGCCAGCAATTTGCTGATTGAGATTTTCTGATGCTTTGTGGTATAAGGCAAGTGATGGTACTGTGACGGTACTTATGTGCTGACTGCAGATGCTCTGTGATCATTATTATTTTTGAAAAAAGCCTCAATTTCTCAGTTAGATTAATTAATTAATAAAAATTTACATAAAAAGTTTTTTTTTTTTTACAAGACTTTACAAAACATCATCTATGAAAAAAAAACTCCTTGTTTTTATTAAATTTTCTTTTGTTTTTTTTTTTTTTTTTGTGTAATTTTCAAATTTTCCAATAAATTTTTGAAAATTTTTATTTTTTCGTAATGAAATTATCAAAATGACCTCAAAAAAAGAAATATTAATAAATAAATAAATAAATAAATGAAAATGAAAGAAATAATTTAAAAAAATTTTCTTTTATTCATATCATATAATATTCATTAAAAAAAAAATTGTTTTTTTCATTTTATATTTTCTTTTCCTTGGCTCTTTTTATTTGTTGTACATACATACACATATTATATTTTCGCCCACCTTAAACTTGTTCATCATCATCATTTTATAAAAACAACAATATTTGCCAAATTATAAAATTTTATAAAAAGAAAAGAAATTCTTGTTTTTAAAAGGTGTCACAAAATTGTTCGTTTTTTTTTTTTGTTTTTAGTTTTTAGTTTTTCTTTTGCTATCTTTCTCTCACATTCTCTGTATATCTCTCGTTTAAATTTATAAGTTTATAAAAATTTGAATAACACAAAAAAAAACATGTTCGTACCATAATGTACTCGCATGTAAATAAGTAAATATATTTTTAGTAGTTTATTTTGCTGTAAAATAAAATTTACGAAAATACCAAAATTAACACAAGAACATCAAATTCACTCACTAAACTTATTCTTATAATTTTTTTTCTCTTTTATTGTTGTTGTTGTTGTTGTTTTTTAATATTCCAACGATATACATTAATTTTAATGAAACATACATTATATTTATCTCTATACATACTGATGACTGTATGATCATTTTATGTTCAATTTGTATTAATGTACAACTCTTTCAAAAAAATATCGGGAATTTATAATTTAAAAAGGCTAGGTGTTAGGAATTTTTTTTAAATCAAATTTAGTCCATTACTTTGCAGCACTGTACTTAATTACTGCAATTGCAATACCAAATACGAAAGCAATCTGCTAAATATCGATCAAAATCGAACAAGCAAACTCATGAGAAATGCGTTAAAATCATGAGCTTTCTGTTTAAGTCTAAATTGGTGATTTCTTGCTGAGCATAGTCGCATAATTCTCTCAATTTCATCGATGATTTTATCAATTATAGTGGATGAATGTCTTAGACGACTCATAAAGCCCCCGTATTTCATATATAACTGATATATTGTGCTATGAACCTTTTTTAACATTTTTTAGAACATTCATCATTACACGAAAATTTATTTAGCACCCACAAAATTTAAGACAAACTCTCTGTTCAACAATTTGTTGTAATACCATAATTATAAAAATCGTGATACACAACAAAAGTGCGAGTTGTTTCAAACGCCTGATGTATAAACAACCCGAACCGATTGTTGGATCAGTTGGATCACGTTCGTCATTGTTGGTTGGCAGTTGCGGTATAGTAATCGAGCACAATATTTTTAAATTATAAATTATCCCGATACTTTTCTGACAGTATGTACAATAATAATAGCAAGTGCATACATACATTTATACATACTTAACGATATATATATTGTTTTTGTTGTTTATACTTATGTATACGTATACCAGATGTACATATGTACACAAATAATATAGAAAAAAATAATCTCTGTGTATTCTGCGCCTGTAATATCTGGCTGCTGTTCTATCGTTCGTTATTAATTACATTTTCAAATTCAAAATAGAAAATTTTTATTTTTATTTTACGTTTACATTCATTTCATTATTGATCCTTGTTTGTTACGACGATCAAAAAATAAAGTGTCGTTTCAATTTTTTTTTCTTTGTTTTTTTTTTCATATTTCATAACTACCATATTTTTTTTACAAAAACAAAAAAAAAAGTAAATTCTTTTTAAAAGAAAATTAGTAAAAATATTAATTTTGTGCAAATAAAAAAAAATTCTAAGTGAAATAATTTTAAATTTAACGTAAATTTTTTTTTTAAAAAAGCAACAAAATATAAATGTTAAGAAGGAAATGTTAAAACTACAAATTCATTTTTTTTTTGTTGTGTGTGTTATAAAATTACCTGGTAAGTACTCGTTTTTAAATTAAAACTACTACTTATGTCCGTGAAAGAAAAAATAAAAAATAATTTTTGTTTATATAATTTTTTTTTTTTTAAATTACAAATATTTTTCTTGTAAATTTTCATTTTATTGGTCCTCTATGTCCTATATTATAGATTTATGAATATGTGTATACATATATTTTTTTTTTTTCAATAAAAATACAAAACAAAACAAAATGAAACAATTTCTTTGATAACAAAAATTATTATTATTTTTTTCTCATGTTTTCATGTCTTTCTATATTTTAATTTTATAATGTATTGTAGATGTGTACACAAAATAAAAAATTACTTATTGCGTAATAATTCTAGGTCATATTAATTACAAAAAAAAAAAAAAAATGGATGAAGAATTTTTCTAATAGTACATACATATACATATACATAAAGTACACACATACATACTTTTAATTCTTTTAATTACTAACTACAATCATACTCCAACCATACAACTGATTAATTTAAAAAAAAAAAACATTTAAAAAAGAAAATTATATTTCAAAATAAAATTTAAATCATTTTTAATTTTTTTTTTTTTTTTTTTTGTAATAAAATTATTTAATATTTATGTGTAATATCAAAAAAAAAAAAATGTTTGTTTAAAAATACATAATTTCGAATGAATAAACATCATCAGACATTTTTATATGTATGATGTACCTGTAGTTGTATAAGTTCTTGTAGTATTTGTTATTCTAAAAAGAAATGAAATAGAAAAATTAAATCACATTATGTACATTTATACGTGTGTAATATGTAGAACTGTACATCCATACACATAACATACATCACTCTATAACAAATTTATATTAGTATACCACCAGATCATCTATCTAATAATATACTCGTATATTCCATTCCTTAGTTTTTTTATTTTTACAATTTTCATCCGTTTATTTAACGTATTTGTGAAGCACTCTAGAGTAGCACATATTTGCTACGATCACAATATTGTGTACGCAATCAAAATTTTGAATTATATCATTATCAGATCAGCAGCAGCACCAAGCAGCACTCAGCAGATCAGATCAGAGAGAAAATGAATTTATTTATTTACTAGACTAGATAGATGTTGTCATATTATCTCTGTATTCTCTATATGTAATACATAATTTGATGGCATTTTTGTTGTTGTTATTGTTGTTGTTGTTTTCGTTGTTATTATAAATATTCATTAAATAATATTGTTTTTAAATTAAAATTTTTTTTAGTAATACATAATAAATACGCATGCGTCCTTTTCTGATTTGTTGTTCTCGCAAAATATAATAAACACGTAAATTATAAATAAAACATGATTTTTAAATGTCCCAATTTTAAATATACACACATAAAACATATCACATCACACCACACCACGACAATAACAAATATACTTATATAATGTGTATATTTATGTCGTATATGTACTTATTAATATAGAATAGAGTAAGCAAATAAAAATAACAAAAAAAAAATTTTATTTTACATTACATATGCATACATTTTTTCCTACGTATACAATACGAAAATAAAATTACAAAGATTTTGCATAAAAAACAAGACATCATGTTTTCGTGTTTTTCATCAACATATATGTATATGTATTTACTCGTACATATGGGCTAAAAATAAGGTGAATCTGTCACATAAACACATAGGTACATAGAATATATTATGTACATTGTAATTAAATTAAAATTTGATTAAATTTAATTTTAACATTCAAAAGTATTTCTTTTTTTTTTGAATGTTTTTTTTTTTTTACTTCCTTTTTGACACCATAATTTTTCGATTTATTTGTATGTACATAGCTTGATATAGATATACTACATACCTAAAAAGCAAATTCATGTAATTAGAAACCAAATTAATTTAATGAATTATAAAAAATAAAAAATTTATATAAAAATTTATATATTGTAAATCCTTAATTACATTTTAAATTAAATATTTTATTAACCAATTTTATGTTTATTTACATTATATTTAGCTATTTATGTTCAAAAAAAAAACTTTTCATTTTACTTACTTTTTAATTTAAAATTAAAATTTCAGAATTTACAAACAAACAAAACAAGCAAAATAAAAGAAAAGAGATTTTCTAATTCAAAAATTTATCTTAATAATTATTTCGACAAAAAAAAAAAAAGAGAGACTCTCTTAGTGAGGTTGGAATTAAATTTTAAGAAAGAGAAAAAAATATATTAAGGCAAATTTAAATCCAATTAAATTATATACGTACATTTATATGAATAATAATAATAATAAAAATATGGAAAAATCATCACGTCCAGTAAGAAATCGTCGATATAATAGGTTTGTTAGGATATAAATTATTGTGAAAGTTTTCTTTTAATTGATTTTTTTTTTGGATTTTTTTCAATATTTTTTTGTTTTGTTTTTAATTAAAAACTAACTTGAATTTTTGGATAGCAGCTAAAACAAAAAACATGAAATTTAAAAAATTTCCAGTGTAAATTGCTAACAATTTTAATAATTTGATTTGTTTTTTTTTCCTCAAAATTTCTAACAAGGAAACATTTAAAAAACAAAACGACTTATTTGAATGAATTGATTTTATTTATTGTTTTGCAACTGTAAAATCAAAAAGAATTAAAAATTTTTTAAATATTTTTAGATAGATTTTCTGTGTTTCTCTAACACTGTGTAATTTTGTAATATTTTTCTGTGATCATAACCATTGAATTTTGATTAGAGATGCATTCAATTATGACAGTGAGAATAATGTAATTTCTTCTGTTTTAGATTGATTTTACACACAGAGAAATTAACAATTTTTTTGTGAGAATTGTTTAAATTAAATTAAGGATCTACCGCCAGTTTATGATTTTTAAAGATTAATTGATTGATTGATTTAATTTGATTTAATTAAAATAATAAAAAAAAATTATAATTATTATCTTTTATTTATAATAAATTTCATAAAATTATTTTATCATTCATAATTTATTTTTTATTTTATTTTGAATTTAAAACAAAAAAAAAAATTTTTAGACGAGTATGGCCACCAGGTGATACACATCGTCCAGTCAAAAGACTTTTTACACCCGAAATAAAACGAATGTTAAAAGATTGGTTAGTAAGAAGACGTGATAATCCATATCCGAGTCGTGATGAAAAAAAATCATTAGCATATGAAACTGGTTTAACATATACACAAATATGTAATTGGTTTGCAAATTGGAGAAGAAAATTAAAAAATTCTGGTAAAGAACCAACAAAAAAAACTTGGGGACATTTAATTAAAAATTATAATGTTAATGCAAAAGGTAATGTTGAACAATTTAGTATATGTTCAAATGATAGTATATGGGGTGATGATGATCGATCATCATCATCAATTATTAATGATGATAATTCAAGATCATCAATTTATATAAATCAAAAAAATGATTGTAATTATAATAATTGTAATAATAATAATATTCAAAAAAAAATTGATTATAATATTAATTTTGATATGATTAATTGCAATGAAAATATAAATTGTGAATTTACAAAATCAATACAATTAAATAATGATAATTCAAAAATATATAAAAATCATATTTTAAATAATAATAATAGTAATAATTATTATTGTAACAATCAAAATGAAAGTGTTATTGATCATTATTATACAAGAAAAACAATATCAAATCATCATCATCGTCATCATCATCATCAGCCTCAATGTTTTCAAATAAGCTCAACAACAATGATTGATGATCAACAAAATTTAACATTAAATAAAACAAAAATTATGAATTTAAATAATTATGATAATAATAATTCATCACCGCCACCCACATCAATACAATCACAATTATATAAAACACAAAATTCTGTTCCAATTTTTACGACAACCAATACAAAATATAAACAACAAATGATGGAAAAATATTTAAGAGATTACAATAATTCCAAAATAATATCAAAATATTCATCAACATCATCTCCGTCTTCATCATCATCATCAAATAGTCCTGAATTATCCAAATGGTTAGAGAGTGCTGCAAATTTTACACCTAACAAAAGTAATTACTATATTGAATGGAATTCTTCAAATAACAACAATACAACAAATAAGTAAGAAACATTTTTTTTTCTTTTTTCATATTTATATCAAAAATTAAAATAAAATAAATTTATAAATTTTTTTCTTTTATTTTTATTTTTTTTTTTGTTATTTGATTTCTAGGAATCTCAATAAATCTGATAAAAAACAACTACTTAAATCTACATCCATAACAGATTTACCAAATTATGTGAATTTTTATTCAAATTCAGCTCATCAAAAGGAAGAATTAGATGCAGCCGAAGCATTAGCAAATTTAGCATGTAATTATAGGCAAAAAATTATAAGTTCTGGAAATTATTTATCTTCATATTAAAATTAAATTACGGTGACATTATTATAATGTAATTGAAAATGAAAAAATATTTTTCATTGTTAGGTTAAAAAAAAAAAAATGTCTTTCAATTATTATTCTCGAAGAAAATACAAAAAATAGATAACGTAAAAATGTAATGTAAAAAATCTGTAATTTATATGTATTATGAAAAATATTCAATTATCAATTAATTTACATATTTAAAAACTCATTCGAGAAAGCATTCCAAAGTGGGAAGAGTTCATTTACGATATGAAATCGAATTGTTATAATATTTTAGTAAATTAGACATACATTTATGTAAATATGTACATATAATATTTATTTATTTATTTATTTATTTTGTTTTTAAATGCATATTACCACATATTACATATTACACAGAATATTAAATGTTTAGAATTGTTAGTTTAAAAAAATAATAATAATAATAACCTGCTTGTGTTGCTATGTTTGAAAAGACATTGTGGTATTAAATGAATATTTATTCTGAAATGTTCTGCGACATTTTTTTTATTTATTTACAATTCATTTTTAAAGAAAAATCTATTACTTTAACGAAAATTCATTCAGATTGGAAGTTTTAAATGAAAAAATAATTACGATTAAATAGCAAACTCCAGAGTCCAGTTCCCTTAGGACGTGTATAGTAAATGATACATAGATGAAAATTTTATCAATTTTTATTTATAATTTACTCTGTTACACTATTCGAAAAAAAATTTTTATATTTTTATCATCCATCTGTTACCTTGTCTTCTGTTTTTGATTCACTACTTTGATCACTTTGACTTTGACTTTGACTACTGTCTAACTTTGCATAAATATCTAGAGCATTAACAAATGCTTTCTGATGTGCTTCTAAATTATTGACGATACTACCGGCTGCACTTTGTAATACACCAACAAATTGCCCTCTAACTGTTTGTAAATCTGGCATTTCAGCAGCATTTGTAAATTCATTTTTACTCAATAATCGATTTTCTGCAATACCAGCCATTAATATCATTTGTGGACATTTTTTTGTTGTATTTATTAGCTCTTTCATTTTTGTCTCTGGTGAAAATACTATGCAATGATTTGATTCAAATAATGGTAAAATTGCTTCATATATTGTATTTTTTAATGCTAATTTAAATATTGCTTTTCCATATGATTTTAAATGCATATTTTGTTTGTGTAGTGCTACTTTTATTTTAAACATATCATCACCAGATATTGGATTCAAATGAAATATTCCAATCATTTTTGAATGATTAAACCAATTTAAAACTTCTCTAGCAATTATATCATTATATGGATTATGTGGTTTTATTTTAAATGTTAAATGTGAATCATCGAAACATGTTTTAGTTGGTGGATCCTTTTTATAAATTGGTTGTGTAACTGCAATAACTCTGGCCCTTTCATAATGCGGTTTTTGTGGTCTTTGAATATTTATTTTGCCACGAAAACGTCGAAATTCTAATACAGGATATCGTGTTTGTAAGATGGCTAAAATGATAATTTACAATATTTTATTACTTTTATAACTCAGTTTTTAAAATAATTTTAATTTTTATCGTAATAATACTAAAATTAAGGTTATGTCATTATTCATAATTTTATTTCAAACTGAAATTAAAGTAAAAATAAATTATCGATTTTTTAAAAATACCTTTTGTTATAAAATTAGACATATTTTCCTTAATTTATGTGAGTTGCGAAAATAATTTATTATGAAATTTTTTCAACAGAAATTATTGTTTTTACTTTAAAATAACCAAATTTAACAATTCAATATTTTTATTCACACACGCACACACATCCACACCACACACCTGCATGCATATCATTCTACCATTCATCATCATCATCTGTTCTGTTCCTCTATGATATTTCTGATTGTGAATTATTGTTATTTGTCAATTTGTTTTTATCAGCAACAGCATTCAGCATGTTTCAAGTATCATTATTTGAGGAACATGTAATGAAAAATGATGCCAATGCCAATTGACAAAATTTAAATTCAAATTCATCATTTGCAGCGGATTTTGTTTTGTTGTTCTATTAATTTATTAGTTAAGACCGTGACCTAAATAAAGTACCAAAATCAAATTGAAATATAATATAATGTAAAAAAATTAATTTATTTTTTATTTTTTTTCGAATAAATATAAATATAAAACTAGCAAAATATCTATTTACAACTTTACAAGTATAGTTAGTTAAGATAATGTGAATTTTTCAAACATAAGTAGTTATAAGAGAATTTTATGTAAAACACTCAGAAATAAATTTAAATTGAATTAAAATTTTAGTATGTTTTTAAATATTTAAATAAATATTTTCATAAATTTTCATAATCACCTCCAATTTTCAATTCCTCTTGAATTCTGTCTGTAGGCCTTTATGCCTTTAGTAGTTAATTCAAATTACAACACAGCTTTAATCAATCGTTTTCATTTCATATAATTATATATCTTTTTTATTTTTTTTTCAAATTTGTGAAAAAGATTATTACAATTCATTTTTATATAAATTAAGATTTATGTAAAGAAAATACAACATAAGAAAACTAAATATGGAATTAAAACAAGATAATGAACATTGTTGCATGGACAAAAAAAGTAATTAAAATCATGAAATTCTCAAAAATAATTTTCAATTTTCTATAATTTATATTTTTCTTTAGGACTTACAGATAATGAAACTTGGTTCAAAACAATAAAAATTAATCCAGAATTTGTGATATTCAATAAATTTAAAAGATGTAAAACATATACGAAATCTGTGGAAATAACAAACGAAGATATTGTAACAAAAAAAAAAAAAAATAATTTTTTTAATTACTAATTCATATTGATAATTTTTTAATTTTTACAGAAACCTAGACTTTTTAATGTAAAATTTGATTTTCAACCAGAATCAGATTTTTTAAATATAAAAGATATTGGCAAACAATACATATTGCCTCAAATGTCATTTAAAATTGAAATTTATTTTGAACCAATATCAATAACTGCGAAACGATACAAAAATAATCAACGTTTTAATATTTTCTTAGAAATGTTGCATCCGAATGCAATTTTAGAGATTCCAATTATGGGTAATCGATTTAATGTTTTTTGTTTTTTGTATTTCGATACCATCCATATTCATATATACTTTCATAACTTGAATCTCTTTATTTTTTGTCTATATTCAATTGTAAATAGTGATAGCGAATCCAGTATTTGAGCCAAGTACACCGATTCACATAAATATGCCTTTGACCTCACCTGATATTTCATCAATTTATGCATTAAAAATTTGTAATCTAATGAAATTTCAATGTGATATAGATATTAGGACCAATAATAAACAGTTATACATCATTTTAATCCAAAAAAATAAAAAAAAAATAAATTAATGTTAATGTTGAACATTTTTGTTGCAGAAAATTTGAAAGATTGAAATTTTATCCAAAACGACTTAATATACCTGCCATGAAATATGGTATAATATTTATTGAAACAAAATCAGAAAATTTTTGTGAAATATTTGAAGAATTATATTTTAGCTCATTGAAAATAAGTAAGTGTAAATATTTTCTGTATCATAATGTTTAATTAATTAAAAAAAAAAAATAAGAAATGCTTATTACAATCTTACAATAAACTGATGGATGGTTCTTTTAATTTTAAAGAATGGAAGCATTTATTAACTGTTAAAGGTGATATAATTCCTTATAATTTATATTTTGAGAAAAATTTAAATTTTGAAAATACATTGATTGGATGTTACACCCAAAAACAGATTCAAGTATGCAATGAATCCAAGAATTCTATTAAATTTAAATGGTGCAAAAATTCAACAAAAGCAGAATCATGTTTAAGTAAATTTCTAAGAAAATTTTGAATTTCCTTTTAGTTTTTTATTATTATTTTTTTTTTTTTAAATAATTGCGTATTAATTTTTCAGATAAAAATTTATTTTCACAACAAGAAGAATTAAAAAATCTTAAAAAAATTGATGACGTTTTTATAATTACACCAAAAGTAAAAAATGAATAACAAAATGATTATTTTCTTCGTAACGCATAAAAATAAAATTTTACACGAGCCAATTTAATTTTAAATATTTTTTTATTTCAGAGTGGTATTCTGGAATCAGTATCAACAATTATAATTACAATATATTTTTGTCCAATTGCAAATGATAATAGCGATATTGAAAAGATTACAAATCAAATATATCCATTTCAATACTATACCAACGCATATTTGGCTGATTCATCAAATCCATTGAATAGACAACAGCTTACATTGACTGGATTACAAATCGGTCCTAAATTTACAATTGATAATACAACAATTAATTTAAATGATATTTTCATTGGACAAATGCAATGTTTAAGGATTCATGTTAGAAATGAAGGTATGAATGATAAATATGAAATGGTAATGAATTTTTCAACATTTTATTTTTATTTTTTTTTTTATATCCTTTTCGACGTAGATATAGTTGCAGGTGATATATATTTTGATTATTTGGAAACTGTGAATAGTGCTGCAGAATTATGTTGTTTTCCAAAATCACTACGATTAAAACCCGGTGAATGTAAATATTTTGATGCTGAATTTTATGTAACAAATGTCGGATGTTTCAATGAAATTGCATATTTTAAAGTTAAATGGGGAGAAAAAATAAAAGTGCAAATAAAGTAAATGTGCATTTAATTTAAATTTTGAAGTGTTACAACTTACACTTTATTTACTATTCATAAATTCATTTTTAATTAATTTAATTGTAGTGGAATATCAAAAAATTTAAATTTAATTGTATACCCAGAAAAATTAAATTTCGATATTGTTCCTCTATGTATAACACATACTCAAACTATAAATGTAACAAATCCATTATCTTTACCTATAACGGTTGTATGTAATATTGAAAAAGATGGAGAAGAAGAACCATTTACCTTAGATAATTTATTAAATATTATTATTGATCCTGATAATATTGTATTCGAATATAATGATAATCAAGATTTAATTGATAAATCACAATTTTTTGAATCAGTAACAAGATTTGCTAGAAAATCAAAAATTTTTGAAAGTATCGATCAATTATCATCGTCATCTAATTCAGAAATTTCAGAAGAAATTTTAACTGAACAACTTACATCAATTTTATTACCGAGATGCGATGACGTATCTGTTACGGATGATGAATTAACAACAGAAAATGATGATATAAATACAGAAACGATTTCTGTTCGAAAAAGTAAAAAAAAAAAAAAAATACATTTTAATTTATTTTTAATTTAAATTCTGATTTCATATCATTTATGTACAGGAATAGCTAGAGGATTATCAATAGAATTCATAAAAAATGCCAAACAGCTATTTAAAAACGATATAACTGATAATAGACTGATGACAATGTTAATTGAAAATCTTATGAAAGAAGATTATTTCTCGAAATTATGTAATCAGAAATCAATAATACAAAATAATTGGGATTTATTACCAAGTGATCCCCGGGAATATGATGTTGATAAAAAAATATTTTTTTTAGAGCCACATGAAACGACAACAATTACAATAAGTTTAATTTGTAATACAGTTGGTCCAATAACGCATACATTACTACTAAAAATAGTTGATATTGATCCAGATAAATCGCTTTTAGTGACTTCAAGCAGCTTAAATACTATTTTAACTATGTCAAATTATAATAGAAATCATTTAAAAGCATCAAATGCAATAACAAAAATTAAATTAAAACATAAAGGCGTAATACCGAAAATTTGTATTCATGATTATGATATCCTTGATAATATTGAAGTGTATGTTGAATTACCATATGAATTTAATTTTGATGTTGTAACAGATTCAGATGTACCAGGATTTTTTTATTTTAAACTTTTCGTAATATATACTACACATTTTTTTTTTAGTATGTATTTAGCTAAAAATATTTTTAAATTTAATTTTTATTTTAATTTTTTTTTTTTTGTAGCCAAGATCATTTAATGCTGAAATGTCAATATATCCAAGAATATCGTACATATCAAATTCAAAGCCTTTAAAAATTTATGCAAAATTAATTGCATACGAAACTGGAGAAATTATCCTATTGGGAAGGTATAAATTATATTTTTTCATATTTCTATTATTAATATTGTTTTTTAGATTTTCATTATTATTATTATTATTATTATTTTTTAATTATTATTCGTATACAGTTATGCAGTTGTGGGAAGCATTATACCGCAAAAACTCAAAATAATTTGTCGATCAAAACCACCAGAATTGAAAATTCATCAAAAGAAAATTTGTACAAAACAAAAAGTTTTAGAAATTGTTGAACATCGAATTTTCATTGAGAATAAGAGTCCAACAAAAGCAAGAATTTTTGCTTCAGTTGTAAGTTTTTAATCAGATACAAAAAAACCTAATGCTTTGGGTTCATTTTAAAATTATTTTTTTTTTTTTTTTTGTATTTTAAAATAGGATTTTGAAGATGCTGAAATCGAACCAAAAGGATGTATTCTTGGACCACATCAAATTGTATTGTTTTTATTGAAAACTAATTTTAAAGATTCTTTAACATATAAATTTAATGTAAATTTTAATGCTATTTACGTTGGAATTTTGGTAATTTATTATAAAAAAAAAACTTATAAAAATAGAAAACAAAAAATTGAATTCATTTCATTTCATTAAAATTTAGAAAGTTCCAGTTGTAATAAATGTCGAAGGAATTCCGATTACAATTCTGTCGGGTGTAGAAAATTCAATACTTGATTTTGGTACATTACAAATTGGATTAAAAGCATTGTATGAAAAACAAATAATTTTCATGAATCATGGAAAAAATGCATACAAAGTATCAATATCAAAACGAAATCATATGATGAAAACAAATCACAATAATAACGATAACAATGAGTAACAAAAAAAAAAAAAAAAAAAAAATCAAACTTATCAAAAAGAAGGAGAATTTATTTTTCATTTAAATAATTATTTTGTATATTTTTTCCTTCCCACTGTTCTTCCAAATAGAGTTAAATGTGAGTTGGAACCAATGAAATTTATTTTAGAGTCGGGCAAATCAAAAATCATAACAGTATCAGTTCATCAATGTTCAAGATCATATAAATTTTCAAATGAATTCATAGTTGAAGGATCATCAAAAAAAAATTTTCATAAATACAATATTTTTAATTTGATTTGTAAAGGTGAATTTGTAAAATGTAACATTAATTGGAATGTATCACAAATCGCTTTCGAACTGAAAAAATGTGATACTGAGAGAAGTGATGATTATGCTGATGACACAAAAACGAATTCAAATGCAATATCAAGTTAGTTTCAAAAAATTTTACATTTTGATAAGAGATTTTTACATTTAGATTTTCTTTGTGTATTTTATTTACATTTTTAGAGAAGGCAACATTACGAAATCATTCACCGATTAATTTAAATGTTAAATTAATTGTAACTGGACAATTTTTTTTGTATGATGAATGCAAACGAAAAGCAACTAAAAATTATGAATTTCAAATGAAACCAAAAGAACATAAAATATTTGAAATATTTTTCGATAGAAGCTCAATTGAAAATTCTCAATTTGAAACGTATACAGGAGAAATAATTACCACAACCGAATACATCAAACAAATTGTAATTTGAATTTCTAAAAAAAAGAAAAAAAAAAATTAATAAATATCATTACTTACATTTTCATTTTTCACCTAAAATATACATATATTTTTATACCCTTAGAAACCTGTTCTACTTTATGCTCAAATTTCATCTCCTACTGTACAATTTTTATGCCAAAATGATTACACATTTTTTATGAAAAATTCTGTACAATTTTTTGCATCGATTATATTCAGAAATCCATCAGATTGTCAACTATTTTATACAATATCATCGACTAAAGAAAATATATGTCCTATTAATGTGGTAAATTACAATATAAAAATCCTTAAATATTCAAATAAAAAAAAAATTTTTTTCTAATTATATTTCTTAAAGAATTACAATAAAAATGCAATAACAGAACAGAAAATTATATTTGAAAAATTACAAGAAAATTTCTATCCAAATTTATTTACGAATTTTATTGATGTTGATAATGAATTTCGTAAAAGTCTTGAACGATTTGTTTTTAAAGAAGAATCATCAGACGAAGAGATAGTACCTGAAAATATTGTACAAATCGATGAAGATATTTCTTTCAAACAAACTACCGATATGATAGACTTGAAGAAAACTAAAATCAAAAAGAAGAAAATATCAAAGAAAAACCCAAATCAAAATTCTGCTACTACTAGAAATAAAAAAAAATTTAGAACTACGAATGATGATGAAAATAATAAAAAAAATGTTAATCAAACAGATCGGAATGGTTCTGTTCCAACTGATGATATAAGTAAACAGAAAAAATTCGAAAAAGATGAAGTAGCTGATGATACATCTCAAATAATAAATGAAAAAGCATTCACAGATGAATTAGATGAAACGGTGAAGAAATCAATTCCCTTTGAAGATGTCGTTGACAGAATAAGAAGATATTTAAATAATAAAGATAAAAGTAAAAAACGAGATAATTTTCTAGATAAATATTTTTCAATAAAAAATTTTAATGAAAGTGTAAATGATGAAAATACAAATAAAACAATTAAGAAAAACTATTTATACCTTAGCAATTATGAGGGATTCTTTAAACCGAAGGAATGTAAAATTTTGCATTTATTATGTGAAAAATTACCAAAAAGTAAGAAAAATATAATAATTGAATACCTATATCAAATATGACGCCATATTCTTCATTAAATAATTTTATAAATTTTCATTATTCATTTTCTCTAGATACTGTTTTAAATAAAAAATTTGTAATCGAAATACCCAAGGGTATAAGTAAAAATTTTGAAATTTCTGTGTACAATTATGAGACAAAAATTGAAATTTCTCAAACAGATTTCGACTTTGGAGTGCAGGTAATGAAAGAGATTTTTTATTATTTATTTATATATTTTTGTTTTCGAAAATCTTAATATATTTCTTAATATTTTTGGTAGCCATGGTATAAATTAATGTCACAAAACATCAAAATATCCAATACAGATGAAAGAAATTTTAAAATTGGAATTATTGAAAATCTTTATTTGATGGAATACAATTGGAAACTAATGGGACTCGTTGCATTACAGAAACCTTTAGGTTCAAATTGCATTTACTTAAGAGCAGGAGAACAATATGATATTAATGCAATTGTGTATCTAGGATTTAATAATTGTTTCAAAAATGGATTTGGTATAGAAGTCAATAATAATATTGCTACTCCAATTACATTTAAAGGACAAAGTACAATACCAATGGCATTAATATTAAATTGCAGTAGACCAAATTTAAAATTGTCATCTAGTGAATGTGAAATATATAAAATTTTAAATAAAATCTATAAGGACATAATAGAAAATGTTATTGTATCATCTGCTGATGCTAAACCAACACAAGATGAAATTAATGATTTCAGAATGTTCCTTTCTAATTATGATGATGCTGTAACAAAAACTGTAAAAGACGATAGTAAATTGTCAATTTTCGATTATAAAGAGCAAAATGAAAAAAATTACAATAATTTTACTGCATCATTGATAGCTCTTCCACCTTCTTCGATTATTCGAGGAAAATATTTAAAACCACATAACCTCAAAGTATCATCAGATGATGGTAGTATTTCAATTATGTACGAAATCGAAAATTCATCATTGACATACAAAAATAATATTTTACATTTAGATGATGATCTAAAGGAATTCGAAATTTTAGATTATCCAAATTCATATCCATGTCAAATTCATTTAGAAAAATTAATTGATATTGAAAAATTTTTATTAAATATGAAAAAATCTCCAGAAATAAAGGAAAATTTTAAAAAAATTTTCAATAAATACATTTCGAATGCATTTAAAAATCAAGAATTTAAACAAACAGAAAAATATGTACCGAATGTACCACCGAAAAAATTTATTATACGTCCAATACCTTATAATGTAGAAACATATGTGATTTCTAATAAGGATATATTTTGGCTTGATGAACAAAATGAAATTGATATGGAAATAGTTTTCTGTGGACCTGGACGTGCAATTTTTGCTGCTAGGAATACTGCATCATTACCAGGATTTATGTTCATTTTTATGGAACCGGTGAAAAATTTAGTACTGAATGAAAAGTAATGAGATAAAATATAATTTTACAATTTTTTATTAATTTATAAAATTTTAACTTTTTTTTTGTTTTGTTTTTGTATTGCAGTAATTTAGGAACAACAGTGCTACCAAAATTTCTTATATACCAATATGATACACAACAAGATCCTATCACAGGAAAATACAAAAATTATACAGAACGTTTTAAAATGAATCGTGAAAATTATTTAGATGACTCTGCTTGTAAGGATTGTGATAGAAGTATTTGCGATGAAGATAAAATATGTCATCCACATTCATATGATTTACAATCAGATATATTTATTCATTCAAGAAAAATTATGGATCCAAAAGAAAAAAAAATCTTATACAAACATTATTCACGTTTAAGTCAGCCAAATAATGAAGATAAAAATCCAAATATTTTATGCGAATTATATCAAGTGAATTCCATTTGTTGTGATAATACGATATTTCCAATTAAAATTTTTTTTAAACCATTATCGAATTTCTATCAAGATCAAATGATATTCGAAGAATATTTGTATATAGATGTAAGCATTAAAAAAAATTTTTTTAATTTACTATTTTTACGTTTAAAACGATTATTATTTCTTGGTAATTTTCAGATTCATTTGGGTATTACAATACCGATATTATTAAAAGGAAAATTTTGTAAACGAAATAAATTTTCACCGCCTGTAACTGAAAACAATAAATAATAAACGAATTTATGTGATTTCTTTAAAGAAAACATTTACTTTTAAATATTTATTTATTTATTTGGAATTTAAAATTAAATTAATAAACAATTATCAATAATAATAATAATAAAACTTTGCTTAAACTCAAAAATTGAAAAACATTCAATTTCAAATTAAAAAAATTAAAATATTCAAATAGCTGAATAAAAACACATCATATTTTATTTGTTTTTTAGATTTTGATTTTTTAGTTGTCAAGAGAAAAATGATTTTTAACAAAACATATTCAGCTTACGAATGAAATAATGGAAAATTCCTAATATTGCTAATGACATTGTTAACGGAAATGCAGTTGCTTCAATCCAATTCCATAGCCTGTAAAAAGGATGTAGTATACAAATTAAAAAAGGATATTTTTATGAATAGAAACAATTTTCAAATAAAATAAATAAGATTTTTTTTTTTTATAACTTACGAATATGCATCATTATCGTTGACTGTAAACGATTTTGGTGTATAAATTTCTCCACAACTTGTAATTACGACTGGTTTAACAGGAGCATCATCTGTATCTGTTTTTATCTGAAAAATAAATTAATTAAAAATAAATAAAAAGAAAAATTAATTTTTCTTCACTTTTTTGTTATAACACATAGATAATGGTATTTGTACATACATATTCTATCATATGAACAATTTCTTGTCCTTTAACAATTTTTCCAAATATTGTATGTTTACCATCTAACCATGGTGTCGGTATTGTAATTATATAAAATTGACAACCATTTGTATTTGGTCCACGATTAGCCATACCAACAAAACCAGGTCTTGAATGTGATATTGTTAAATTTTCATCATCAAAATATTTTCCATAAATACTAATTGAACCGAAACCATCATTTGTAACTATATCACCACCTTGTATTATAAATTTACGTATAACACGATGAAATTTTGTACCCACATATGTTCTGCCATCAATTCCATTTAAACAAATATGTCGAAAATTTTTAACTGTTTTTGGTGCATCATTACCAAATAAACCGATTACAATTTGTCCAAGTTTTTCTTTACCATGTTTAATGTTCATATAAATTTGTGATGTAACTGTATATTCTGCACATGTTGTAAAATTAATAAATGTTAACGATAAAATGATAATTATAAAAATTTTCGTGTACATTTTTATTTAATAGTGTAGCAGATTATATATAGTAGAGCAGTTTAGATAACCGATCGATGATATTTTTGTTGATTATTTTGTAAAAATTATGTACTAATTTATACAGAGGATATATAATAGACGTATAGGTATATAGGAAAGCAAATAAATATAAAATTTATTCATCATATAGCTAGTTCAATGAAAGAAACCTTTCAAAAGAAATTGATTTTTGTATATATGTTATGTGTATTTACACCTGTATTTAATAATAATAAAAATAATAATAGATTGTGTGTAAATGTATATCAAAATGTACGTAATAATCTTTTCTATGTGTATATGTTCAAGCAAATACGATAAATAAAAAAATGAAAATAAACCTAATAATAATCAGAAAAAATGTTTCGTATACATGTAGATAGATAATCATCAGTATTGTATTTTTTAGAACTACAAAATTGAATGCATAATTTAGGGTAATTTGAATTTATTTTTTGAAAAAATTTAAATTTTCGATTTCATTCAAAAGATGTTTTTTTGCATAATTTTTACATGTCAAAATAATGAATAAAATTTAGATATATTCAAAATATAATGTAGTAATTGTAAATTTGTAATTTTCTTTTACATTGAAATTAAAAATTTTCTATAAAAATGATGATAAAATGAAATGGCCTTTCAGTATCTATTAAAAACTATATAATTTAACTGAATTTTTTTCTTTTATTTTTTTTTTTTTTAAATAACGTTTTTTAATGAACAAAATTAATGAAATTTTGAAGTCCAAACGAACAACGAAAGTTTTGAATTGAAGGTTATGTTTTACATTTGCATTTACTACGTTCCTTTGAGCCTAGTAACTCCCAAGTACTTGCAGTTGTGATCATATAATACACAACTTCTTGTATTCGAGTAAAGCAAGACCATAAGCTAAATAGACGTGACGGGACGGAACGAAAGAAATAAAACGAACGTTTCGCAAGTTTGACAATTTGCCATAAATAGAAACGATTTGAAACGAGTAAAATTGTGTATGAGGTATGAGTATTGAGTAGAAACGAGTAGAAACGATAAAATGTACGACCGCTACGGCACTATCCGTTTCGTCTAGTTTCATCTATTTGACATTTAAACTTATCGAAATTGAACAAACGTAAGAACATGTCCGTTTAGGATAGTTCAACGTACCACAGTACTATCGTATTTATCGTTTCGTTTCGTCACGTCTATTTAGGTTACTGTTTAATTTACTTGGCAGTTGTATGGTTAGTTACATCAAAATTTGCCGTCAGAGATTCTTGTATTTCAATCATTAGAGATAAAAGAAATAGGTTTGTAGGTTTAAGCCAATAGTTGGCCTTTTTTGTTTAAGGTTACGGAGAATCTAAAATCAACAACAAATGTGAAATACATGACAGCTGAAATTTAAGCACTTATCTTCAACTCCAATATATTTACATTGCCTTAGAAATGTGTATGCCGTGAAATTTGAGGTTACTTTTTACTTCCAAGCAAAAAAAATTGCTTCCCATTTACAACATACTCCCGAGTACTAGGGAGAATTTTACTAGGTCAAAGGAACGCAGTAATTATATGCTGAAGTAAAAAATAAAAATGAAACAAGAAATGGGAATGAGAATTGGATTTTAAAAAAGAAACGCAATTTAAATTAATTGTTAAATGGCCAAATGACCAAATGAGTGAGTGAATAGGACAATTAGGACAAATCGATAAATGCATTGCATATATTAGATATATTGTATAATGTACACTATACAATACATGTGAGTTTTGACGTTTTACTTTTAATATTGAATAACGAAATGAAACGAACGAATGTTGCAGCTGAATATGTGAAAAAGAAGCAAATTTAAAAATTCAAATTGTATGCGATTGTGAATTGTACTATAGTAAGGTAGTAAGCAATCTAATCTAATAAGAATGCAATTTGAAAAAATATGAAAACGAAAAATCGAAAAATCGTGTGAATTGTGAAAATGAAAAATCAATCATCAATCAATCGTTGGATGTGTTTCGTAGGACAAAGACATATATGTAAAATCAACAAAGCAAATCTCTACTTTATTATAAAAAAATATTTTTAAGATTAGGATTTTTTTATTGCTTTGTGAAAATTTAGATATATTTCGTAATAAATTTATTTGATACTTAAATAAATCGCACAAAGTAATTGTGCGATATTTGTGAATTTTTTATATTTATAATTGTAAGTGAGGCCCCAAAAGGCAAAAGAAAAAAAAATGTAAAATTGCAATTTTATATGAAACCAACATTCAGAAGAAAATTGTCCTCCATCTTGGATTTTTTTGATTTAGTAATTTTAGATAAAACAAATGAATTATAGCATAAATGAGTGGATCTAATATGTTTATGTAATTAAGAAAAGGTATTGGAAGTAAAAAATATTGTGGTAATTAAAAATGGTGATTTTAAAAAAGATGAATGATGGAAGGATTTGATATAAAGGACCCCTATAATGGCAGGCCTATGCCAATATAGATTAATTATGGAAATCAAAAAAGTAAAATCAGGTATATTTCCCAGTAGAGGGGTATGTTATGGATTTTGAAAATAAAAATTACAAAAAATTTAAGGTAACAATTTTGTAAATAGGTCAAAGAAAATTTTCTTTCAAATAAAATTATCGGCCATATTGGCAAAAAGTAATAGAAAAAAAAATCAATTAAGCCATTTGGCAACTAGGAGAGCAGTAGCAAATAGGAATAGCAATTAGTCATAACCATAAGAAAAAATGTGTTAGGTTATATGTATGTATAATAAGTTGTATTATAAAATAAGTATGTAGATATTTATGAAATAAATACGTGGTTTTGAAATAATACAAATGGCGGAGGATAGTAATTTGGAGAAAAAAAATTAATCAATCAACGTTACGTCATCATTTTTATAATTACCATTATGAATGGTGCTTAAAGTGCTGTAAATATTTTGGATTTTCAACGAATGCTGGGCGGGGCGGACTGGCGGAGCAGAAAGATGTATGTTAAATATTTGAAATTGAAATTTGACATCGTGGTTTAAACGTTTAAAGTGTGTGGAAATAAATACAAAGTGGATTGTAGAGTTCTAACCAGAACGTAGTATTTAAATATGTACCAAGGTTGAAATGTATTTAACGCCACCTATATGTTCATAGGAAAAAGTGGGCTACCAGAAAAGAATTGGTAGAATCATAATTTTGTACAGGGTTGGGCAATAATAATTTCATGATGTGAATTTGCAGGATTTTGGTAGAATTGGAATATCATGTATTTCAAGGTGTAAAATTATTTGTCTTTAACATAAAATTTAAAGCATAATGACAATGATATTAGCAAAATTATGAGACATTCACATTACGTCACTTTTACTCCATCCTGTACGAGTGTGGTGGGTTTTGAAAATTAGTAATATATAGAAATGAGAATTTGATATTTTTAGGAATTTTAAGGCGAATTCATATTACATAACTTTCTTTTCGTTTATCTGAATATTTTTGAAAATTGAAATGGTGAATAATTCCTTTATACGCCTGAAACGACTATTTATCAAACACCTTTTTAATAGTATTGTTTGGTATGATTTGAGTGTATTACCTGGAACTGGAAGTACCTATATTAATTAAATTTTAATCTTACCTCATTTTCATTTGTGGTCCTGAGCCGAGTTTATTATAAATTATCCATAATTTCAAGCAAACGTTTCAACGCTTAACATCAAATTTATGCGGATTATTATTTTTTTCATGGAGTAATTGAAAATTTTCTTGAATATTGGTTTATATGAAATTGATTTTATAATTTTAAAGAAAAAGAAAAAAACGACTTTTGGTCTGGAGGTGATTAAAAAAAATGTTTATTTTTTATTATTCTAGATATTGGTGTTGTGGACGCTTATGGAAGTGTAAATTTTAAATATGTATTTAAAGACATGTAAAAAAGAAATAAAATAAAAAAAATAAAATATATTTGAAATAATTAAACATTTATTAGCATTTTATCGTTCTAAAAAAAGATAAATAAAATAATTTATTTTATAAGTGAGTTTTTAAAAGCAGCAATAATTTTTATCAATCATGGTAAGTTTCTATTTTTAATTTTATTACCTATTGATTAACATATTAAGAATAAATAAATAAATAAATATTGCCTTTAGTATGTATTTTATTTGAAAAATAACGGTAACTATTTATATCTAACTTTTGTCTAAAAACTTTATTGAGACAGTGTATGGAAAGATGTCAGTAATTGTTATTTTTTTTTTTTTTACGATTAAAAAATCGATATGAAACAAAAGTAGAAAGTCAGAAAAAAAAATTTTTTTTTTTTTTTTTATAAATTTGATAATAATTAATGAATGAATGGTAACTAGTTATTTTAATTGCAGTAAATTTATTTAATTTCTTATTAGTAAATGAGTTTTCATTTGAATATTAAAAAATTTTGCTAAATCCACTCTACTAAAAAATAACAACGAAAAAAATTATGAGAACTGTTTAAAATAAAATTTTAGTCTTAGTTGACAATGAAATAAAAATAAATATGTAATTTAAAAAAAATTTTATGTCACTTGGTTAACAATGAAATGAGAATTATAAATGATTTATGGGTTTAGTGTTATTTAAATTGATCTGTTTTAATTACACATTTAAACGAAAAAATCATGATGATAATTCAAACATTTTTAGAATCAGTCTTTCAGGAAGAAAATATTGATTTTAACATTGAATTTATTCAAAAATTTTTCAATATACAAAATGAGGTATTATCCATTCAAAATGTTAATACCTATAATAAAACTAATCATCAAAATTAATGTTAATAAAATATGAAATTATTAATAAGATCTTTATTACATAAAATTCAAATCATTTTTTTATCTGTTAAGCTATAATAACAGCTATAATAAAAGTCTTTATAGAAAAGAAATTTTCTTCTAAAAATTTTGAATTATGTATAACTTTAGTTAAAAACCAACAATTTTTTTTTATCCACAGCCACGCATTGATCCTTTAAAACTATTAACTTGTTTAAAAGTTCTATTAGCCGAGAATGGTGGCATTAAGAGTGCATTTGAAGTCAAGAGACTAGCGGGGTAAGCATCAAAAATATTCTTTTTAATTTTACATATTTTTCTTTTTTTTTAATGAAAAAAATGATAGTTTTAAAGTAAAATATCATAAATAAAATAAATAACGATTTAATGATAAGACAAAAAAAAAAAAAAATTTTATAATTTATTAATTTATTGTTGAATTTTTTCTTTCTCTCTATTCCGTTTATTTATGTATAGTTTAATGACAAAGTATTCAAAAAAGCTTGTATCAAAATGTATTTATATACAAATACTAAAATGTACAGAAACTGATTTATTAGGGCAATTTATGGGATCGGGTGGATGGAGTCTAACACATATGTGGTTAACAGATGGTATTCGTACTGAAAATTGGCCTTTAGTTCAAGAAATTCTTGAATTATTATTATTATGTCCAGTTGATGTTCAAAGGTTAAGAAGTAATACAGCCCCAAAATTAGTAAAGGGTTTATGTAAAGATGGCGGAACTGAAGGTAAGTGAAAAAAAAAAATATGTTGCTTCCATATTTGTTTTTTTTTTATAGATCAAATAATTTTTGTATGCTGTGTAGTTTTATTTATTCAACGACATTTTTTTTTTTTTTTGATAGATTTTTGATAATATGTATATTTTTGTTAAATAATTCAAATTTAATAACGAAGGATACTAATCGTTTGGAATATGAATTTGTTTTAAGAGTTGATTATCTCAAATTTTTTATGAAACTTTTCATAGAATTATATTAGCAAAGTAGCCGGATATGAGTTTCATTAATTTTCAAAATAGAAAACGATAATTGTAAAATTAAAAAATTTTTTTTTTTTGTTAAAATGATTCACATTAAAAAAAAAAATTCAAACATTCTTAATTTTTGTGTTAGTTTTTGATTTTTTCAGTTTAGGAAAATTTAAAAATTAGAAAAAAATAAATTCTTGAAAAAAAAAATGTTTTTTCGTTACAGGCGTAAGAATATTGGCAGCAAAATTAGTTGAGCAATGGTTAAAAGTAGTTAAAGGTGAATCAATGACACAAATACAGTCTTCTGCAACTTCTACTGCTACTACAATAACTAGCACAGTTAATGAGACAATAAATAATGATCAAGCTCAAAATTCTATCGATACCTTACCGAAGCATATTATAATTGAATCAAATAAAATACCACAAAAAGTGAAAAATTCGATTGTTTCAGAAACAGTTTCTTCTGCTAAAATTGTAGAGAATCATTCTGATGAAGATTCAATTAATGTAGTTGGACAACAAACATCAGAAGAAACCAATCAATCTGAAGATGAACATAAGAAAACAGAATCCACTTTAGTTTATAGACTTGTAGTGAAAGATGGAAAACAAGTTTTAGCAAAAGTTTTAAATCCATCAAAAGAAACATTAAAAAAACAGAAGCAAATAAATGAAAATGAAGTAGCTGATGTAACAGATTCAGTTAAAATGTCTGAAGACGAAAATACGAATGATATGTCATCTGTAAATAGAGATTCGGATAAAATTGAAAAAGATAGCGATAAAGATATTGATAATAAGGATAATAAAGAAAATAAAGACAAAGAAAAATCGAAGGGTAGTAGTAAAGATAAAGAAAAACATCGAGATCACAAATCTTCTAATTCAAGTAGTCATCACAAGTCATCATCATCTAGCAGTAAATCTTCGACATCGAAAAGTAGTGGTAGCAGTAGTAGGTCAAAATCTTCGTCTTCATCTCATAAAAGTTCTGAAAAAGATAAAGAGAGGGATAAGCATCATAGATCATCCAGTAACAGTAGCAGTGGTAGCAGTAGCAAACATAAACATGAAGATCGGAATAAAGAAAGAAGTAGTAAAGATAAAGATAGAAAAGATAGCAAAAGTGGTAAAGATAAAGAAAAATTAAAGACAAAAGAAAAAGAAGAGGATAAAGAAAAAGAAAAAGCTGATCAAGCTGAAAAAGATAAAGAAACTCTATCAAAATTAGTTCCCACACCACTCGATAAAATTGGTAGAATACCAAAAAAGCCCAAAGATGAAAATAATTCGTCACCTACTTCTAACAATCCGACTTCAATAACAATCCCATCAAAGAAAGCTTCAATGTCAATTGAAATTCGAAAGGATTCTGAAAGACCGAAAACTGTAAAAACGTACAATTCACAATTTCGAAGTCATGGATTAACCGATGAGGCGCCACCACCGCCATCCCGTAAAGGTCTTAAAAAGCCTGCATCTCAACCAGTTCCTGGTACCTCTATTCCTTCTAGTTTATCATTAAAAAGAGCATCCCCTCCTCCCCCTAGTAAAGATGGAGCTTCTTTAGAGAAAAAACCGAAGATTGAAATGACTGCAAGCAATTCCCCTGAGAAGCCTGGCGCTATTAAATTGATTGCTCCGAAACCGAAACGTAGGTGTTCTTTGAAATTCTATGCTAAAGAAATTTTTTGTCTCTTTTCAGAATTGTCGAAATTCTTTATGTAAAGTGATTGTGGCTGTATAGGCTTGGTGGGTATTGGTTGCTTTTAACATTCTCCTGAATATGAAAAATTATACATATTGCAATTAAAATTGATTAATTTGTAAATACATACATAGTAGTTTATGAGTTAATCAAAAATAAAAATAAAAAATAAATAAAAGAAAACTATTCTCGATACTAATCATTTTCGTATGTAAAACAAATAATATACGAAAATGAATTAGATATCAAGAGATTACAAGGGAAATATAAAGATAGATAGATGAGATGAGACACACAGGTTTTGTATGCAATTAATTTTTATTTATAAATTACAATTTTTATTATTTACAGAACAAATTTATATTGTTCTGTAACAATTTCTTAGTATTAAGCTTTTTTTTTTACAAAAAAAAAGAGAAATTGAAAAAAAAAATAAATTTTTTAAAATGAAAGAAAATATATTTTGTTGCCAATTCCTTAGAATGCAGTGGCATAAGAATTTGCATGACAACGATATGGTATTAATGAAATTTATAAAAATCAGTCCATGATAAATGAAAATGTTACAATTAAATCTACACAGTGCGTAAAGTTATTTGCAATTTGAATTTATCAAAATCTGTGTTTGATTAGCACACTACATAAAAATGTGAAAATGAAATGAAGATAAAAAAATCCATATTGAAATTCTTATGTCATTGTGTTAGAAGGAGAAGGCATGTTTTATTATCCTATTAAAATTATTTTTAAGAAATGATTTTCTTCAATTCTCATTTTTGTAAGTCCACTAACAAAGAAAAAAAAAATCTGATTTCTGATAAATGAAACAAAATAGAAAAAAAAAATCAAAATATATACATACTTTCGATACTTACTGTACTTACACACTGAAAAAAGAAAAAAAAACTATTGATTTTTTCTAAGACCTGCAAAAACCTTGAAATCACATTTTGGAAATACGGATACATTATATACAACATTTACCTACCAACTCTTCAAATCAATTTCAAAAATATCATATTTCTCTAGGTAAATATGAAAATATTGATGATAACTGACCAGGGAAAAATGAATTAAAGAAAATAAATAGGAACAGCACCGCTCACGAAGAAAAAAAAACAAAATATGTACAGTAAAAAAATGTGTACAGTGTTGACAGATATGAAATCAGAATGATAATTTGAGCAAAACAAAAAAAACGAATTTCAAATCAAATCTTTTAGTTTTAACTATGGAATTGTTCCAATAACGAAAAAAATAGTATAAGTTTCGATCAATAAAAAGTATGAAATTTTTACTTGTTATTACTTTTAAAATATTAACTATCTGATTAGTTTGAATTTGAATGACACAGTTTTTACCTACAATGTCATGACCAAAAATTATATATAAATATCCATAGTCGTAGATTAGATAAGGGTTGATTCTTATTACTAAGGACCCGGCAGATAAAGACACGTACGTAAACGTGACGACATGATACAACATACAACGTAATCAAAACGACATTATTGTTGTCTGTCGGTCACAATATATCCGTTGTCGGTCGGCGCGCGCAATCCATTTTTCATAAGCAACTAGATGAGTGAAGTGAAATGGAAAAAATAAAAAAATGTCTGTTAGTGGTTGGTAAGGCAGTGTAAATGAAAGTATCAGGTATCAGTACATATTTTATTGTTTTTTCGTTTTATATTAAGCGTCGTGTTGTAGACTTTGTTAGGACTACATTCGAAGTTCTGTTTTTTTTTTCTATAGTCATTCAGTGATTCAAATAATTGCGAGTAAATTTTAAAGTTAGATCACTAACTTACACGAGATTATTGTCGAGTTTTGCTCGATCATTTTTAATTTCATATCTAAAAAAAATAATAATTGAAAATTGCCTTATTAGGTACTGAACTGAGGTCATTATGTGATTTCGATTGCTTTACATTTACATTTCAGTTTTACATTCAGTTCAGTTATAAACTATTAAATGGAATTAGAAGATTTCATTAATTCGAAAAAAAAACCTATACCTACATATACATTATATTTATTGTAGATCGTTTTAAAAATATATAAGGTTATGTTTAGATATTAGAATTTCAAATTTTAAAATCTCATATAATTAGGATCATTTAGTTTTATTTTTCAAGAATTTTTCTAATATATATGATTAGATATTTAGACTGAATCAAGGCTTTAGAAATTCCCAAATAAATTGAAATGAAAAAAATTATAAAGGTATCATAGAAGAAGAGCATTATTTTTATGATAGAAGCTAGAAATGATTCTTAAATATGCATATGCGATTTCTATATTTTCAAAAATAGGTGTTTATGTAATTAGTAGTGACACGTAGTGATAAATACAATACATAAGCATAATCATGTACATAATGTGCTGCGCGTACCAAGTACAACATTTCTAATTAAAAAAAAAAATAAAAGCAAGTAAAATTAGAACGACGATGATACAACACTGTCTGTCTTTTATCCACGAATTAAATAACTCGCATATCACCTATAATCATGCAGGTAAGTTTTTACGATCATCCATTTATGTTCGAAATATTGCTTTTCCTATTAAAATTAAGTATCAAATATGCATGCAATTTAAAATTGTATAAATGATGATGCATATGCCATCATATTTTTTATGCGTATGGTACTGTAAATTTTTAAGAGAAAACAATATTCAAGAGATCCATGAAAGTAAAAGCATTCTAGAAAAATTTTCTCTGCTATATCAAAATCAATTAATAGGAAAAGTATTTATTTTGTTTGAATATTTATTTTCATGTACATAATTTCAAAATTTTCTCATTTTAATTTTCACGTGTTTATCATGAAAATTTTTTGATAATTCGATATATTTTTTTTACGTAACAAATAATTATTAAAAGCAACAAAAGTATTTTTCAAAATTTACTTGAAAACAAAAGCAAATATATTTGTAAAATTATTACCTAATTTTGGTAAAGAGTTTACTTAAGACATAATTATTGTCTTGTCCATGTAAATTTCATAAGGTTAAAGAATCTCTTAAATATTGCATAGTAAAATGATTTTTTTTTAATTTTACGCGATATATCAAAAATTTTAAAGAAAATCCGTTACATATTACATTAGTCACAAATTTTCGACATAAATGGTTACACATCGTATATATGATTTACATATGTATATAATTATATATTTTTTTGTAATTCCTTCGATATTTTTTTTTTCCTACATGATGTTTTTTGTTTTTTACACTGCCATTATTTTATTTCATTTTTAATTTTTTAAAAACAAATTAATTAAACACATAATAAATTATCTGTAAAAATGATGTATACATATACAGAGATGAACAAAACATTATTTGTAACTTTATGATATTTTTATCGTGTTGAAATTTCCATGTTTTTATGTACACATTTTGTGCTTGTATATGGATACATTTATACATGAGCTGAGTGTAATTGGTATTGGTATATATAGTTGTTTTTCCGTTCGAAGATTAGAAGAATAATTAAAAGTGAACTTAAATAAATTTGTTACTGCCAAAAATTACAAGAAGGCAAGAGAAGAACTTATTCGAAAATGCAGTCAGTTTGTTAAATGACATGAAATTAAATGTTCAAAAATGCATACATGCAAATGTCAGAAGTTAAAAAATACATACATGAAGATCACAAGAAATCGCGCATCGGAGTACTAAATGCAATTACACAATCAGCTGATCACATATGATGATCGCATGCAATGATCCCAATGATCGTAACATCTGATTGTATTTTTTAAAAATGTCAAAATTCTCGAAAGAATATACAGTCTTTATACACAAGAAAAATATATTTACTATTTCTTTGGAAAATTCAATACGATAAATTAAGGATTGTCAGTGTTTTATCGCTAGTAAATCTTATTACACATAAATTAGGTCATTCAAATTAATTGTATTTGGATTTTTTTTTGAGTCAGCTGTAAATGTTTTGTGGTTAATACTGTGAATGTATGTACATTTTCTCATATTCGGACTGGATAATTAAAAAAAAATTTTTTTGTTAGAAAAATTACATGAAAATTGCATATAATTTTCAAAAAAAAAAAAAAAAAGGAAAAAAAATTAACTATCCACTTGTCTGAATATCTATGAGAGTAACTGTATTTCATCTCTAGAGAGTAATAATTTTGATAACGTGATGGTAATTTGTTTTTAATAATTATTGTTGACAGAATCAACATAAAGATATAGAAATAAACGAATTGTCACAACACCTTATTTTCTGTTTGTTTCAGAACTATAATACAGAATAAAATTCTAAGGTCATTTTGTTCTTTTTTTTTGTTTTTCTAAAACATTCTACATTTTTTGACCTTGGACATTAAATTTTTAAATTAATAATAAATCAATTAAAATTAAAAAAAAAATACGAAATCTAAAGAGATTCACTATTATTAGACCACAGTAGATTTTCCTATCCAGTAAATTTGATTTCGAATTACTTGTTTAATTCTTTAATGGTTTACCGCGATTAATGATGATTCATATAAATTCAATGAAAATTATTGTATGTATTTTTCATGGTATTATATAAATATACAGCATTATTATGTAATGTTTGTGTGGGTATGTACGTACGCATAAATTTTCAAAATATTTTAACTTTTAACTGTTAAACATAAATGATTTCGTAATTCTTATTAGAAAAGATTTAATTCTTGTTAATTACAATTTTGTTTGATTTAAAAAATTGTGTTGTACATAATAAAGTTTATGTATATGTATGTATGTAGTGTGTTGCGTTTCGATTAAGTAAAGACAGTTAAGTAAACAGTAAAATTTGAATTGTTAAATTTTTTTTAGTGGTATATAAGTTTTGTTCAATGATATTTTAGTTACATACATTATCACCGCTATTAAAATATTAGCAAAAGATTCTTTAGAGGAGCATACATATTTTTTAAATAGGTAATATTAGATAAATCAAAATGTAGAGCAAATGTCTTTATCCTTTCCCTATATGTATATGTCTATTTATATATTTTTTAAATGATAGGCAATTTATTTTATTATTTTACGTGCTTTTACATTTATTTATAATCGAAAAAAAAAATTTTTTTTTTTTATTTATAATTTTTACTTTATTTTATCAGATATTTGATATTGTTTTTGTTAATAGTTAGTCGTCTGCCTACATTTATAATTCTGTTATTATACATAAATGTACATATTATATGTTTTGTTTGTAGAATTTTGCAATTGCGCACTGTGACTGTGATATCAATGAAATGAATGAATGAATGAATGAATGAATGATATTAGGTGCTATTATAGCTGGTAAATGCGGCATATATAGAATGAAAAAAATTAAAAAAAAAAATGTTTTACGCATAAATAAATAAAGTTCTATTTAAAGCTATAAATTTTTTTAAAAGAAATTTTTTTTCTTTTATATTAACTCTCTTTATCACATAGTACAAGTATATACGTACATGAATGTATATTTATATGTAAAACAAGATTATTAATTAAATCAATTACAATCATATTTATAACGAATGTTATTAAATGTTCATTTAAAAAAAATTTTTTTTCTCTATTTATTGAAATGGATAATAATTTTCAAAGTTTATTTTTAATGATTTATTTGCCTTAAATACACAACAATCAACAACTACTACTACCTAGTACATAATTTGTTTTTCTTTTTCTTACATTTCGAATTTATAAATTTCATTTTCAATTTTGCTTTTCATTGATCAACTAATATATAGCGTTGAATTTATTCTGTTGATTTGATCAGAGAATTAATTAAAAAAAAATTTTTTTTTCTTTTTAAAATACATTTTGAGAGAAGTTTGGGGGGGGAAAAGGGGACACTAATTCATGTAAAAGATCAATGAATTTATTTTCAATTACATTATTACGAATTACGAATTACTTAGTTCGAACTTACATAGCTGCTAATCGGTGATGACTAATGCACTTATTTTATGTACATACATATTATTTATTTGTATGTATGCTGATAGAAAAAAAAAGCTTCTTATCATATTTCAATATTTTTGTTGTGCTCCATTTTCCTTTTATATTTTCTTTATTACAATGATACATAAATACATAATAATAGTGTGAATAATCTTACTAAGTTTGGTGGTGTTCATTTATAAATCTTTAGATATATATATACATAATGTACATAATAGTTTGTATAGGAATTGAGATAAATGTGTGCATGTATGTTTGTTTAGAAAATATTTTATTATGATTAACTTGACAATATTTTTATTTTGATAATATGTACAACAAAATATCCATATACATACCTATTTTACATACATTTTATAGTCATGATGATGATGATTCACCTTTTTGATTTGTGTTTTCACTTATATAGTGTGTCTAATACATGTGATCAATTTCTGTTTACCAATGCATTTCTATATAGAATATGAATATAACGAAAATTCTTATATAACGACAGACAGTTAATATTTTGCTTTTATGAATATCTTCATTAAAACGGACACCTGTTATTTGTAATTGAAATTTTTTTTTTTTTTTGTTTTGTTTTGATTGTAAACTGAGATTATTATCCATGTGATTTAATAAATGAAAGATAAACCAAAAGAATGCACATTGTGCATACAACATTTATGTTTGTTCACATTGTCTGCATGTTTGTAAAAAGTATATTCGAAATTTATGAAAAAATTTCACATATTTTTTTTAATTGGAATTCATTCTTTACAATGAAAAATCGAAAGAAAAGACAATAATGAATTCTAAAATAATTTGTTTAGATCTGTTTAGATGTTTTTCTCATAGAAATGATCTGGCATGAAATAAACGTCTATGGTAATAATGCCGTGTGCAGTATAGAAAATTGAATTGATTATTGTAATATGAAAAATTATTTCAGTGTTGAATTATATGTATGATTCGACTTTATTTTATAATGATTTTTTAAGGATAATAAGATCAATTATCTGTCTACCTATAGTACCTCTAATACTACATATATCTGTCATTCACTGGTCCAACTATAGTTCGGTTCGGATTCAGACAAATGTACAAGATGAATTTAAACTGGATTAGACATCATTCTCTCTCTCTCTCTCTCTCTCTTTGTGGCATGTTCAGAGAATAAACATTTTTTTTTTTTTTTGCAAATGAATTCGATTAATAAAAAACATTTATTTTCAGGATGGGAGAATATTATTAAAAGCAACCAATACTCATCGATTAATATTTTAAAATATGAATTAATTAATTAATATATTCAAAATAACATTAAAAAAAATATTTAAAAATTAAAATTTATTTTATTTATTTTTCATTTTAATCAAACAGAATCAACGTTAGTAGAAAGTGATATGTTTATGGATGCATTATCGGCTTCAGCTACCATAAAGAAGGACAGTAGAAAACGTAAACGTCGTCCAAGCGCTACAAAAGAAACATTAAAGGAAGGTGCAACATCAAAAGATGGTGGATCATCGCCACCAGAAAGTCCATCAGCATCACCAGCTGAAAAAGTAGCACCGCTTAAATTTTATCAAGATACTCTCGAAGATAATAAAGATGAAGACAAATCATCAATAACATTTGAAGATAAAGATATTGTTAAATTAAAAGATAAAGATGATGATAAAAATGAAGATGAAGATGATATACCCTTGAAACGTGTAAAAGAAGCAATTGATCAAAAAGTTCAATCTGAAAAAGATGAAGACGATGAGAATTCGAATAAAGACGATGACGATAATGAGTCAGATGAACCACCAGCTAAAAAACCACCGGGTCCAGGATGTGGTCCAGATGGCCCACCAGGTGTATTAATGTTGCATAGAAGAAAAGGTCCAAAAAAGAAATTATCTTGGAAAGCACCATCAGAATTAGAAGAAATTCGTTATTTCGAATTGGATGAAAATGAAAGAGTGAATGTGACAAAACCATTTGTAGATATGAAACATATGGAACGTATGAACGAACGTGAAGCATTCTTTTTGACAAGAAAATTGAATAATGAAGATACAATGACTGAGCAAACAGTATGGATGCCACTTATATTGGTAGATGATGTTCCTCCACTTCCTGATGGTAATCAAAGCAAAGAGAAGAGAATACAAGCAGAAAGAGAACAGACAACTCTTAAAGCTTTATACTTTAATCGTCATATGATTCCTGATTCACCAGCTGAACCAGATATGGAGCAATATCAAATTACTGAACCAGCTGTGATACCATTAGATGATATAACCGGAAATCCAGATGCAGTTAATGATTTTACCAGTATACCATGGCCAGAATCAAAGGGATCTCCACCGCAACATGGTGAAAACGAATTTGTAGGTGCTAATGATATGGGTTTCCAAGGTAATCAATTCAGTCCATTCATGCCATTTGTTGGACAGCAACAATGGCAAATGCAGCAAGCACCACAAGGAGTTCCACCACCACATCCGAACGGTGTTATTCCTGGTAATATGATGGGCCCAATGGGTGCGTTTAATAACATGAACATGAATATGCCACCTAATATGATGATGGGACCAAAACCAGATGAAATGGCAATGATAAATATGAATATGGGAATAATAGCACCACTTTTTGCAGGCACTGGAGCAAATTTCAATGCTCCACCAAATTCAGGAGCTTTCAATAATTATATACCACCACCAGGAGGAAATATTAATATGAATCAACCAAATTTTAGCCCTCCACAAAATAATCAAAATATGAACAGAGGAGGACCAAGAGGAGGTCCTATGTCCGGAAATAATAGAGGTAATTGGAGATCGGGGGCAGGTGTTTCAAATAATCAATTAAGTGGAAATTGGCGTCCACAAGGTCCTGGAGTTGGAAGTGGTGGAATCGGTGGTAATAATTGGGTACATGGAAATCGTAGTAGAATATGCAAACAATTCCAAAGAGGACATTGTAGAAATGGCAGTAAATGTATTTATTTACATCCAATTGCCAGTCATCATAGAATTTAAACATTAATTAATTTATAATTAATATTAATGTATAATTTTATATGACGCATATTAAGAGTAATACTAACTGATTATCGCCACGTTTTAGATGGCAAAATAATTTAGAGCAATTTTCATATTTACATACAGTATGTAGTATAGAACATTTTTTAAAAAACTTCGAAAACATGTTTATCTGTAAGTCATCGTCCCATCATTATTCTATCAACAAGTGTGTCGGAGAGTACAAAATTCTGAAGTAGAAGGTGTTCATAATGTAAATAAAAAAAAATAATTACAATTAATTTATCAATTTAAGTATATTCGTTCATATATTTTGTATATAATTTACGTTTTTATTAATTTAATAATAATATGTTTTTTTTGTTAATATATATTTTTTTTTAAAGTGCATTTACAAATAATTAGTTAAAATTGATTAAAATATAAATAATGTAGAATAAATACATAAATATATAATCGGTATAGTATATAAAATAACATTGTGCAACATATTGAGGAAGATATTTACTTAATGTAGTAAAATGCATATAAAACGATTAAAACGTGTAAATATTTGTACATTATTTTATTAGATTTAATCGATTTAAGTGCCACTTACTACACGCTAAGTGAATACCCTCATTATAATAAATGGTAAATATTGTAAAAAAGAATAATGTAAATACTATGAATATATTATTTAAATAATAAGACGAAAAAACAATAAGAAATAAAAATATAAAAATTATTATTAATATACATTAGTATTGTACATATTTTGAATTTTTTTTTAAGTTGTTTTATTAATTATTTTTATTTTTACTTTGCAATACATAATTTGATTTCATCAATTTAATGTTGTCATATTATTGAAATGAATATAATGAGAAGAATTAATTTGTAAAATATGAATATAATCAGATTATAATAATTATACGGTACATAGATCTTTTTTTTTCTTTTTTGTAAACTTTAAATAGAAAAATAATATATAATAAATAGTACTACTAGTATACAGAAAATTATGTTATAATAAAAAAAATATAATTTAAAATTTATTACATATAATATAAAATACAAATAATGAAGTAGAAGTAATATAAATTAGAAAATATTGTTAAAATAATAATGTAATGTTGTTTTTTCATATTTCATTCTATCATTATTTTGTAAAAAAAAGTGAATAAATAAAATAAAATGTAATTTAAAATAAATTTAATTTGTTTTTAATAAAAATGATAAAAGAAATATTTTTTTGGATTTAAATGTTGTTATAAAATAAAATACAAGTTGAGAAATTTGATGAGTAGAGTATACTGACTGAATGAGAAACATTTTAATTTAAGAGCTCTCACTCCTATAATAATCAAATCATACAAATCATCTCTTGCTTGTTCGACTCTTGGTGATAATCGAAGAGTAAACACTAAACATATTGCTGGTAAATATAATCTATTTGTTGACACAACGAACCAACATCAACAATAAATCACCAAGTAAATCAAGTTCAAATATAATTAGAGTGCTTTTCAAATTTACTTACAATACAAGCCCACATTTTTATGTTATTTATTGAAATCCAGATTGTAGACATCGTTCATTCATGCTTTTAAAATTGCAACGTTCATCATTAATGATCATTTATCTTTCTCATCTTGCGGTAAGATATTTGATTTGATCTCAAGTTGACAGAATAAATTTTATAATTTTGAAAAATAGTTTAGTTAGATGTTAGATTATTATAAAAATAGATCAGTCTAGGATTTAATGGTCTTAATTCTATCATTCTGTTATTAACTTTATTTTTCTGTATTTAGAAAGAATTCCGTGTTTGGCAATTCAATATTAAACTAAACGTGCATACATAATACATTATAGGATAGGAGGAAATACTTAGTAAAAAATCCACTTCAGTGATTATGTCAATTAGTTAGACAGTTATGATGGACTTTGTCGCGTCGTCGTTGAAGAACAAAAATACAATTTGATTTTTCACTCATTTATGTACGTAATAATGTGTGAAATGTACACAAAAAAAAAGTATCTTTGTTTACCTTTTTTTTTTGTTTAAATTGTTTACAATATTAATAAATAGCATTCTGAAATTTAAATCAAAAAAATTTTTCCAATAATTTTGTAACATATCGAATGTCGTATATATTATATGTACCTACATAAAATTCCAATAATTTTGATACCAAAAATAAAATAATTTATTATTGTTTACGATACATATTATAAAGGTCATCATATACGTAATGTACTCGTATATTGAGTGTTGTGTATACACATTTTTAGTATTTAATTTCTCTTATACAATTACATGTCATAAATTTTTTTTTCATTCATAAAGAAAAAATTAATCCATAAATAAAATATACATACATAACATATGTACATATACGTGTTTTTTTTTTTTTAAATATTTGGTGCAAAATGTATTTTAAAATGTAGTAAACAATTTATTCAAATGTCATTATATATGTATACTACGTATTTACACATACATATGTATAATGTACATATTTGTGTACATAACATATGTACATAATGTACATTTTGGTTTGGTATAAACAATTTAATTTTTTTCTCTCTTGTTTCTTATTTATTTATTTATTTTTGCATTATCAAACAATTTTTTCTATATCTTGCACAACAAAATAAAGAAAGAAAAAAATTATAAAGAAAATATGTATGTATATATACATATGTACATACATTCATATGTGTATATAATATATATAATAAGGAAAAAAAAGAACATTTTTTTTATAATTATTCTTTTATTTTATATTTGTTTTTCAACAATGAAATTATTATGTTTTCCTTCTGAATAAGTAAAACGTGACATGATGGCTATTTTTTCTATATACGAGTATACAATGTACATCTGTGTGTAATTTTGTGTGTAATATAAAATAAAATGAAAATGTATAGAATAAAAATTCCTTGATAAAAATAATTTTTGAAATACACATGACATCGGGAATATTGTTATTACCTATGGGATGGATGTGGCATACAAAAAATATACGAAAGGTATAGTTATATGTTTATGAGTTCAACGCTTCAACTACACCACAGTATACATATATAGCATATATCTGATTAATTATGTGGATTATATAGTACCTACAGCTACATATATGTACTTATGTAAATTTTTAATTAAAAACAATTAACTGAAATGTTTATTAATGTATTGCGACAAAAATGTTAGTAAGGAAAAATTAAAGTATAATTACGAATTATGTACTTTAAATAAAAATTTAGAACAATATACTCGTAAATTTTTGTATGTATGTATGTAGGTACTAGGTACATACTTTCATTCGTATTAATTGTGAAGGTGTCAACAAATAATTTTTTGATGTTATTTTTTTTTTTTTTTTAAGTAAAGTTTTTGTATACTAATTGAAAATTGATATAATTTCGTAATTATGTTAAACAGCTACAGAGCCGGTTTTAGTCTCTTAGGCGCCCGGTGCATTTCTGAATTTTTCGCTTTCAAGGTTGAAACTTTACTATTTTAAAGCACAAAATTTCATTTTTATGTTTTTCTAGTGTACAGTACATAATTTACACAAGAAAAGAAGAAGACAAACAACTATTCGTTCCGCTTTTCATTTTTCTTTCTACTTCTCCTTCTACATCTCAAATACACAAGAATATAACGACCATGTTTGTTTACATATGCGAAAATATATGTCAAAACAATTATCGGTTTTTCTTGTTTACGCTGATCTTGTTTTAATCTGAAATTTTTCTCCGTACTCGTTTCCTACAATAAAGTACCTACATAATTTAGACAAGAAGAGAGGAAGAGAAACTGGTATTCGCATATCTTTCTACTTTTATTTTTTCGTACTTCTATTTCTCCGCGAATAGTAGTTTTTTTTTCTCCTTTTTCTTCTCTTCTTGTATATTATATACTACACTGTATTAGGCGAATACGGAGAAGAATTTCAGATTGTAACATGAAAAACGGATAATTGTTTTGACCTAAGTATATTTTCATTTGTAAACAAACATGGTCATTGAACTCTTGATTATTAGAGAAGTAGAGAAAGATGTAGAAAGATACGAGAATAGTAGTTTTGATTATCCTTTGTAAAATTATTTCTTTAAAAACAGATATATGACTATCATGTTGTCTTCATTTGCGCCACTGAGATTGACGCCCGGTTTTAGTGAACCATTTCAACTTATAAAAGAATCGGGTGTGTATAGCCACAAACAATCAACATGTTGATTGTTTGTGGTATAGCTGAATATTAAGATTGGATATAATATTTATGGTTATGAATGAAATTTTCTTATGTAGACTTGCGAATAAGTGAAAATAAATCTATGTATGTATTATCAAAAATACATGTGTATGCATGTGTATTCCTTTTTTGTTCTCCGGTTTTTGATTTGATTAATTAATTAATAAATATTAAATTATCAAATCTATATATTTTATTGTTATTAATTTTAACAAGATAAATTTTATGCCTCACTTATTTTATTTGCATAGAAAATTGACGGCTGTATTTTCATTATTGTAATAAGGTATCACTTTTTTTTTCATAATTTTTCCAATTCGTTTAAAGGAAACATTAGATACATTCGTTACACATTTGTATGTGCATGTAATGTATACTTACACACCTTTAAGTATCTATATGAAACTAAGAAAATATGAAAACTAAAAAAAAATCAATCCATTATAAATTATATAATGAATTACGTTATTTTGCGCAACGTTTACCTACAAATCTATACTTCATTATTCCACCGTGCTGTAACAGATCAAATTGCCGGATATGTAAATTTCAAAATAAAAAAAAAAAAAATAAAAAACAAATATTTAATGTGTACGTATTTTACACCTTATAACCATTAGAAGAAGAAAAAAAAATGTACATGTAAAGTAATCTCTGTTCTCTGTTATGAATAAAACGTGATAGAATTCCTTTTCTTCTTCATCTTCTTTTGCATGCCCGTTATCCCATCTAGTTTATTTTGGGTTCAGCCCTCCTAGTCCTCCTAGCTTTCATATATGTACATACATACGTAGTACGTGAATCACATCCTTGTGTTGTCTCGTCACGAAGTTCTGCTTGCTTTGCTTCATATCTTTCTTAATTACTCTCAACCATGTGGGTTTTCAGTCTTCCAGTACCTCTTTTTATACGTTTATATTCTCGGTTTTCAAGGTCTTTCGGCTTTCATCTCATGACATACCCATACGAGAAGGAGAACTGGTAGACGTTCATTATTATGGGGAGCGTAATTGTTAAAAATGTATATAGGTTTACTATCACGCTATCACTTAAAATATCTAAATTGCAGTTAGATTGTAAAATGAAATTAACAATAAAATTTCAATATAAAATTACGATAATATTTTTTGTGAACTTCAATTTTATTTTTAAACCTGAAAGTGAACGTTATAACACTTTCATTTTTGTGATGACACATGCCATAAATACAATTTTTTGAATTGAAAATTAATCATCTATTTTTGTATTTTTTTTTTTTTATAATTTTACGAGTATGTTTGAGTATGGTTCTGGATCTGATCGGTTTTTGTTATTGTTTACATTCTACAATTTAATACTATAGGTCATTCAAAAAGTTCGCAGCCTTATAATGAAGCAGTATGAATTTATGAGCCAAAATACAATTAATCTTCAATATATTCCCCCCTAAGCCCAACGCATTTTTTCCAGTGATTTTCCAATTCATTTATCCTTTGCCTGAAGTGATTTTCTTCGAGACCTCCAAAGTATTCTTCGACAGCCGTTATGACTTCTTTATTTGATGAAAAATGCTTACCACGTAAGAATTTTTTGAGATTTAGAAATAAATGAAAGTCAGATGGAGCCAGATCTGGTGAATATGATGGATGCTCCAACAATTCGTAGTGTAGTTCCTTCAATTTGGCCATTGCAAGGACACCTTTGTGTGCTGGTGCATTGTCTTGGTGGTAAATGATTTTTTTCTTTTGTAATCCTGGTTTCTTCTCCCGAATTTTTGTGTCTAATTGGTCTAAAAGATTTGAGTAATATTTCCTGTTATCGTTTTACTCGTCTGAATGTAATCAATTAGTAAAATCCCCTTTGCATCCCAAAAAACTGATCCCATAACCTTCTTTGAAGAATTTGAGAGCTTTGGCTGCTTTGGGGCCGAACAGCCGGGCTCGGTCAACTCTGCTAATTGTTGTCGCAATTCAGGATCATAGTAATAAATCCAGGTCTCGTCCATGGTTACAAATCGACGCACAAAATCAATTCTATCCTTTTGAAAATGACCCAAATGTTGTTGAGAAAGTTTCACTGGAATGCGTTTTTGGTCAGAATTCAAGGAATGCGGCACCCAGCTTGCCAATAACTTTCTCATACCTAATTCACTGGTTAAGATATTATGCACTGATCCAGTTGAGATGCCTGTGGCCCCAGCTAAATTAATCACATTTATTCGGCGGTCTTCCAAAACCAAATCATGAACCTTGTCGATAATTTCTGGCGTGGTTGCTGCTTTTGGACGTCCTGAACGTGGATCATTATTGATGTCTGTACGGCCGTGTTTAAATAGAGCAACCAATTTTTTTACAGTTGCATATGAAGGAGCACTGTCTCCTAATACGTTTACCATATCATCAACAATTTCTTTCCCACTTAATCCTTTTTTAAACTAATATTCAATCACCGTACGATTTTTTAAATTATCCATTTTCTGAAAACAAGCCAAGTATACGTCTAATTTAATCAACTGTTTAAACTAAACTATTTGACAGATCGATCTGGAATTTATGGTACGTTCATATGAAGGATTGGTGTTGCCAATATTTTCGTTTTTAGAAATGTCACGTATGCGTTAGGCTGCGAACTTTTTGAATGACCTGATATATAAGCGTGTGCGGGTGTATATGAACTGTCGTTTGAAAACAATATTCTCTGTTTATATAGTCAGCCATTCATATATTCTGTAAGGTAACAACTAACAATACTATGTTTACGTATAAATGTATTCAATAATAATAATAATAATAAAAATAATAATGATAATAATAACGCATGCTTATAAAGATAAAATATTTTTCAGTTTATAGTTCAATTTTTTAAATTTGATTTCTTGATAATTTTATATATTTTTCGTATTTCTTTTATAAATACATACACATAAATCCAATGCATGTATGTATGTTGTGTGTTGTATGTACATATCTATCTACTATATCTGTATATTTGTGAATTTTTATGTGTTATCGATATTGTAAAATTTATCGATGAAAATATAATAAATTGAAAAATAAATGTTTAAAAAAAAATGTAAGTGACCTTATTTATGACATTGAATATATAATAATGTGAGTATATGTAAAAAATTTTTGTTGTTATTAATTTATGTAGTATAGTATATAAAAGGTAGTATATATGATTTGTGTAAGCGTAAGTATATCTCTTAATCAAAAACAGCAGCAAGCATAGAATATGTGAGGTGTTGCTTTGTGTACATATCTGGAAAAATTTTTTCTATTGTAGATGTAGAAAAATTTAACACAAAAAATTCAAGAAAATGAAACAAAATACATATAAAAACATTACTATACAAAATTCAAAACAAATAACCGGTTCAAGAATATCTTTTTTGTCTTTTTTTTTGTAAATTTTTATTTTTGTTTAAATTAAAAATATCATAAAATTAAAAAAAAAAAACTAAGCTTTATTAAATATTAAAATAATTAATAATATTTTACGCTGTTTGTTTGTAAAAAAAAAACCGACTTATCTATATAGAAAAAATTACTGTTACGGTCTTAAAACACGCGTATCAATTATAACTTACATGTATGTATGTACGTATATGTTGGAGTAAGAGTACGTTATTTATACATATGTATGTTATTAATAATTAAATTGTAATTTATCAAAATTTTTTAATAATAAAATTCACCACAGACCGAATTCAATTTAATATTTAAATTGAAGAGCAAAATTAAAATTATGAATATAAAATTAGTAGGTAAATTTTTAAAATAACTTCGCAAATGTATAAGTATAGATATGAACGTACATATATTCTATATACAGTATATCTTTTAATTTATACACCATATAGTATGTGGGGGGGCGCGCATAGGTTTATGATTTATAAAAGCGCATTTTATTTGAAATATTTTAACTTTAGAAACCGTTTAATTTTGTTTTTTTAAATTGAATTAAATTATTATTTTTTTGTTCTAAAAATATAAGAAATTTCATGCGTTGGTATATATTAGTATGATTATTTATACAGTGACCCAAACAATCGCACTGACATTTTTTCTATTTTATAGAAAATCATTGGTAGTTCAAAGATAACTATAGTGAAATATTTGATACAGTTTCAATATCAAAATACGTTTGTTATATGATGTACTCAAAAATGGTTAAGAATTGAATTTTAGACAGCTTTTGTAGTGTAATAATGCCGTGTCTTGTCCACAGGTAGATGTTTGATTCAGCAACAATGAAAAATTTAGAAAAAGCAATATTTTGATTTTTGATTGTATGATTGTCTTCCAAAAGGGATAACTTTATTGAATTTCATCTAAATATAAAGGTTATGTTATAGATTAATATTTTAAATACAATTTTTTTGAAGAAATTTTGAAAAATCTATAAATGAAATTGAAACTTTCAATAAAAAATTAATAAAAATGCAACAAAAAATGTAACAAGTTGTCTTGAAATTTGGAATCATAAACAAAAAACTTTGACCAATAAAGTATAAAGGTGCAATTATTTGAGTCACTGTATTTACAATTTTCACATTCAAATATATACGCAATGATGTAGAGTATGTAAAGTAAAGAAATTTATAAAATTTATATATTATTTGTTAAATATTTTGTTGTGAAAATTGTGTCAACATTTATTTGACATTCGCGACGATATAAATCTACTTTTCCATCCGTGCATGTACAAGATATTTATACAAATAAGTTTTGATCTTTGAACATTTATAATGTGTTTTTTGTTTTGATGTTTTATATATATTTTTTTTTCATAATTTTAACTATTTATTATTTACAGTTAAATTTTTGTCTTTTATTTGAAATGTGTCACATTTAAGACGATCGAAGTAAAAAAAAGCTTTTATTTTAGATTTATACTTTCATACATAAAGTGTTGGTAGAAGAACTGAAGCTGAAACTGACGTAGAATTTGCAAAATTTGTTTTTATTATATTTTGAATACACACGCAAAAAAAAAAAACAATGGTTGAAACTAAAACATCAAAAGTAACGTTTTTTTTTTGTTGTTTAAAATGAAAGGTAATTTGATAATGATAAATTGAAACACAAAAGAAAAAAAATCAAATAAATACAGGAATAATTGTTGCGTTGTATGTCGTAAGTACTTATGAAATAAATTGAACATTTTGTTGTTTATTTATTCTTGATTTGAAATAATTATTTACAAGAAAGAAAGGAAAAACACATAAGAAAATGTCTTTGAATTAATTTTCTCTTTTTTTAAATATTTTACTGAAAACTTATGTTTTTGCTAATACACTTTGCAAAAAAAAAAAATAAAATAAAATAAAAGAAAATAAAAACTGACTAAAATATGTTGAGATTAGTAATTTCGAAAACTGAAAAAAAAATTGAATGACAAAAAAAAACATTTTATTTCATTTTAAAAATTATTTCTATTTACAATATATTTTCCACGTGTAATGAGATTTAAAATAAATGTAAAAAGGCATTGACTGATTAATTATGAGTAGGTGCGGGTGCATATGAAGCTATATATATAGCTTCATAAATAACCTACGTATACATTATTTCTTATATATACGCATTTTCTTATAAATGATTTACTTATAATTGAGATTAAATAAAATAATTTTAGAAAAATATACAATGACTTCAAAATCTGTTCGCAAGTTACAGAAAAATCAAAACAAATGAGTATACATTTATGTCGGGAATCTGTGGACAATTTCAATCTGAAATTTTTCTCTGTGTTTGCCTATTACAGTAGTAGTACAGCGTAGTAGAAAATTTAAATTTAAAAAGAGAAGAAAAACTACTGTTTGTTCCTCTTTTCATTTTTATTTCTACTTCTCCTTCTACATCTCAAATATTCAAGAGTAAAATGACCATGTTTGTTTACAAATGAAAATATAGGTCGGTATTTCTTGTTTACACGGATCTTGTTTCAATTTCAAATTCTTCTTCGTACTCGCCTACTATAGTGTAGTATGGTATAGTACATCATATACACGAAAAAAGGAGAAGAAAAACAAGAAAATTGTGTAAACAATAAAAACCGATAATTGTTTTGACCTACATTTTCATTTGTAAACAAACATATGGTCATTGAACTACAATATCTAGTATTCCAGAAGGAGAAAAATAATTAGAAAGCAGGAAAACATTTATTGATTTTGCCTTGTATACATGGATCATGGATCTAGTTTCAATCGCCTACTACAGTGTAGTACATCATATACACAAGAAAAGAGAAGAGAAACTATAATATTCGCTATATTTCTACTTTTTCTTCTGCTTCTCAAATACTAAAGAGTATACAAGAAGATATCTTGAACAAATCAATTTTGAATTCGTTTTTAACTGCTGTATAAAATATTTAATTTTTTCTAACAGAAATCACATTAATATTTTTTTCTCAATATTTACCTTTTTTCATTTTCATTTAAAAAATCCAATTATCTGCAGTTATTGGTATTTGTTTTTTTTTTTTGAAATTACATATATCATTTCTTTCAAAATTCCTATAAAATAATTTGTGTTTAGTAGTTATAGAAACAAATAATATGAAAAATGAAAATGAAATTAAAAAAAAAAATATTTAAATATACGTATGTGATACATTTGCGATAATTATAAAGATTCGTGATTACTCTATTACTCATTTATAATATACATTGTATGTACTTCATCCATGTCCATACGTTATATGTTCTCGTATATTATTTTATTTTATATAAACAGTGAGTTAGAAACGGAAAAATCTATTTTTATAGAAGATTTTTTTTTTCTAAAAGGTGAACAAATTTTTAATGTGAAAATTAATGATGTGGAGCGTGCGATTATATTTTTGTATAAATATAATGTAATTTATTTGTATTTGAATTTGTTTAAATTGCTTGGGTGTGATAAAAATATTTGCAACAAATCGCTTACAAACAATATACAGAAAATTTTATTTAAATATGATTCCAAAGAAAATATTACATAAAGTTTATTAGATTTTTTTACATAAATGAGCATTATACATATTAATATTTGAAAAAAAGAGTGATATTATTATGTTATTTTTGCATCTAATAAAATTATTATGCTTGTATCTACTCTTCTACTACTACCTAACCTCTATGTATATGTAGGTATATACTTCGATAGAGCTTCAAGAAAAATAACAATAGAAAATTTTTATTATTTTGTTTACAGTTTCTTTAATTTAATACATATAATCATAATACAAAATACATTATCAAATATTACTCGAATTATATTCTTTTTATTGTTATAATTATTACAATAAAATGACAAAATAACAATCCTACTCATAGATTAATAATGACTTAAATGTAAATCAACAAAAAAAAAAAATATGTATACATGTGTATATTTTTTACATGATTCATGATTGATAATCTTTTTTATTTTGTGTAGATATGTACATACAAATTTACATATTTACATCATTTTAAAATTTATTAACGTCAATTAAAATCAAAATATTTACATTAAAAATTAAATTTATTATAAGTATTTTCTATGTAAAAGTTTGTAGATACTTTTAATATTTACATAAAAATAAAAATTTAAAAAATATTGAGAGTATTCAAGATTAAGGTACATATTATATACTTTTTGAGCCTTATTTATTTATTTATTATAAAAAAATTATGACAGCTAACTGCCAAACTGCCAGGGCCATTTGATTATGATGAAAACACTAACTATCTATTTTTTCACATCTTGTACAAGAATACATTGACAATGATACAAGATCAAGTACATACACCTAACCATGAATACCTCTCACTATATATTTTTCTAGATAAAAAAATGTTTCAAAACAATTTTATTAAAGAAAATTTTCAAATTTACATGAAATTTTATTTTTATAGATTATTTATACACATTATCTATTGTTACTCACAGTCATTCTCATTGGCATCTTAAGCATCAAAAGATAATGTTTATAAACAGAGTTTGTTTTTATTAATGAATGTTTGTAAAGTAATGTGTCAAAAATATATAAGTTTAGAACCGTTTTGTTACAATCAAATGTACCTATAGTAAAAATTATATGCACAATAAATACATGTACATGACATAATTTTCAATAATTTTACTTGTACAGTTAAAAGAGTGTACCTAACCTACCTACATATCAAGTTTAGCTGATGTAAGATTTTTCTTATTTTGCTTTGTCATGATGTTTTTCTTATTTCCGTGAGGACTGCTACAGTAAATATTATTATTTGGTGGATGAATGAAATCCATGTTATTTGATATTTATATGCCTGTATATGTTTCGTTTGCAATGCAATGAGGTTTAAATGGTTTAAACGTTTAAATTCAAGTTCAGTTTTCAGTATTTATTTATATGTTTATATGTTGTCGTCATCAATGCTTTACAAATGTATTTATAAATAGATTAAAATATAATTTTACTATATGTATTATATAGATACAGATAGAGTCTTAGGCTGGTATTCACCAACATAGATTATCTTTTATCTGAGATAAAGTGTATTCATCAACCTGGATAAAACACTGCTCGGATATTTTTAAGACAACCTCGGAGTGTTATTATAAATATCGTTCGAACATAACCTTGTTATTAACAGCAACAGCACAAACAAAGACAATGTAGTTGTACTGTACTGCATATAATTATCACATCACAGAACCTTTTTTTTATTTTGTAATATAGAAATGCAATCAGCTGACATGTTTGACACACATGTTCGACCCGAAAACGAAGTTCGAAAACAAATTTTATCTAGGTTGATGAATAAGCAGAAATTGTATCCGTCTGAAATATATCCGACGGATATATCTATGTTGGTGAATACCACCCTTAGTGTCGTGGAAATTGGGAATATCTGCCATGATGATGTCTAATATTGACATCGTAAATTATTTAAATTACATATATTATATTTAAATTTTGTTCATTGTTGTATATCATGTCATGTGAGTTATAATAATTTGTATACAAATAACATCATATTTATGTATACACTCATATGCTGGTACTCCCTCTTTTGTTTTGTTCGTGTGCCTCTGTGATTCTATTTATATAATGTTCATTTATGTATTTTGACATAAATCATTTTATTTGACTTTTTTTTCCCCATTATATAGGTAAGCTACATTTTATTTTCACATAATTAATGAACGATTTGGTTATTCCACCTTTTAACAATAAAAATTTACTACTAAATTACATGAAAACGATTATACAGACGATAACATATCTATAGTTTAGTTTGATATTTATATTTCGAATTTCTATATTGTGTAATTTTGTTATTTTATTTAACTCATTATATAAATTTGTGAAATAAATAATATTTTTATCAAATAAAACAATATAAATAATCTGACATGGACTGCGCTGATATATTTTACCGTTTTTATCTGATTGTCTAAAAATATAAGTTGGAAAATAAAATTAAATTTTTATATTTATATTTTTATAGGTCGTAATTAAATTTGTATAATATATAAATAGAATTGAAATTAAACAAGCGAGTTGCGAGTACATATATTTTATCAAAACTAGATATGTTATATGTATAAACATCTAGTCTAGTATAAATAATAATTTTACTAGGTCACGATTATGAACTTGAAAAATAAATTAATTAGAATTTTGTTCAATAATAAATAAATAACATATGTTATGAATTGGTTATGAAATTACGAATACAAATGTAAGTATGCATACGTAACAGAGGTATACAATGTGTTACTCTATATCTATAACAATGTCTATATAATGTAGAGGGTAGAGATAGAGATATTGTAGAATTCGATTAATGTGATATTTGGTTGGTAATTAATTATGCGCTATTATATTTGTACAACAAATGACATGAAATTCTGTACAATTTATAATAGCCATATCATCATCATTATCATCATGTGTAATATACATTACACGTTAGCATCATAATTAAATTACATGTTTACATTTCTATTTATCTTTATCTACAGATTTTTCATTTAGACGCAAACATTTAATTAATTATTATTTAAACAAATAATTTCCGTTTTATATATTAACATATTTCTTTAAAGTGTTTTAAAATTTTTCAAATAATAATATTTTATTTTCTGATATGTATCTAAAACATTTTGATATTAATACGCACGCAATATGAATATATACATATATGCAATATGCAAATGCGATACATAATAAATAAACTACACAATTTGTTGTACTAAACAATATAAGATTTGTTTTGATAAATGTGAAACATGTTTCAGACACATTATGTTAATTTAAAAACTACAGACGAGCAAATGGAAATAATATTATAAGAAATATTATTTGTATTACATGTTTTATTTTGGCATCATTTTCAATAAAATCTCATAGTATATACTTTATAGATACTATTATTTGGGAATCGAACTACAAAAAAAAAAAAATATGAAAATACAAAGAAAATATTTTTTTAAATTTTTCGTAGGTGTTTCAAATTTAAAAATAAAAGATCAAAATATAAAATTATTTTTTTACAATTACATATTATTAAAAAAGAGGAAAATGAATAACGGAAATATTTTTTTAAAAAAAAATATTTTTCTTGTTATACAAATAATGTACATATGTTTTGTATGGGGTGACATTCATTATATCAAAAAGAAATAATATAAAAAATATAAATGAATTTGAAAGGCAAATATGTATGTATTTTTTTTTTTTTAGGATATTGGATACATATATTTAAAAATTAATACAAAAAAAATATATATAATTACAATCTAATTAGGTTAAAACGTATGCGTAATGATATGCATGTATAAATTTATGTATTGACATTTACTAATCGTCGTAAATACGAGTAATATGCTCGAATAAACATGTTTACTCCATATTTTATTTCATATTTATGTAAGTACGGTATGTCTATAGAATGTTATACACAAATGTTAAATTGGTTTAAAGATGACATGTGACATATCATTATATTGTATCACGTATCGGATGTACGAGTATAGAATGTTGTATGTCAGTTGTATATTTTATTTAAGTTTTTTAATCTTTTATTTATCTTCTTAAATACGAGTATAACTTCGAGTATATCTTTACATTTATCTAATGTATGTATGTATATTTATTCTAAATTTTAGAATTATAATATTTTATACATAAACAACAAGTGTAGATGTCAACAAAATATACGCATCTATTTTCTGAAAAAAAAAAAAAAACATGCGTTCATATTATGTTTGCATATCTCTTCATTTAACATTTATAATTTTTTAATTGTCTCATGCGTATGTACATATATGTATATATGTATATTTTAACCACCTATAACTAGAGTGTACTCATACAAAACAATTAATTTATGTATAATTTTTATATTATTAAATTGTAATAAAAAAAAATCCGAATTTTTAATTAAAGATGATTTGTGTGATATGATTTAGTATACGATTCTAACAGACTATCTTTATAAGCTATATACTAAACTATATTTTTATGTACTATTACAAAAAAAAAAACATTTAAAACTGTTTAAAAATTATAAAGATTATATAAAATTTTATAAAATTTGAAAAAAAAAAATGCCACATATCATGCTGTACAATACACACAAGACACGACACAGTACAAATATAATTAATCTACGGAATGTAATTGCGTATATAAATGTAAAAATAAATATAAAATTATATGACTTTACATACACTGACTCAAAAAATATTAAGAAAAATTTTATATTTGTACAAAAACTCTAATAAGCATCAAGAGATAATCTGATTTTTCTTATTAATGAAAATACGAGTGCTTGGTATGTAAAGTACTACTATAGTACTAGAGTATATCGAACTGTAGTTAGCTACCAAAACTTATTACTCATTGCTATTGCATTGCTATACTACTTGGCTACTACTTAACTTATAGAGTGTTCCAATTACCTTGTTAACTTACTGTCTCTTCTTGTATCTTATATACTTACTTCTTCTTATGGCGCATAGTACAGAGCAAGTGCAAAGAGGAAATGAATTAATGAAAATATACGAGTATTTCATTCATAATACTTACTGTCTCTTCTTGTTTCTCGTACACTTAAACACTTACTTCTTCGCTTCTTATGGCGTATAGAGCAGAGTAAGTGTAAAGAGGAGATGAATTAATGAGAATACGAGTAGGTACATGACATGATAGCGTACATAGCGTATATCGTACTATACTATAGTTAGAGCTATGGTGAGTACTGTAGAGTAAGAGTATAAAAAGAAAATGAATTATTCTATGAATTGAAATTTAATGAAACTATTAATATTAAATATTCATTTTGTTTACATTATTTCCAGTTTTTAAATAGTATCTAGTAGATATCCAAAAAAAAAACAAAAAAAAACTGTTTTTGTTTTATTCTTTTAAAACATTAAAAAATTTTAATTACAATTTTTATTATTATAAGTTAATTTGATCAATTTTAATTTGATTATGTATTCTAGAAACTGAAAGTCCTTCAAACATACATTGAACCCATGCACTTTTGATACTGTCTTTTACGTCATTTTTATATTTTTGTTATTATTGAATCTGGAAAATAATTACACATATAATATGCACTGCAGATATCAATATATAAATTATGTCATGTAATATGTAAAGTGGTGATGAGTTGTACCATATCGTTTTATATTGTAATTAATTGTAATTTAATTGATATGACAAAATTGTACATTACACATTACTATAAGTAAAGTTTGATTATATATGTACATAGGCATACATACACATGCAGAGCTTTTACTTATACAGATATCTGTAACTGTTTACAGATATTGTTCATTCATTCATGCATATGTACTTAATACTTGGTAATACATATACTTAAAAAATTTAGAAATAATATATACATACAGACGCTACATGTACGTGAAATCGCGTGTGCAAATGCTGATAAACATTGGCATCTATATTATGTATCGTTAAAGCGTTAAAGTTAAATACAAAAACAGATATACATAATTGAATTTTTTATTTTTTGTTTTATACAATGAGTAACGTAATTTTCATTTTAAATGGTTAAATAAATAAATTGACAAAAAAAAAAAAAATGAAAATGAACACAAAACAATCATGTGCCTATATGAAAGTGTGTGTATGTGTGTTTGTTGACAATTTATATTTTAAGTTTAAAAATGAATATTTATATTAATTTATTTTTGTTCGAAATTGTAAATTTATAAATAATTACGTATTTTTAATACGAATATTATCGCACTTATTTTGAAACACTATATAAAAATACATATGTACATTAATGGCATATGTTTTTTAAACATTCATATAGGAATGGGAGTTAATATTAAGCACATATAAGAAGGTTAAGATAAGGTAAGATATTCTCTAAATATTTTTGTATAGATATTTGAGATTTCTTAATGATTTTCCAGGTTCCATTACAATTTAAATTAATTCTAGTTTTTCATTTCAATAGTAGCGTAGTACGTCTTGTGTCTCATACTGAATTTTCATATAAAACTGTTTAAATATTTAATTTAAAACTTTTATTTTTTAAAAAATAATTTTTTTTTTTTTTTTTTAGGTTATTATAGTGAATATCCATATAATTTGTTTGTATACATTCATTCATACATACATTCACCTTTATATATCTATGTGTGCGTCAAGCGTCACATAAATGACATGCTAATTAGAAAATGAAATGCTAAAAATAACTTATAGGATGATGATGATGATGATTACAATAAAGGTGATTCAATATGCCTCTTGTTCTATTTAAATAATCTGAAAGTAATTATTTAAATAATGTTTACAATATTTTTTTTTGAAAAAAGAAAAATTTATATTTAAATTCTTGTACATAAGAGTATGTAGGTTGAATTATATAAGGAAGCTTAAAAAGTGCATAAATGAAATCATCATCCTTATTTTGTACAATCAACTATAAGTAATCAGATAATCAAGAGTAGGCATTTTATTGCCATTAGAATCAGGAAAATATAAAAAATAATTTATTGTACTATAGTAATATAAATATTTATGTAGTCGTAGTCGCATATAAATTATATTAAAATGTTTATTTGAAAATAAATATATAAAATTCATAATTTTACAATTACAAATTATTATTTAATTATATGTAAATTGTTTATTATTTTCTTGAAAAAAAAAAAAAGAAGAAAACTAGGTAAGTATATATAAAAATATTTACTGTACATACATACTTCTTATATATGGGTACATATTTTTATGTCTAACTAAAGTATCTACTTAATTATTCGATAAAATTGATATAAGGTAAATTATCAAGGTCATTATTTTGAATTTAGATACATGACACAGATACATGACGCAGATACATGTATAGATGTGTATCAATACCATTGCTATTACCATTACAATTCCATACATAATATAATCATAAATAACGAACATAGTATGACAATATGTATAGTAAAACATTTCTTTGTGCGTTCAATATTATTATATACACATACATACAAAATAAAATTTAATTTGAAATGTGATTGATCTTTTCTACATATATACAATTTGAAAAATGCGTGAATAATTATAAAGATAAGACAATTACTTCTATATGTACATACATATGTATATATTTTAAACAAAATTATAATTGCGTGTAAAAAATTTATATACTCGTACATATGTATCATGTACTTGGATACATATATACGCAGAAGAATTTATTGTTTTCACTATTTAAATTATATTTGTTCCTATAATATTCAATTAAAAATACATTTATATATTTTAATAGATAAATTTTATTATAATTTATTATTATTTACTTATTTATTTTTTCTATTTTTGGTGATAATTTTTTCAATTTACTACGCCTTTCGTTCAAATACACATACACATGTTATAGAATCGAAGTTAATAATTGTAACATATCACGTATAGCATGTTAGCATGTATGCATGCTAAGTATGTTACACTCTCGCTTATTAAAATCTAATTAAATAATAAAATGATAACAATATAAATATAGTTCATGATGTGTACATATAATCACATATTGATTTGATTTTTTTTTGTTTTTGCATTTAACAAAAAAACCAAAAACGTCATCGTACGTTACATTCAATTTAAATCATATTTATAATAACAAAAAAAAAAAAAAAAACTTTTAAATTAGGCCACATTAGCCTAAAGATAATTATAGTTATATTTATATATTAAAGATTATGAGGCGTTTAGATGAAAATTATAAAACAAAAAAAAAAATCGAAAAACAAAACAGATTCCAATACGATGGTATACGTTTTCGTTCTGTTCAAAATGAAATAATTAAAATTTTGTATTGTTTTTTTTTTTTTTTGAAGAAAATTAAATATGCTAATAGAGAGAGAGAGAAAAACAAATACATTTACCGTTAGACTGTATTTTAAACACAACGTCAAAAAAAAAATATACATATTTCTTGAAAATCATCCAAATATTTAAATCTATATTTTGGTTAGTAATTGTTGTCAACAAAATAAAATAAAAAAAAAAATAACAAAAAAAAAACCAAATATGTAGGTAATCTTGTTTGCTAAAATCTATTATATTCAACAATAATAATAATTTTTTTTTGTGAGTATCATTATTATTGAAAGAAAATTTATTTTCACACACAACCACAACAACAGTAAACTAATAGATGCTAATAGGTATTTATCTCGCATACCATTTGAAATTTACTATATATACAATATAAAAAGTCATTCATGAAAAATTATACAATGATGTCAATTAAATGGAAAATTAATTTCATGAAATTAAAATAATTTGAAAATTTTAAAATCTGAATTTAAAAAAAAAAAAAAAATTCTTTGAATCAAGTATACTTGATAAAATTATTTTTCGCAATCAAAAGATATGATTACATTTCAATTTTATTCCAATAACTGAATACAATACTCTATAATTTCTACTTACAATTTATACAGCATTTATATATTGAAGAAACCAAAACCAAAACCAAAACGAAAAATCACATATAATATCATCATATCATGCGAATTGTCATAAACTTATAATCGCGCATACCTACTCATACATACATATATACGTATGTATGTATGTATGTACGTGTACGCTATTTGTTTTTATTTAGTGAGCAGGCGTATATACTTGAAAACAGAAAACATACAGCATAAGGCTGTAGTCACATTCCAATCATTTATATGGCTGTACAAAAAAATAACAATAATTTTACACTGTATATAGGGAGCCCACTAGTATGCTGCACAGAAGAAACTTATTTCTCCCTTTAAAATCTATATCTTTATATTACGCTCAAGATACGCTAAAAAAAAGTTGTCCTGTTCAATTAAACATTTCACATTTTCATTTTCCATTAAATGTTGTTTTTGTGCTGTACCTGTCTGTAGGTGAGATGGCGTGGCGATGTCTGTAAAAAAAATTATAATTTCTTCGTCAAAAATGTATCACGATATTTCTTTGGAGGAGAAATTTTTACATTTCTTGTGTGTTGTAGGCAGAGATTGAATTGAAGGAGTAAAAATAAAGTGAATGAATTTTATCAAAATTATGTACTTCGTCAAAGATGGTATGTATGTATTACAAAACAATTTCTTTACCAATTTTTTTCGTCCAGCATACTGGACATACATTTTATATGAATGGATGATTCTCATTGTATATTTTCTATGTTCTAATATATTTCGCAATACGTATACACTATTTATTTTGTTCTCAGAATATTTTATCCTTATAATTATAGTAATAACGATAATTTTTGTACATTTCGATAATGTATTGTAATATTAATAATTAAATGTATGAACGTATATAAATGCTAATTGTTTGTAATAGTACCTATATAATTAATTAATTTAAAAATATCTATAACATCCAAATATTGTTATAATTTAGATAAATTAATATCTTTTACATTATCACCACACTTATTACAGATACAACAAAAAAACAAGCATACAATTTTTTACAATATATATAGATACTTATTACATATGAACGCTTGTACAGACTTATATATATACATACATATATATGTATCGACATAAATATTTTGGTTGTGTATATAGAATTGCGTATCTATACATATTAAATAATATTATTATGTATTGTTATAATATTATATTTATGTTATATTTGTAGGAGATTGATATACGTATGTACATTGATGATGTTGTTTTTACACTTTTCATTGTATCATTTCATTATAGATATGTATGTATATGTGGTCTTATGATTTTTTTTTGTTTGTTTGTATTTTGTTTATATTTTTTGTATCTTATTTTTTGACATTACCATAATCAAAAAATTGAATTTCAGATTTCAGTTGAATTTAAAACGTTGAAGAAAATAGTTTATTAAAATATTTTTGAAAATTTTGTATGTTTATTTTGTTTTTTGTTCTTTGATATTTTGGTATTTGAACAAATGACAACGAAAGTGAAAACAATATTTTATGTAATATTTTTCAATAATTGTTTTGGTAGGTGTATACTGTAGATACTGTATACATACTCGTATATATAATATGAAATGTTTATCAGTTTGAATAATAATAATAATAAAAAAAAAAATAAAAAAAATAAAAATTAAATGTAAAAATATTTATAATGTTTCATAGAACATGTTTCATTTTAATATTTTAAAAAACATAAATTTTGAAGATACATATTCGATATTAGATTATAGTCAAGCCACATAATTATATGTGTAATTATATGGCAAGATTATATGAATTGGTTGAAAAGACATTTTTTATTTTATTAAAATTATTTATATAAATGTGAGACTGTGAGTCGATAATAATTATGATCATATATCGGGTATTTCTATAAAAATAATATAATAATAAATAATCATAACAAGTTTTTTTATTATCAGTAATAGTTGATGATTTGTGTGTTTATTTGTCATATCATATAATCTGTCGCATATCACAACATAAAAATTGAATACAAATTAAGTAATTTAAAAAAAAAAAAATAAAAAAAAAAATTATTATTCGTTATTTTTCCTGTGAATTTTTTGTATAGTGTGTTTAGAATGCTGAAATTATCAAAAGTTATAGTATCAAAAAGTTCGTTATTTTATTTTTTTTTCTAAGAATATTTTCGAAATAAAAAAAACAAAATTGTTTTGTACAAATGTTCTGTTATATAAGTATATAACAAATAATCTGTATACTAGTGCTTAAAATAGAAATAAAAAAAAAAATAATATAAATATTATTATTTTAATGTCATAATATTATGTATGAGCAAAGACTATAGAAGAACAATAATTATTCTTCTATAGTCAGTCTTTGGTATGAATGTATTATGTGTTGTTTTGTGATGTTTGATTTGGAGTGATATACATTTTTTTTTGTGTTTTTATTTTATTTTGTATTTATGTTTAACAAATTTTGTATATACCATATGTATTGCACATTATTTGATCATAATCATATACTTACCAGTACATCTACATATATTTATTTCGATATTTTCTTGAAATATATTTTGCTATTTTTATTTTTTTTTTTTACATTTATTCTATCACAATTCCTGAGAATAATTATCTTTCGTTATTATTGTTATATTATTTTGTTTTTCTGATAGATTTACTGGTACAAAGCAATACCATATTATTATGTATAATATTTTTTATTTAACATAAAATGTATAATAACTCGTACAAGTATAAAAATTTTTTGAAAAAATTAAAAAAAAATAAAAAATAAAATATATAAATGATATATATATACATATATATACGTACATACAACAAATAAATGAGTGTTTTTTTAAAAAAAAAAGTAATAATAAAGTATTAAGAACAATGTTTATACTTAGCTAAGCTAATAGTAATAATAGGTGCTATACATAAAGTACTCGTATATGTGAGAATTATTCAAAAATTTTCCTTCATCAGAAATTAATGTAAGTATTCTACCTACATAGTCAATTGTTGGTATATACATATGTATTATAATTGGTATAATCAAGAAAAAAATATATATGTATAATTTTCTTGTTTACTTTTGATTGATTATAAATCTCTAATATTATAAGTTATGTTCGAAAAAAAAAAGTGTTGCTTTTCAATCATAAAAATATTAATTAAAAAATCATTAACAATCATATTAACAAATTTATATTATTCATGTTTAAGAAGAAATTGAATTTAAATTTAAACGTTTTCTTTTTACTTAATTATACATGCGAACCTGGACATCATATATCATCATAATTTGTTTTGTTTTGAATTTTTATATTTTGTTAATTTTCTGATGATAATTCATTTTATGTAGGTATTTTTTTTTTGTTTTTATTTGCGGATAAGTATAAATCGAATTTGTATGAAATTATAATGTTGATATGTTTTATGTTAGTTTATATATAGAGAGAAAAAATAATTTTTTTACTAATGTTTTTCTAAAACAAACAAACAGACAGTTTTGTTTCTGTTTTAACATTTAAATTTTTTTTTATGAGAGAAAAATATACATATAAGGAAAAATATTTTTGTCATTTTTCTAATTTAAATTATATGAACATTTTGTAGTGTATGTATAGTCGTTTTTACACTATATGACTTTTTACTCAGAATATGAAAGATTACTTTAATTCTTAGAATATGAAAGATTTCTTTAATTCTCACATGCAAAGTCATATGATAAAATCACATAGCGAAAAGATGGCTTGAGTACGTAAATCTACTCTACAAAATATAAGATATCTATGTCAACATATTGGTCGAACGATCGTACTATATACTATATGTACTGCCGTACTGGGTCTCCTATGAATAATCATACCAATTGTAATAACTATCTATGACTGATGATAGGTTTGATCATAAAATATCAGTAGATAGTAAAAGTTCAAATTAAAGTTTATAAAAATTGCAAGATTTTTATGATATAGCTCTGCAACTGCACATTAATTATTGGCAATTTTTATGCAATATTAAGTCACACTGATACTCAATCCATTATAGCACCGCAAATCAGTAATTCTGTCAGACAGATCATCCCAGTTTATCATCAGTAATCAGCTACTATGGCGTATACATTGCTGATTGGAAATTGGAATTAATAAAATTGACTTGGGAGAGAGTAGAACGATGGCTGGGCTGGGGTTCGACTTTGAACTCAGAACGTCAAGTGTGCCAGTGGAACACAACAACCATCGAGCCATTCCTCCCTAGTGCTTTAAAAAAAAAGGTACACTTTGTATAAAAACATTTTTGTGCATTCATAGATGCATATGTAAATTGTATGGGTTTTTTTTCAACATTTACATGTAAAAATATAAATACCATAAACAATAATTGCAGAGCACTTAACCCTATTTGTGTGTGTATAGTGTACCTAATCCTATAGCCTGTCCTGTAGTATCTTAAAATTTTTCATAATCCTACGAATTTTTATTACAATACATTTAAACTTTTTATACTTATTATTACCTCATATTAAATACGCGGATTTTATTAGCATAATGGAATTTTAATTGAAAAAAAAAAAGAAACATAATTTCTTATTATACCTAATTGACTTTCTGTTTATACCAAATATACTTTATTAACAATGTTATAAAAGTAAAACCTGGTAAAACCTTATAAGTGTAAACATGTATGAATGCAAAAAACCAAATTGGATTCAGTTCGTTCGTTCGTTTTTTTTTTTTTTTTACAAAATAAATATACAAGTGTCAACATTCATATATGGCAGTCATAATCATAAATAAAATGCTAATGAAAAATCATTTAAAAATAAATTAAAATAAAATTTTACAAATAAAAAAATTGTAAATGTCCAAAGTAATAAGGGTACATATGAATATATTATTGATTGAAATTCCTGTTACACTATACAATAAAAATTAACCTTGAAAACAAAAAATTTTTATTATTAAAAGGAAATCAAATTTTTTCATGGACTGTTTTTTTTCAACTGTTTGCGTGCAAAAAATACGAAAAAACGTAATAAAATAATACTATACTCGTAAATGTACATATATGTACATATTTAGATGTCATACAGGATTTAATATACGGTCATTTCGAGAATAATAATAAAAAATTTGTAATAAAATATTACAATTATTAATGCTCTTACTTACAATTACTTCACTTCACTTACAACTTAAAATTTCTGCCATTGTTCTTCGTGTGATTACGTCAAAATACTCGTATGTATTTCTCAAAATAATGCCTTCATTTTTTTTTCTCTTTTTGTTGTGGACAACATAAATAAAAATATATCTAACATTTTTTAGATCATATAATTTTTTTTTTTTTTTCATCTTAAAACTTTCACTCATAATCTGTAAATTATATAATTGAAACAAAAATAAAACCGACTATGACATTTTGTTTCACACCTTTTTCACCCATATACTCGTATAAAATATTTAATAATCCATTTATTATAAGAGGATATATGTATGCAAGAGTATATTGCGTGTAAAATTTTATTTTTTCCATAATATTTCAAATGTAAGTACTTTTATCCCAGAACCCCAGAAGAATATTTTTATAATAAAAATATTTTTCTTTGGTTAATAAATACATAGTATAGTGAATACATTTTTTATTTTCTGTACATGATGACACGAAAAAAATTACATACATAATACCAATAATACATAAACGTATATTCGTATATGGAATGTCGAATGTGGAATATTTGATTGCAAGTTTTCATATTCATACTCACAAATTTTTTCCTTTTTTTTGGTTACAGTTTTGTCTTTATATAAAAATGTATAGAAAATTGTTGTCCATCACAATCATCATCTAATTTATGAACGGAAAAATCAAAATTTCACTTACAATAAAATTTAACACATATGCTTATGCGTACAAATACGATTATATTTACAAATGTAACACATATATTTTTAAAAGGTTTTTGGTGTTTATTAAATTTTATTTTGGTACATAAAGGTGTTTTTTTTTTGTTTGCTAAAAGTTCATATAATTACGTCTTTTTGTTATTTTTTTTCAAATATTTTATTGCGTCTGAAAGAAAACCTTGAAAAAAATTTTATTTTCATTGTTAAAAAATAATTTTTCGCATCGATTATTTGTTTTAATTCGATCAATTTTTATTTTTAAAATACTACATACTACACTAAGTTTCAAAACAATAATGAAAACTGTTTCAAATTCCATATAATATAATATTTACATGTGTATTGTACCGTGTAAACAGGTATACATTTGTTGCGATTACGTATTTTTAAAATTTGACAAATAATATTGACGAACGTGTAAAAAGAAACATCATGTGTATATAGTCTTATTATCTTCATTCTTCAGAAAAATTTGATTTTCTCTCTGAGTAAATTACAAAAAGCGTACATGATAAACACAAAAAATCAACAAATAACATTTAATACTTGCTTCTCCCGCATTTATACATACTCTCGGTCTCGAGCAATGGTGGTTATTGTCTATAACAGTACGTACAGGTACAGTATAAGCTCTGTTGCTATTTTAAGTAGTACGAGTAGTATTCTACACATCATGTTTACTTCTATTTTCTTCTTCAGAAAAAGTTGATTTTCTCTCTGAGTAAAATATACGAAAAGTGTACATGATTGATAAACACGAAAAATCAACAAACAACATTTTATACTCTTACTCTTCCCCTTTATATATGTATATTTTGTAGCAGCGAGGGCTGCGATAATACAAAACGACAATACGAGTAGTATCACATCACATCATTTTCATTTGTACTCGTATTTTCAAGTTGATTTCCTCTCTGAGTAGAAGAGGAATAGGAATAGTGTGCAATTGTGCATGGCAAATACGGAGTACAGAGTACAGACTACAGACAATCAACGAACAACATTTTTTATATTTTCTCCAGTACTGCAGTAAGTGCTATAACAGTAACAACTATATAGTAGTATACGCTAAGCTAGAACAAGTAGTAGTATTTTACTAATCACGTGAACTCATATTTGAATTTTTATTTTGAAACATCGAATGATATCTAGAGATTCTTATTCGAAAAAAATATCCACCACTACCACTGCTCATATGTATATATGCTTTAGAATCATTTGTATTCTAGATTGTATGATTCTAAATAAAGTCATTAATTAGCAGTCATGTTTTTCAAAAAAAGAAAATGTACAAAATCAATAAACATTCTTCATTAATCATTTTATTTATTCTATGAAAAGAATCTGTAAAAGTATTCGTACATATACCTACTTATATTTCTTCTTGTTGTTAAAGCATCTCTATAACTTTTTTCATTTTATATTTTAATTTTCATGAATATTTAAAAAGGTCTAACAGTACAAATATAATAAATGATGCATACATACTTACGTATATTATAGAATTGTATTGAAATGTAAGTAGTTATATTTAAGTATATTCGCAGTACGTACATATATCCTCCTCTCATCAGTTTCAGTATTGAATATTACTTATATTTGTATGTATGGTACTAGAATTTCGCATTAATATAATTTATCTTCTTTTGTTTGTTTTTGAATATTTCAATAATACATTAATGCGAATATGAATAAAATTTATATTCTATTATTATATGAACTTGTTGTTGTTGTTATTTGTTGGTTATGTTTTCTGTGTTATTGTTATTACATATTTCTTTTTTTTTATTTTTTATTAAAAAGCATTGAATTTATATATGTACGAATTTAACGAATCAACCATGAGATTGTAGATACTTTTTTTTTAAACAAAATTTGTAAAATATTTGTAAAGATAAGAGATATAACATTACATAGAAACATAGAAAAAATAGATCACTAAAAATAAAAAAAGGATAAAAATATTATATAATAAGAAATATTTTTATTAAGAATTATTTTGTTATGTAAATTTATCAAAAATTATGTAATGAAATGTAAAATATTAATGTATTCGTATATACGTTATGCAAAAAAATTTTTTTTTATTACAAATTTTTCAGTATTTACATATATGTACTCGTATATCATAAATTTTTAGTATAAATACCTACATACCTATTTATATATGCAGGCGGTTATATTAAAATTTACAAGAATTTATATTTTTGTGTTTTGGTTTGTTTTTTGTCTAGAATTTTTAACATTTGTTTTCATTAATAAAACCTTTTATTACATAGATATACTTACGTGAATATGATATACACTTTGAATATGTATGTATATGGATTATGAGGATTCTATTTATATGGAATATGTGTTAATAATTTTTAATCATTTTCATAAGGTATTATGTGTAACATGATTATATTTTCAAAATTTATTGTATTAATCTTTTTTAATTAATATATCTACCTATGTATAGTACGTATAAACATCCTCATAATATGTATATCCTTATTTTATTTATTAATCGTGTTTTATATCCGTATACCCATATCACATTTAATATTCTGCTCTATGCTTGTGCAAATAACGATTATATAATTAAGTTTCAAATTAAAAATTTATGACTACATACATATGTATGTATATACAGTCCATATACAAATTACATTACTTCCTTTATGTGGTTAGTGTATTCCAAAATAAACATAAAATTGGAACATATGCGCTAGAAAAAAAAAAAAGAGCGAAAAAAGGTTCATACATAAAGATTTAAAAATATATGAAACTTTTCATTTTTTTTAATATGAATTTTGAATTTGATTATTATTTACGTTGTAGTCCTTTATCAGTAAATATTCTCGTATTGCATGCATTTTACAGTAAATGGTAACACAATGGGGAATATAAAAAAATGAAAGTAAAATATAACATTAAATTAAATATTTTATTTTTGTTTCTGGCGTAAAATATAATAAATTTATATGCCTTTATTTATACACTTAATATATGTATACTCACATTCTTTATTTGTTTATTTTTATTATTTTTTATTCGTCTAATAATTTTGTATATTATACATATGTGTACAAAATTATGATATTAAGATTTACCAAAGAGTATATTTATGTATATGTTTACGTATATACTTTGTATCTAAAATGCTAATAAAAGAATAGAATTATAGAAGAAATGTTTTTTTTTTTTTTTACACAAAAAGTATTTTCATAAAAAGGACAAGGACGAATAAATATTATTTAAATTTTTTTTTTTTTATATTTTATAATGCTAGAACAACAAATAAAAATATTAAAAATATTAATATGTACAAATAATTTACAAACAACAGTGAGTAACATATGAAAATTTACACTTGAAAAATTACAAACATACAGAAATATTAATAAAATAATTCACTTACTGTATACAAAAGCTGAAGAAGCAAAGTATCAAATTATCATAAATTTTATAAATATAGACATTTTACTTTTAATTGTCTCTGATATCTGCATATACATATGTACTTAGGAGGGTATTAATTTATGGTGTAAAGATAATGAAATTAATTAATTACTCGATTATACATCGTATTAAGTTGATGTAGGTATTAAGTATTTAAATAAGATATTGTACATTTTTAATAGAAACTATGTGTGTATGTGTATATCATTATAATATTATTTTAAAAATGTATCTAAACATTATGAGTCGTATTTATCAATCAAAATTATCTTTTATCTCAGATAAAGTGTATTCATATCAATTTTGATCTGGGAATGGTAATATAGATAGATATCGTTTGAACATAATGTTGTTATTAACAGCAACAGCACAGCACCAGCACAACAATCACATAATATAATCATCACATCCGCATAACGTCTTTTTCATTTTGTAATATGAAAATACTAACTTTTCGCAATTATTATGAATAAGTTGAATCTATAATCTTGGTTGATCTTGGTCGACGGATAATCTTGGTTGGTGAATACGACCCTAAATGACTCATATGTATGTTGTTTTTTTTTCCAAAACAAAAAATTAATTTTATATTCCAAACATTTTGAATAAATTTTAAAATAAATTCCTATATTTATGATTTCTTTAAACCCAGAATGTTTAAGAATTTTTCAAGCAAAAATTAATTCAATATTAATACGATTAACTTTCATCACATAAATATTTTACTGAAAAATACACATACTCGTATGTATCTACTTACAGATTTTCATATAAGTATTTCTGAATTTTTGCTTGGTGTTAGATGTCTTTAAAAAGCAAACTGTATGTTATTTGAAAATAGAAGAAAAAAGGTTATTATTTAGATATGACATGGATTTTACATATCAGTATATAATGTTTATCAGATATAGCTAGTATATTCTTTTGTTGAAGCTTTACATTTTTTTTTTGTATATTTTTACAAACAAAAAAAAGGAAAAAAAAAATCCATTCAAATTGCTTGATCTTAAACTGTTATTACTGATACTTTACAACACAAACATTAGCCTCCATATTAGTTTTTTTTTTTAGCTATACAATAGGCATTTAGCCTAGTCATCGTTGGCTATGTGCCCAATAACTTATCGTTTTAAAACTTCTAATACGATTTGTTTAACATATTTTAATTTTTTAATTTTTTTTTTTTTTTTTGAATTGGTATATACATACATTTAAATCTAATATTAAAAAAAATGTTCGTGTGTGAGATCAATGATCGAAAATATGTAGTTATTTGCGTTAGTCAAAGTGCGATTTAATAGTTTAAATTTATTTTACGTTTCGCTTAACATTTTATTTTTTCTCTATTTTTCATCTCTATTTTTTTCTTTTTATAAAAAATTTTTTAATTACATTTTTTCAAGTAGCAAATTTAATGCGTATAACCATAACATACGTAAGTCAGTTGTATTTTTTTTTTTTTTTTTTTTGAATTTTCTATTAAATTTATTAAATCATTTAATACGTATGTATGTATACATTTATGTGCGGCCACATACACAGTGCATGCAATAAAACACTTATAAAAACGTGTTTAAAAAGCACATTTCACATTCCTGTCATAATATCCTTTTTCCTCGTGTACATTATATCAATATATATACCTTCAGCCATACAATCGATTTTTAGTTATTCTGATATTATTGACCTCACGTGTATAATAATAATTCTTTTTTTTTCCTTTTTTTTTAATGAATTCATATCCTTATTGTTGTACATTTTGTTATGATGTTAAGTACATTATATAAATAGGAGTATAACAGCAATGAATTTCGCTTAAAATGTAAAAATACAAATCGTGTTAATAATTATTAGTTATATGGTTTAGTGTGGATATAGATAGCCAATATAGCTTAGAGCCAAACAATTTTTTTACGTTTATTTCTATTATGAATGTGGGTATGATAGACATACACGTACAAAATATTTTTATACAAAAATGTCATTTGACGCAAATTATAAAATATAGAAAAACAGGAAAATATTTCGTGGAATTTAAATTTTATACACATTATTTATACTAACTGGATTTACATATATTTCGAATTTTATTTTTCACAGATTTTTTGGTTTTTTTTTTTCTTTTTCTTCAAATAGTTTAGTTTTAAAATAAATGACGTGTACATACATAACACAATATTACTATGAAATTTTATTTGAAAAAAATCTTCTTAATATAAAAATTTATGTATGTATACTGAATTTCTTTCTCTATACACATAAATTGTATACAGTCATCTACCCCTATATATATCCATATATCTAAAAGATAATTGCCTAAATATTTTTTTTTTTTTTTTATAAAATTGTTCTTATAATAATCTGCAATATATTATGTGCTAATTTTATTAATAAAATCGTAATACTAAGTAAAAACTAAAGAATTTTTCATAAAAGTTTTTCTAGTTTTTCTTTTAAAAAAAAAAAAAAAAAATTCTGAGTGAAAAATAAAATACACAACAAAAAATAAACTTATCAACTTAAAAATCCGTTCTAATAAATATTTTTTCCGTTTGTAAGAAGTGTGTTATATCTGAAATTACAACCAACAACACAGATCATATATGTGAACTTGTATAATATAAAAGTAGTGCGAGAAAATAGAAAATTTCTATATTAAAATATCGTAAATTTTAAACAAAAAAAAAAAGAAATAATTTAATTTAATTTTTTTTCAAAATTTACATGTAAAAATGGCAAAAAAAAAACAAATTTATGTGTATGTTTTTGTTTAATTTACACGTGCTTATAAATATCATTTTTTATTTTCATTATATTTTTTTACAAGATTTTTATTTTGTTCTAACAAAATATTTTGTATATATGGAATACGCATTTATACGAATATACAGATGAGACCAATATTATAAAATGAAATGAAATTTACAAATAAAAGAATAATAAAATCAATTTTTACTGTTAATTTTTTTTTCTTTCCTGAAAAAATAATTTCTCTTTATAGGCACTTAAATTCCGTATATTTATATGGGAAATTAATCGAAAAAAAGGATTAAAAAGCAATATCAACAATAATCTTAAAATTTTTATTTTACTTTAATTTTTAAATGAATTTTTTTTTCTCTTGTATTTTCAAGTAAACAGCTCATTAAATGATAATTTATTACTTCTTTTTTTTTTTTTACAATTATTGGGTATTATTTTTTTAAATATGTATTAAAATATAATTTGTTTGACATTTTACAAGATCGTTTACTTAATATTCCAACAAAAGTATCTACATAATTGTATTTTGTATAAATATAATTTTTGGCATTTATATGATTATTGCATCTTATCATTGATAATTTACAACCGATTTTTTTTTACATACCCACATAAAATTTATTTCTTATATTTTATTCTTGTAAATAAATATTATCTTGTGTACTTTGCATATACAGATACAATGAACAGCCAAAACACTGTATAGCATGTTGTATGTTCTTTGCTACAGCCTACAACTTTCATGCTGCATTGAATTTTGTTCATCAGACAATAAATTCTTTGAAATTCATAATATTTGTAATGTTTATCATGTTTATCAACAAGAAAAAAAGAAGAGTATAATTTTCAATCGCAACATTTTTGTTCACAAAACTAATTGAGAGCTTTATTATGAATTTTTGTTTTCATTTTCAATTTTATTTGAATTTAAAATACATAATATACAAATTCAAACATTCAAATTAGTAAATGAACGATAATTTGTGTTGCGTACGTGTTTATTTTTGATATTTCTCTAGCTACAAATTTTCAAATATTCTTTTTGTGCACATACATTACATATTTGTATGCAGCGCTGGTTTAAACCTCATGGCACTTTAAACAGTTCACTATTTAAACTTTAATTTGATTTTTTGTTATTTTAATAGCACAAAATTCTAATTTCTGTTTTTTTTTAACGTTCAGTACATAATTTACACAAAGAAAAGGAGAAGAGAAACTAAGTAATATTCCCATATTATCTTTCTACTTTTCTTTCTACTTCTCAAATATTCAAAAGTTCAATGACCATGTTTGTTTACATTTTTACAAACGAAAATATAGGTCAAAATATTTATTGGTTTTTCATGTTTACAAGGATCTTGTTTCATTTTAAAATTCTTCGTATACGCCAACTATACATACATAGTAGCAGTGTAGTACATAGTTTAAACAAGAAAATAAGAAGATAAACTTCTATTCGGTTTTCTTTTCACTTTTCTTTCTACTTCATTTTCTCCTTTTTCTACATCTCAAATTTTCATTAGTAAAACGACGTTTGCTTACACATGAAAATATAGTTCAAAACTCAAAACATTTATTGGTTTTTCTTTTATACACGGATCTAGTTTCGATTTAAAATTCTTCTTCGTACACGCCCACTAGGATGTAGTACATAGTTTTTAAACAAGAAAATAAGAACAGAAACTACTATTCGCTTATCTTTCTACTCGTACTTCTTTTTCTACTTCTCTTTCTACATCTCGAATACACAAGAGTATATTAACCATGTTTGTTTACACATGAAAATATATACACAGATCATGAAGAAGAAGTATAGAAACATACGCGAATAGTAGTTTTTCTTCTTCCTGTATTTTGTAAATTATGTACAACACTGTAGTATAGTAGGCGAGTATGTAAAAGAATTTCAAATTAAAGAATATCCATGTAAACAAGAAAAATCGATAAATGCTTTGACCTATATTTTCATTTGTAAACAAACATGGTCTTGAGTGTTCGAGAAGTAGAAAGAACAGCAAAAAGATACACGAATAGTAGTTTTTCTTCTTCTTGTATTTTGTAAATTATTTACTACACTGTAGTAGGCGAGTATGGAGAAGAATTTCAAATTAAAGAATATCCATGTAAACAAGAAAAATCGATAAATGCTTTGACCTATATTTTCATTTGTAAACAAACATGGTCTTGAGTGTTCGAGAAGTAGAAAGTACAGCAAAAAGATACACGAATAGTAGTTTTTCTTCTTCTTGTATTTTGTAAATTATTTACTACACTGTAGTAGGCGAGTATGAAGAAGAATTTCAGATAAAAACAAAATCCGTGTCAATAAGAAAAACCATATAGAAACTAGAAAGATACGCGAATAATAGTTTTTCTTCTCATTTTTTTGTGTATATTTTATACTACGCTGAAAATATTCGCAGAAAATATTTTTTTTTCACTGTGATTTGTAAAATTATTTTCCTAAAAATGGATGTGTAATTTTTATTGTGTCCCTACTTCCGCCCCCGAGAATTACGTACGGTTTTAGTGAACTATTTGATATAATGTACATATATGTATGAATATTTTTGGAACTGATATCAAATGTTTGTATATGCAAATTTTGTTTTGAATATATTTAGTAAGTATATGTATATAGAAAAACGATTACATAATATCACAAAAATGTGCAATGATGACATATAGCGTAAAGTATGCGTGCGTGTCCAAATATCAATGAAATATAATAATAATAATTTTGTTAGTTTTGTTTTTCAGATTAGAATAAAAATAAAGAATGAAAATTCGCAGTAATGATATTTGAAATCACATAAAAAAAATGCGTGTATGCACATATATTAATTTGGGTGAAGAAAAATCAATGCATATTGTTGGAAAATAAATTAAAAAAAAATATTACAAAATAATTGTTATAGAGAGACTATTAAATTTAAATACAAAATTTTCAATTATTCGTATACGTGTACTTTCATTGTATAAATGTAGAATGTAACAAAAAAAAAATGTAAACAATGAATAATATTGATAAAGGTTATTCTCATATGTTGTACGTTTCTAAATTAGAATTTATGTTATATTGGTTATATGCAGTAATTATATTTGCATTACATCATAGATTTTAAATAATATACAGTATTTAACGTATATATATGTACATATTTAAATATTTTTCGTATACAATCGAAAAATATATTTTATCGAAAATAAGTATTGTATTTTGATTAAATTTTTCAAAACAACAAAGAAAATTTGATATAAATTCTTTAAAGTATTTTTTTTTTTTTTAAATATTTCAATTTCAACAATAAATCTGTTTTCATTCATTTAAAATTATATTATTGCAACATTGTTGACTTTAAAAATATATTTTGAATTTTTGTTACTTCTGTTTCTGTTTGTATATTGATTACAGTTTTAATACGACCCAGAGAGATATACATAGTATGTATGTAGTATTGGAAATGAGAATATCACCAATTTTGTATTTCAAATAAGTTTTATTTAAATTTAAATATAACACAAATTTATTCCAAAATTTAATCCAAAATTTATTTTTATTTTAAAAGAAATATCAAAAAATATATAAAATAAAATATATAAAACAAAGAAATAGAAATTTTAAAAATATAACTTTATAAAAAATTACTACTGTCTATTGTATAACCACTATACTGTACTACTGTAAAACACTCTTACTACTGTACCACTGTGATCACTACTGTTAAAAATTATGTAGTATGTACTATGTACTTACTACCTACCTTCATCTGCTACCTACTGCTATTATTATTTTTATACATTTTCTGATAATAATTAATATACCTAACTGTTTTCTATTTCAAATATTTATATATAAGAAAATTACAAATTACAATAATATTCAAAATACAAATAATATAACGATTTCTAGAATTATCTGCAGTTGCAGGGTGATTCATATCCTACATGTATATATTACTACAAATTCGAATTATTTCACTCATGCTGATGAAGACTAAACATATTTATCAATTAAAAAATATTTATAAATTTTTTAAATATGTATATCATTAATTAATTAATAAAAACGTACATTATATAAGAATGTAATAATTTAAATTATAAAAAAAACACTGATAGAATATTAATAAATGCAATCTGTTGTTGTTCAATGGTCGAACAAGAACTTTAGCCTTTAAAAGTCAGACGTTCTGATATATGAATGAGTGTGTGTCTTTTTTTTTTATTGAAAATTAATCAATCGAATCGAATCGAATCGAATCGAATTATGATTGTGTTGAATACTGTTGAAACACATTTTTTTTTTTTTTTTGATAGGCAATTTAAATTTTTTTTAAATGTAAGTCTGATCGATTTTATATGTTGCTACATATGCGATTCATATATTAACGTGTACATGTATGTATGTAGTAAATATATGTAGGTATATGATTTATTATAATCTTATATAAATACACATACACGTATCAGTAGCTTAACGATCATCATTTAAGAAGAAAACAAAATAAAAAAAAAGAATAAAATCAATATTTTATTTTATTTTTAATGTCATTATTAAAATTTTCTTTAGATTCTTCTTAAAAATAACCGTATTATAAATGATTATGAAATATATCTCATTGAATTAAGTATTTAACAAATTTTCGGAAAAGAAATAAAAGAATTAAATCTAAGAAAATTTTATTCTAATATAATATTAGATAAAAAATATTGAATAATTTTATACGGTTTATCGTCTGTCATCACCACATTTACCTATGTATGTATATATTCTCAAATTCTATATCAAATTATTCATAGTTGAAAAATTAATTTCGATCCATTAATATTAATCATGATTAATATAACATATTCATGATTTATTATGTATATAGATGCGATGTCATATTTTCAATTTTAATGTAAATACATATTTAGTTTACCATTATATACCATATAATCGTATAGTTGTTTTGTTGTTATGAAAATATAGATTCTGTATAGAGTTAGATAGAGATACATATATATTTTTTATTACCATTCACCGTTGTTACATTATTATTCAAATATTTTAATTTGATATATTCACTATTGAATTATCCTTCTTATAATTATGAATATATCAAAATATACACATGTTGCTGTTGTTATTATTTGACGCATCAGGCATCAACATAGAACAACTTATAGAAATTTATCAAAATTTAATTTTGAAATATTCATAAGTATATGTATGTATATTCATTTTTTTTTTTCTTATGAAAATACATATGTTTTAATTGATTTGTTAATTTTGAAATGATTCATAATAAAATCATTTTCATCTATATTCACATACATATTTTTATTATATATAGAAAAATTAAATTAAAAAAGTTTGTAGTAAATAATTCACAAAATTTAATATAAAAATCTCCTGTTGAGTATTATATTTGATATGATTGACATAGAAACATGTTCATGAATATTTTAATATGTTTATATGTCTGGTAATCTGGAAATTGTATATATGTATGTAATTTAACATTGATAATTAATATTATTAGCTTGTTAATTATTTTTTCATTTAAATTAATATATTATTTTCTTTCATCGACTTAAAAGGGACTAAAATATGAACATAGAATGGTAATGATTTTGACATTGATTTCATTTCACATATATTAGTTTTAGTCTTCATTAAGAAAAAATCTGATAGCAACGTTAGTAACAATGATTAAAATGTTCCTAAACTTATTTGAACTTGAAACTTAAAGTCTATTTGGTACTATATTTTACTCTATTTTGCAAAGGATACTCTACGATTTCTCATTAGAGTAAAATTCGTTTTTATATCATATTTCATCCCATATTATTCGGATGGAATTTTAAAGATTATAAGTACTTTAATTCTCTCGTGAAAAATCATATGAGAAAGCATAGAGTGTGAAGTCGATTTCATTCAGAATCATGTAAATACTCGTAAATTGATAAATTAATTTAATCTTGTATATGTGAAATTGATTTAAATTATCACACACATGTGTACGTTATATCAGAAAGAGTATAGTAATATTGGTAATACTGACATAGTGCACTATACATTTTCATTTAAATCAAATTAAATTCATGCAATAAAAGCATGTACAATATCTATCTATGAGTATAACGCAGTCAGAGGTGATATAACACACACACACGACAGACAAGCAAAAGAGTGTAAGTAATAAAAGTGAAATTGTAAAATTTCTGCATGTAATATAAATTAACGATAATTTTACGACATTCAATATGTGATAAGGCAAGTTAAATTCGCTCGTTATGAATGCATGCATATGTAAATATTGATGTTCATATTTTACTCATGCACTTTACATCATAATGTTTACTTTCTTTAAATGAAAATTCAAATTAAAATAAATAAAGTATGGTATGATGAAATTGCAAATCATATAATAATATAGTAAAATGTATAAAAATTTTCTGGTGAAATGTACAAAAAAAAAAAAAAAAAATAATCTCACTTATATAGGAATGGTGTATTATGTGATGAAGCTAATATGATTTTATTTATTTTATATTTGAATTCTATGTTAAGAAAAACGTGTTTATTTTTTTTTTTTTTGAGATCAAAATATATAGGCATATATAGAGACATTAAAAGTAAACGTGTGCTAAATCCATTAATAAAACCAGAAAAACAGTTAGGTATTTTTATTCACTTATAAGAATCAAGTCAAGTAAAAATTGTTTGACCTTCACGTAGTAGAAGCATATACATACGGGTATTCACCAACCAAGATTATCTGTCGAATATATTTTAGCCGGGTATAATTTCAGCTTATTCATGATTGTATGTGAGCGCTGTGCTGTTGCTGTTAATAACAAGGTTATGTTCAAACGATATTTATAGTACGCGACTCCCAGAAATTGTCCAAAAATATCTGAATAGTGTATAATAGATGTTGATATAATATAGAATACACTTTATCTTAGATTGAAGATAATCTTGAATGTTAAATACGATTCTTAAAGTGTGCATGTAAGTTTTATTAATAAATGATTTATTTTTATGCAAAAAGAAAAACATGTTCAGTGACGTGATCCATACGTACCACAAGAAATAAAACATTATGTGGGAATGGGATAGGATTATTCAAATTTAAACTTTCGAGTTTAAGGTAACACTGGTAACACACAGTGATTTTGATAATGAAGAAAAACACAGCTGGATGTTATCAAAATTGATACATGAATTTGCATATTGTGGTCAGGGACCTGTTTTATCAATATCAATTTGTTGGTATGTTCGGTATATAAAGTCGAATAATTCCACAATTTAATGGATGAGCTTATATGATATTTACACAGTGGAGAAGTTAATATTCTCCATATGATATTATCTGTGTGGTTAATAATCAAATAAATTATAGCATAAGGAGATACAGAGATACCATACATACATTATTATGATTTTGTGTACATTAAAAATTTATTGAACCTTATGATGACGTAATACACAATGAAAGCAATGAATTGAAAAACAATCAAAACCTGTACCACTATTACACTCTGTTATACCACTATAAAATCAAATTGCATTCTCGCGTACAAAATACACATTCTTGTATGTATATGTGTACGCTTTATTTGATTTTTAATGTCACATAAAAATACATATTTTATTTTTGGTTTTTGGTAAAAGCGTAAAATTTTAACTGGAATTGGAATGTGATTTGATATTTATCTAAATTTTGTTGTTGTTTCTTTCGTTGAATTAAAAAATAAATTTTCAATATTTTTTATATTTTAAAATTATCTGAAAACTTGAACATATTAGATATACACATACCAATACCATCATATTGTGTTAAAAGTTTATTAACACTAATAATATTAAATATGTATTTATTATGAAAAAAAAAAAAAGAAAACACACACAAAATATGAACATCCGCTTATTTATTGATTTTGTGGAACATAATAATTCAAATGTTATTATATTGATCAAACCTTTTTCAATGTTTGAAAACGAAAAAAAAAATAAATAAAATTCCAAAGACAATATTATAAAAATGTTGTATTATATCAAAAACTATAGAATATATATACATATATATATATTATCTGTACATCGTGGTTTGTTTTATTGCTCTATGACAATGCGGACGAAGTCGCAGGCACACACTAGTATAATATAAAATGTTTATGTATAATTTTTTAATAGAAATTTTATTTTTGTTTATATCGTAAATCCTTTTTTAAATAATTGCATTAACGCACAATAAATTCGGTATTATGAAAAAAATAAATATGTACATTATTAATGTTATTTAACACGTGTAAATTAAATGATTTTCAACATTTTCATCACTCTCAAAAAAAAAAAAAAAAATACACGTATAGTACATCATCAAGTATTTTTTGTTTCAACTTTTTCATCCTTTCGAAATAAAAGGAAAATCTTTAATATTTTCATTACGAAAGAAAAAAAACACTTTTTCAAATATTTAATATGAATTTCTACATAAACTCATAGATTTTTTGGAATGATATTGTTCTCTATTCTTATATGAATATCATCAAAATACCATACCATCATCTTCATTTCTTTAAGTATTTTATTTTATATGTGTATCTTCCTCGTAAAATCTACATTCTTGTCAAGGACAAATAATTTATTATTATTCTGAATGTTATTTTATTATTATTATTTTTTTTTTCGTTGAAATATTATATAAAATGATAATACAATTGATATTATGTAATGGAATATGTGCGTATTTGTTACATAATGATGTTTACAAGTATATATTTATGTGCTCATCTACATGTAGTACATATATAATGAAGTAAAAAAAAAAGAAAATACATAAGTACAACGGATGTAAATCTTTTTTAATAAATTTATGTAAAGCCACGATTTATACATTGCAGTATCTATAGCTATTACTAGATAAAAGCAATTCAAAAACAATGATAAATGTTTTCATTTAGTCTTCCAAATTTATACTCAATAATAAATGAATGTATGTATGTATATGAAAATATTTCGATTTAAATGCATACGAGTGATATATGAAACAATATTTTTTTTTTTTCCATTTTTGTGGAAAATATTAAATGTAAATCGAATGAAAGTGAAATTAGGAATGATAAAAATGTCTTTAATATTCGAGAATTTTATGTTTTTCTCTTAAGTTGTTGTTATATTGAATGAATATTTATTTATCTTCAAGAAGCGAATTATTTTTTTAAAAATTTCTATTATGTAATTTGATTTAATTATTAGGCGCTGAACACAATCAAAGCAGCTAGAGAAAATATTTCTTTGTATACACATTTTTTTTTTTTTAAGTTAACTTTATTTGTTTTATTCTTTAAGAAAATATTATGAATATTTTACATAATTACTAACAAATATTTTGTAAATATTTGTAAATTTTTACTCTAAAATAATAAATGACAAACAAATATTTACATGGTATACAGAGTAGATGAGGTAGTCATAAACCATCAGATAATATATGGAAGGAACTATAGGGTATCCGTATCCGTATATATTGTACTATAAGTAGAAGCCAATAATCTCATTGCTCTGTTCACTGTCTTCTCGTGTTCTGTTTCCCATATAGTTATTATCGTGTATAGTACAGAGCAACTATATAGAGGAAAAGAGGAGATGAATTAATGAAAATACAAGTACATTACATGGTATGAAAATACTACAGCGTCTATCGTATCATAGATAGAGGCCAATAATTTAATTGCAATGTTTATTGTCTTCTCCTGTTTCTCATATACTTCTTCTTCTTCTTATGATGTGTAGTGTATAGCAAATAAAAAAGAGAGGAGACCTCATTGCTATACCATTTACTGTCTCTTCCTCTTTCTCGTATACTTTTTATGGTGTGTACTATGTACTATGTATTACAGAGCTTTGCAAAGAATATATTTTTTTTAGTCACGTATAAATATTTAGATATGTATATGAGAGTTGATTAATTAACAATTATAGCCATACAAGTACATACGATATATATGTAGTATGTAGATATGTAAATTAAAAATAACCAAAATAAAAAAGTAATTTTTCTCTTGAATTTATTCAAATTTATTCATAAATATAATTTAATTTCCACTTAAATATGTGTATTTATATATGAATTACGTGAATCTATTTGAAAAACACAAGCAAATTCTAATTCATAATTTTATTTTGTTTAACATGATAATATTATATATAGCCGTATAAAAACGCGTATATATGTACATATATAGCCTCGCATGTACGTATGGCCGTATGGCTTTTATGTATTAACATTTATTAGGGGATTATCGATTGTTTATATATTGAACATTTTACAAAAAAACAAACATTTATTCAAATATAATGTCTGTGCATACATAAGGCTGTACAAAATTAGGAATATCCTTTTCAAACAATAAAATATATTTTTTTTAATTACATTTATCATTGTAACAGAAGAGAAAAATTTGAGATTAAATGAAATCGAAATTAAATTTGTATTTTGATAAACAATTTCTTGTAACGATACTTATGATGAGAAAAATCGGCCTCAAGTAAATGGGAAAAAGGCTAAGAGAAGAAGAATAAACAATAATTTGTCAATTTTTCGATTTAGTTTTATCTTCATGATTATTATTATTGTTTCCATTAAATTGATTTATTTATTTTACTTTGATATTTTTTAAACTGACAACAACATTCATATATTGTACTTATAATGTGTCTGTACATATTTTGTTTTCTTATGAAATTAAAAGAAAAACTTTTAAATCTCAACAAAAATTCGATAAAATTTTAAACAAAATAAATATATGTACGTACATCAATCTACATGTTTCAGTTATATAATATTCGTAGATAAATAAAATTTTCAAAGTCATGATAACGTATAACAATGTCTAGGCTAGGCCATTATCAAGAGTATAAGTACTTACGTACAAAATTAAAGTTATGTGCAAAAACAAATATGATAGTGAACTCTGAACAGCTTAATCCATCCGTATCCGTATATGAGATGAGGAGAACTTACATACATATCTACTACCTCCCAGCTTTGAAGTTTCGTTTTGGCAACGTAAGAAAAATTGTAATGATTCATTTTCAGTCATTCTCTCGCCATAATTTTTTAGGTTATGTCGAGTCAATATTAAAAATGAATGAAAATCTTTTTTAGAAAGTTACAAGTTAGTAACAGTATCATTTTTTTGTGCATGACTGTATTTATATACTGCAAATTGTTTGTACATAAAACGAAAATGAATCGTAAACAATTATCGTAAACTTTTTTTTTTTTTCTTAAATAATTCATAAACAATTATCGTGTATTAACAATTTTTTATACAAACATTTCTGATTAAATGTGTGAATATAAACACCTTCAGATATTTGTAATTTGTATTTGAATCATAAAAATGAAATATATGTTCAGTATATTTTTAAATGCGAAAATTTAACTTTAATTAATTTTCAAAAACTTAGGACTTTTTATTTCATTTTCTTTAAAATGATTTTGTTATTTTTAGAGAGATAATATGTATATACCTATACTAGGAATTTTTATGTGTACGTATGGCAACTATTACATATGCGATTAAAATGAAATTAAATAGTGAATTGAATAGTAAACTTTGAACAGATACATTTACATTTATGTGCTATACGTGAAATGTACAATTATTATTATTTTCACAAATCACAACAGTTTACCTTATTTCGCTTTATGTTTATTTAGAAAAAAAAAAAAAAAAACGAATAAACAAACAAAATCATATATACTAAAAAATTAGAAAATTATTTATTTTTAGAATTTCTTAATTTCAATTTTTTACTTCTATGAATATGTATGTATTTTGTTTTATTTTTTATCAAAATAATATCCAGTTAGATGTATACATACATGCATTTGTACGTACTTATGTAAGTAAATTTACATAAATTTAATAACGGATGTATACATTTGCATTAATTTTGTTTTTTTGTTCGAAAATTCGAAATTTCGTATAATTCATATAATATACCCCTACCTAAATTTGCTGTCAAAAAGATGAAAACTATAATTTATGTATATAGAGTTACGAAAATATTGTTTTGATAAAAAATAATTCGTTACTTTTAAATTTTAAAAACGTATACGAAATACGAGTACCATATCCATATATACAATATTCAAAAGTGAATGGAAAATTAAAATGTCAAACAGAAAGTGATTTTTGAATTTTTTTTTTTAGTTTTTTGTTTAAAAAAAAAAAAAAAAAACAAAGATGAAGAAAAAAAACCAACAACTAATTCGAAAAGATAATGAACTGGTTTTTAAATTTAAGTTCAGTATAAATGAGAGAATATTTTTGTTATATGGTTTTTGATAATTCATAAGAAATTATAAAATGAAATTAGTATGTTATGATAAAAACACTCACATACAACATATGTATATTCAAATTTTAAAATATACACTAGTACATAAAAGCGTATCACTGCTGCCTATATCTTCTTACCCTACATAAAGGCGAAATAATTATAAATTACTGAAAATAAGAATAACATTTTTAAAAATTTGTATACTTACTTGTATGCGTTATTGTGTAATACAATACATTTTTATTTGTAACATATGAACCTGCATTACATAAATTATATATTTATAAATTTATGCCATAAACAGCTCACAAATTGCATAAGAATTTGTGCGAATTTCGTTCGCCATAAAATTCTGATATAAAATTTTCTTTATTGTGAATTGTGCGCGCACATTGCATCAGATGAAAATAAAGTTTTGCAAATTGTACATTTTAAATACAATAATTGATCTATCTATTGAGTAATTTTCAATTTTTCGAGAAATTACTGCAATCAACAAATGAAAAATTTAATTTAAATCGAAATAACTCATATACGATTGCAACAATATCAAATTCCATATAAAAATTTGATCATACAATGTTCATCAGATTTCATGCAAATATACTGACGAGCATGCTCTGATGAAAGAGCATACGAATGATTGTATGAAAGCTACATAATTCCATTACTATACTCCTACTCCTATACTCGTACTCGTACACTATGGGAATGGAATCGTTCGTATAAGTTTTCATCAGAATTCCGACGAATGTACATAAATCATATAAGTTTTGGTGCAATGAGCGTTCAGCTTTATTTTACTAAATTCACGAAAAACATCGTTTTAAATAAAACATGAGAATTTTAATTAGGGTTCAAATTTCCTTCCTATATGGCTTTAGACGATCCGCTTAAAAAATATTTAAAATTTTTAAAGTTAATTATAGTTCATAAGTACATATAATAAATAAATACATACATTAAAAATATAATTACGCATATTTAACATATTTTTAAATTTTATTTTAATTATAAATCTTTTTTATTTTTTTTTTTTATTTTTATTCAAGACAATAATGTTTTCATATTATTTTTTTCTTTTAAAAATTTAAATTACTTACATACATTTTGTAATATAAATAAAATTTTGATTTTTATGTTTACATATTTTTTTCTCTTTACAGGTGCAAATTATAAATACAAACAAATATTCAATGAATTTAGAAACAAAAATTGTATAGTAATAGTTCAAGAGTACACTTAGCTGATGTATATACAGAGTGTGCATATAAGGAAAATGTATCATAAACAATGTTTATGATTCATATGAGAGTAAATTAAAAACTTTTGTTAAAATGTAAACGAAAAATATATTACTTCTTAATTTGTAATATGGATATACGATCACATATTATACGGAGTATAGTATATAAATAAAAGCGTTTAATTTAATTTTATTTACTTAAATTTGCATACATATGTATGTAATGTACATATATAGTAATCCAGTAAAGTAAATAAATAAATAAATAATAAATATCGGAATCGGAATACATATAATATATAACATACATAATATCTACTTATACGTTGTATAGATATGTATATGTGTAAGAAAATTACAACAAATTTATGTGCTTGTTATATGTAATATCGATTACGTCGTAAAAAACGATAAATAAAAGAGGTAAAAATAATAAATAACAATAAAAAGAAAATTACAATATTAATGTACGTAAATAATAGGTATTAGAAGACACACGTCAAATGAAATTTTATTAACGTGTGGGTTCAAATTCAAAATTTATTACAATTCACGAAAATAAACAAAATAAACAAAATAAACAACACAAAAAAAAAAAAACTTAACATTTTCAATAAAAATACAAACAAAATGACAATAATAATACAACAAAAATAGATTAAAATTATAAAAAAAAAATTTTTTTTTTGGGAGAAAAATAAAAATGTGAAGAAGAAAAAACAATCAACTGTGCTACTATGGAAAATGAAAAATTAAATTCCAGCAGTGTAATATTAACCAATTAATACAAAACAATGCAAAAAAAAAAAAAAACATAAAAGAAAAATGAAAAATGTCATCAATAATAAAACTGCCAGAAATGCAATTTTACATTTTACATTACATCAAAAAAAAAAAATATTATAATAATAAAGAAACATTAAATCTGGCATTTTTTTTTCTTAAATTTATTTACATTAGGTACATATGTAGCTATGCCATGCTATGCTCTATACGACAGTAATTCTAAATAAATATTCATATACAAATGTACTACATAATGTATTTATATACATACATTCACATACAAATAAATGCATACTGTCCAAATATGTGAATGTATTTTATAATTTCATTTGATGTACGTTACATTATACATACGAGTATATATATATTTTTTGTTTAATTTTATATGTATTTATGAGCATAAAAATATTAAAAAAAGCATATCTGCATATACATACTCGTATGTACATATATTTTCATTTTGTATGCATTTATAAATACATACTTGTGTTATAAAATTGCTGAGCTGTCTGCTATCTTTGAATTTATTTTATTTTTTTTTGTTTTTTTACAAACTGAAACAAAAATAAAATAAAAAAAATTTATAATTTAAAGTTAGTGTTTTTAATTTTTTTATTTTATTTTGATATTTTTTTATTCAATTACAAAAATACACTTTACTGTTATAGCTGTTCGTTTCGTAGTATGTATATACAAATCATATAATATCATAAATGTAGAAATATGTATTATCATCATATCATATACAATAATTATATTGTCATGCTGTCAGTCATATTTTCGACGTTGTTTTAATCGTATACACTTTCTATATACGTACACATTGTGTGATAAGTGAAATAGGTGCGATTGATATTATTCGAGTATAGTTACTTTTTTACACACAACCAAAAAATACAATACGATAATAATAATAATAATATTAATTTTTACTATATTTTTTTTTATCGTGTATATTATTGCTACTGTGTGTAGTGATACACATTAAATATATAACATTTTTATGTACATACATCTACATAAATCATATAAAAAGTGCATAATTTATCTACATATACATACATGTAAAAGTGTACTAAAAAATTATTTAAAAATAAATAAAAAATAAAATTAAACTAAATACATATATGTAATCTGGTTTTTGACCTTTAGCCACATTATAACGTATGTAATATATTTATTTAATTTAATGTTATTTTGGTTTTTTTTTTATTATTTTTTTTTTTCGTTGCTTTGCAATTATTGTACATACAAAATATTTTTAAAAGTTCATATACGTTCATAATACACATATAAAACGGAAATATTTATGCATATGCGATTGTTTTTTTAGTGCGAATACTTATATTTTAGGGTAGTAAGTAAATGCATATAACAACCTCTATGGTAATTGCAATGAATTGTGTGCAAAATATTATTTTTATTTTGTTGCAAATTATTTCATTTTTAAGTTTTATTTTTAATTATTATCTAGTTTTTATTCATTCTCTTTTTTTGTATTTTGATAAAAGGAAAGGAACACTTTATTAGTATATTAATTATTGAAACATTATAAAATGTGTGTAAACATAAATCTGAAATTAGTAATTGTATACTTAATGTTGATACATAATAAAGTATAATGTACTATATACATTTTGCATAAATACTACAATTTTTACGATACTAACGATAGGTACTCATACTACTTACGTATACATAAAATATGTATATAAATGAGTGACGAAATATATATACGAGTATTTACATATTTTTTTTTTTTATCTGAAAAAAAAAATTATTTACGTTATAGCAGTGAAAATAATAATTTTCAATTATAAAACCATGCATAATTGATGATGATAATGATAAAAAATTACGCTAAAAAAAATTGTAGTTACAAAATGACGTAATTTTTTTTACAATTTTACTACAGATACGAATACATTTATATATACAATATAATAAAGTATAATGTACTATATACATTTTGCATAAATACTACAATTTTTACGATATATACACGCATATATACATAATATTGCACATATACGATACGATACGAGTGTGTACATAAAGTGAAAATATAAAAGATAAAATATAATATATTGGTGGTGACATTCATATATAAAATTTTGTTACAATAACTTCTTCAATTTTTTTTTTCAGTTCCTTAATATACATAGTATATTAGTATGCAATACAAGTATGTATAAGCAAAAGGCGCCAATTTGTCTTTATATCGCATTAATGAAAAATTGTGTCTATAAAAAATAAAAAATAATATAAAACAGTTAATAAAAAAAAAAGAAAAGAAAAAATACAATAAAAAATTATATTAATTTGTTTTGAATTTTATTATCTGCAATTTAAGTGCATCTGAACTTAACATTTTTATAGTGTGAAATTGATAAATAAATGTACAACAATAAATAAATGAATTAAACAAATCAATAAATAGAAAATATATTTTTTTAAAAGAAAATTTAAATAAAAATAAATTTATGATAATATATTATTATTTAAGAGAAAAATTTAATATAAAATTGAATTGAATTTATATACTAAGTTTGTTCATGTTTATTGCAAATTAATGTAGTTTTTTTTTTTTTTTTTGTTTGAAATTTGAAGCAGTAAAGTTATAAATCGATTTCTTATATGCAAAGTATATAATTATTGAAAATAAAATTATTTTGCGTATGCATTTTATTTTGTTCTGTGATTTAAGTATTTTAAAATTTACTAAAGTGTAAACTCATAGAAAAATTAGTATAATCTGAAGAACAGATTTTATGAAATACACTAAATTATACATAATTAAGTAGTTAATAAAATATACAAGAAAAAAAAAAAATTATTCTACATTTCAAAATTGTGCTGAAAGTGAAATATCGTGCTAATTTATTAACAATAAAATGAAACGAAAAAAATTTTGTAAATCATTTATATTTGTAATAAGTAGTATTATTTTAATATGTTTTATGGATTATACTACTAGTTCAATGACACCAACAACATTTATGACAACAACAACAACAACAACAACAGCAAAAACATTAACAACACCATCAGAAACATCATTTATTACCGATGATTATATTACAAATAATGATTATGATGATTTTAATAATTTTAAATGTTTCAATAGAAATGAAGCTGGTAAGTACAATTTACACAGTTAATTATTATTTAACTACATATGTATGTATATTTTTATTTTTTAAATTAAATAAATTAAATAAAAATGAATATAAATGCAATTAACTGACGTAAAATAAACTTAAAAGATCGAGAGATATGATCAAAGTAAACGCGTCATACGATTGTGTACATCCATAGGTCATGTACATTTAAATGTATCTACATATTATGTACATATGTACATCTACAAACATGTTATATATTTATTCATTCATATTTTTGTAATAAATATATTTTATGTATAGCATCAGCAATAATATTTTTGCTTATCAAATTTTATAAGATTACAAATTACAGTGTAATTTTATTTTAATATACGTGTATCCGAGTATATGTATACACATACGAGTATGTACATTAAATGTATATGGATGTAAAGTTTACTTTGATACAATCAAGATACTGTATATAGGAAATGAAATTATAAATGAATAATTATTTTTTAGTATTTTTTTTTTTTCTTAAAAATTTATGAATGAATGAAATACAGATAAATTAAAATCGCAGTTTATATTTTAATTTTTTTTTTTTTTTTTTTTTGAATAAATTTGAATTTTTTATTTGTGATAAAATGATAATATACGTTACATATGTAATGTGTATAAGATTAAATGAATATATAAGCACATATGCATATATTTATATGAAAAAGATTTGAAATTTGATTTGAAAATATGTAATGTTATTTTCACTTTGAATATTATATTGAGTTATTTATTGTACAATTATTATTCGTATGCTTAGGAGGTGTATTATATACTATGTATGTTTTTTTGTACGATTTGCTTTCATTTTGTAATGATAAAATAAAAAGTATTAAATGAGATATTGATAAAATAATGTTAATTTGAAAAAAAAAATTTTTTTTAATTAAAAATTTCATAATTTTGAACATAATCATTAAAAAAAAAAATAGGCGAAAATGGGCGGATATATGAGACGAATTTGGCTATGTTTATAATAATTTACATAAATATAAAAGCAAAATTTATATAAACTTCTTGGAAATTCAAATTCTTGATTTGAAATTATTTTCTCTATTTTAGAATTTATTTTACTGTAAACATTAAATTATAATTTCTTAAAGTCATCATTATGTTGGCTGTTTATACAGTCTTAAATTAAAATTCTCTCGTCTCTTGCAGAATTTCTCATAAAAATTATGTTTGAAATTCATGAATCTGAAGAGAATTACATATATAAATGCTGGCTTGTACGGTGTGGTGTACCTGTACAATCTTGTACCTTGTATAAGCATCAAATTAAAGTTCAGTTACAAATTATTTGTTTAGATACATTTCTTTTTGAATATTTTCATTTAGTTATGTTTTGATAATTATTTTTGTATCATATATATTTTTCTGAATGTCAAAACAAATTGTATTGATATAAATTTCAAAAAAATTGATAAATTAATTGCGTGAAATATTGAATTGCGTATTATATACATATACATATGCAAACATTATTTTATGATATTGGTATAATGCATTGCAATGCTGTGATTAATACAAGAATTCAATTGAAATGAAATATTTATGTATGCACTTGAAAAATAGACTCACTTGAAAAATAAATAAAATTAAGTAAAATAAACTTTTAAAAGAACAAAAAAAAAATCTATACGATAACGAAAAAAATAACGATAATATGAATCTGTATATATACATAAAATGAAAAATATTATTAGAAAAATGGAAAGAGAAAAATAAATTAAAAAAAAAAGACAAAACAAAGCTCAATAAATATCGTATAGTAGTAGTAGTATTTTCATACTATATAATGTGCATACATACATATTTAAAATTGATTGGATAAAATGAATGACTTTACGCTGTTTGTACATTTGATTGAAGTGCATGTACGAATATATATTTATAAACACATAAATTATTGTACTATATGACTATATGTACAATGTAAACAAGATTTACTACAAAATAAACTTTTTTTTTAACAACCACATATATAAATGTGTATAGGCATACTACTTATATGAAATTGATTGGAAATGTATACACATTTTTTGATTGTAATGCGTATATTTTTTTGTGTTTTATATTTATCACAAAGCGCGAATATATTGCATATTTGTATGCATGTACACACATATTCGTATATGTATATGTATATCATATATGTATTTTCGATATATGCATATCATATATGTATGTAGATAAGAAAAGCGGAAAAAAAACAATACATATTTGTTATATTATTTTCAAGATTCAATGTAATTATATTTTGAGCACGTGTCAATAATGTATAAATCACGAGAATCATCAATATAATATGTAAATAGACACATTGTATACATACATACAATATACAATGCATGTTTGTATGTATGAGCGTATGAGTTATGTGTAAAAATTGTTGTAAAAAATATTTTTTTTCTAATCCCATCTATACTTAATATACACTGCAATAACTACGTACATACATACTCGTAAATACTCGTATATTTTATGGCTTTTATGCACTGTATGTACTTAGATGTGTTAAATAGCGTTAATGTACGTCCAATAATAGTGAATGGGGAGAAATAAGCATATCTGTTCAGATTACATACATTGTAATTTTTTATCAATAATTTGAGTGTTCTAATACTGTTGTAATCGTATATACAAGACTTTTGAATGATTTATTTGAATTACTACATGACTTTACTGTATGTAATATACAAGAGGTGTCGTGAGAACAAATAAATTGTGTAATGTGTGATAATGTGTAAAGTATATGAAGGGCAAGGGAATAAAAAAAAATATGTAATTAAAAAATTGTAGATTATTATTTTATGATAAGAGTCGATACGGTGCGCACCGTCATTTAATATTTAGGTCTGTATTCATCAACCAAGATTATACGTCGCATATGCCTCATTAATTTAATCGTATATAATTTCAGATTGTTCATCAAACTAGATAAAATTTGTTTTCAAACTTCTTTTTCGAAGTGTGGAAGAACATGTCAATTTGATTGCGAAAAGTTAAGTTAGTAATTTCTATATGACACAATGAAAAAGAGATTATTTGGCATAATGGTATATACATTGAATGAGTGCTGTGTTGGTTTTGCTGTTACATGAGTCAGCAATCTGAGGTAGTCTAAAATTTATTCAGCATCAATTCATCGCATTTGATGAATACAATTTAAACATTCGTAAATATATCGTAATTGGTGAATACGACAACATGTTGTTCATTCATAAAATTCTTGATTTTTTAAATTTTATATTGCGAAATTGCTATTATAATTTCCTCTTACAAAAACAAAAAAATATATTGATTAATTTAAAATTGAATCTATTCATTATTTTTTTATTTTTTTTCAGTTTTTATATTTCGAAATTTATTTTCGAACATTCAAAATGAATGAAAATTAAAAGTTAAAAAAATTATAAAAAGAAAAGATAGTAAAAGTTAAACCATTTTTGCATTCATTCATTTGGTGTACAAGCGCAGATTGTTAAAAAAGTTAAAAGGATTTTAATTTTTGTTTTCCCTTGTATTTTGTTTTTTTGATAAAACTTTTGGGTATAATCATTAATCGTAGATTCAATGATAATACGCATATACATATTATTGTACATGTGTACATATATAGGTACATATCTTTTCGATTTACATGTTATAAGATGAAATTGAATGTTTAGTAAATAAAGATGAGGTTAACAAAAATGAAAAAAAAAATATATTTAAAAAAATTATACAGATATTTTTTTTGTTTACTTTAAAAAATTATTATTTCTTGAAATTTATGATATTACATATTCGAATTAAAATAATTACACCGTGTTTGTATGTATAGTAAGTATGTACAGTATACATCATAAAATCTTTTAAATCTCAATTTAAAATTTTACAATTATTTTTTTTTTTTTTTTTTTTGGTTTTCATCATTTTGTTGACCTTTTTTACGAATAATGTTTCTATACTGTATGGTTTTTTAATTATTATTCGATAAGTGATTTTATAATACTGTATCGATATATAATTTTTATGAATTTCAATTTAATTGTTTTGTTTTTCTTGGTAATGCGTAAATAATCCAGATTTTGTACATACATACATACATGCATATGTGTACCTTTATGTACTATTACATTTATGTAAATGTATATGAATATTTTTTTTCTCTTAAAAATTACAATTAATAAACATTATTTGTTTACATATACTCGTATGTATGTACATCATTTAATGAAAATGATATAAACGTACATACAAACATACATACATATATACATACTTTATATTTTCATAATTCTTGCATTATTTATTTTAAACTTAAGTACTTAACCAGAAAAAAAAAATTACCAAAATATCAGATTGCTAAATTAAATTTAATCGTTTCGATGAAATTTATAATGTCATTTAAAAGAAAAAGAAAAAAATATTACAAATGTAAAAACAACACACGCTATATACACAGACACACATTCTAGGAGGTACATAAATATGTACATATGCTTCAGTATTGATTTAATTTTATTTTTCTTTTTAAGTTGTTTTTTGTTGTTCAAGAAATACGAGTAAAAACAAAATGATTTTAAGATTTTTTTTTGTTCAAGTTAATCAATTTTGATTTTTGTCCATATCTACGTTTATACTTATACATAAATATTACAATGCGGTTACAGTTTATAATAATTAAAATGACAGAGATAACAGAAGAAATAAAAAATTGTTATCTAAAAATAAATTTAAAAGTTTTTCATCGTACATTATATGTCATGTTCTTAAAGTATACACACTTTGACTTATCCATGAACATTACATTTAATGTATGTATATCTGTCCTATATTATGTTTCTGTAAGAAAATGCCTGAAAAATTGATTAATGATTCAATTGCCAATGTTATTTGACAGCAAATCACTGACTTATACACTTAATCAAAAAAATACTTCAGGGTGTAAAAATTTTTTGTTAACAAAGAACAACATTCTTTTTTATCACTTTACTGTTTTTGTTTTTTTTTTGTTTCTAAAAATTAAAATTTTAACTCATGTTTTAAAAGAACATTCAAGGTTATTATTTACAAACAATTGTATTTGTATACATATGTCCTTATAATATTACAACAAAGTACCCGACATTTATATGTGTAAAATGATTATAAAAGTTTGTACTGTAAGTGGAAAATTTGTTTAAAAATATACATATATGTAAATAAGAAATTCTGTAAATTTATTTCTATATTATAAAAAATTTAAGAAGCCTTAAGTAGTATAATAATTGCGTAGTTTAGAATTTTTATCATTTGTTATAGTTTTCCTTTTAGATGTTTTTGACATCAAATCAAAATAATTACTTACTTAATTTTATTAAACAAAACTTTTCCATGAATTTATCAATGAATTTTATGAATGTTTTTGAATGTCGTTGTTGTTTTAAATTTGCTGACATTTTTATAATCTACTCAACTTATTTTATGATTCTCTTAAAAAAATACAATTTCTGATTACATTGAGTATATCTAAAACAGTTTGTAATAATGAGACAATAAAATTTATATATACATACGGATCGTATAAAATATTTACGCATATAATTTGCAAATGTGCTGAAAATCTAAGATAAAATTATATGTATTTTTTAACATCAGGATTATTATAAATACCAAAAATTAACAACAAAATATTTAAGTACTTAAATTTTGTTCTAAATTCATATATTTAGATGTAATATCTAAATCTCTTTATATATGTTTGCGTGTGTTTATATTTTTATATTTTTCGTTACAATTATCTTTACTATGTTCCATTTTATATTTTTAAAGAATATTATAACAATGAAAACTTTAATTTCTAAAAATAAATAAAGAAATATACATGTACATGTACAGAAATTTCAAAATAATATTTACTCAAATTTTCATTTATTTAGAAAAATTATTGAAGATAATGATAATTATTATTTTACGTTTCAAATTCTGTCAACATTACGTACTCATATTTCAAAAATTTTATGTCATGAAAAAATTGTCAAGTCAGATATTATTTATCTACTATTTATATGTAAAAATGTAAGTACATACATAAGTATTAAAGAGAAAACAAAATGAAAAGATCAAAGTAATATTCAAGTACGTTTGAGAAAAATGTATATGTATATTATGTATGTATGTATGCGTAGGCACTTACTTGAGGCACTTACTTTTAAAAAAAAAATTCCTCTCATTATTTTTCTATGTATTTTATTTAAGTAATATGTCATATTATCTGCATGTACATAACATAAAGATAAAGATGATATTTCATTTACTTATTATTTAATTTTTTATTTTGAAAAAATATTTGCAAAAAAAAAAAAAAAAAAAAAAAGAGAAAAATATGAATGTAATGAGAAATATACACTACAGTGAGTGTTTGTGTGTGTGTGTATGAATGAATAAAACGCAATAATACGATCATAAAATGTAATTTTGAAAAAAAAAAATTAAGGTAACAAATATTAACGATTATTCAGGATATTTTCAACATCATAATATTATCCGTATATGTATATACATTCATTACCTATACATGTAATATTTAATTTTGTCATGTAGATATTATGTGCAGATTGTTAGTAAAAAATTTTACATAATATTACAATTATTCCCACATGGAATATATAGAAAATTCTTTTTCGTTTTTTTTTTTTTTTAATTTTTAAATTACATTTTCTTGTTTTCTTTATTTTTATTATTTTCTAAATACCTGTAGTTTAGTTTTTTAATATCTAATTTAATATTTTTGTAGCTCTTTATGTTTTTTGCGGATTTTTCCGATTAAGAACCTTTATGGCCCTAGGCATCACTCGAAGTTTCATAATGAAAATTCAAAAATGAATACACGTCATCATGTGTAGAATACTACTCGTATGTATAAAGGGGACGAGCAAGTAGCAAATCTTGTTTGTTGATTTTTCGTGTTTGTTATGTTACAATATTCGCATTCTACTAAAAGAGAAAATTAGGTTTTACTCGTAATAAAAATGCGAGTACATATGTTGTGGAAAATACTACTCTTATTATCGTAGCGTATACCAAAGACAAGATAAATAGAATACTACCATAGATACTGTTACGGACAATGACTTGAACTACTCAAAAGTTTGTATAAAGGGGAGGAGCAAATATAAAACGTGTTGTTTATTGATTTTTCGTGTTTGTTATGTACTGTATTCGTTTTCTATTCAGAGAGAAAACCAAATTTTTCTGAAGAAAGGAAAATATGAGTAAATATGATGTGTGAAATACTACTCGTAGAGATACCATCGTAGCGTATAGATATACGACAGCATACATACCGTACAATTACTTATACACTATTGATTTGAGAAATTGCAGCTAACATAAATGCATCTTATTATTGATAATGAAATTTCTATATGCTTTAGGTATATTGTCCTTGAAGAGAAAAGAATCCAGGTAAACGAACTTGTCCAACAATTTGCTTAAAATTGTCATCGTCATCATCATATCTTTACTCCAACACATTTAATTTAATTATTGTGCTATTCTGTGCAATAACTAATTAACCCAGACAAATTATTAGTTTTTCAACACTTCATAATTTACTTTAAATCATTTGTTCATTTTTTAAATTATTTCTATAGAAAAATATTTCATATGTGGTTTACTCTACATACATATATAACATCTATAACAGGGATCTATTCATTTCATTTTTCTCTGTGCTCATCATAATTTTAAGAAAATCTTTCATATTATTTTCTTTTCGCACACTATAAAGAGCAAACAAATAAAATTAATATATAAATTAAATTATATATGATGGAATTTTTATGAAACAATTATATATACTTGTATGTCGCACATTACTATATGCAATTTAGAAAATCTGTAAATTATAAATATAAAAATTATAAATTTTTTTTGTTGAATAATATTTTAATATACTCGTAAGTGGTATAATGTGAGAATAAAAATTAATGCACATAAAAAATAATAATTTTTAAAATATTAATACTCGTAAATGTATTCTTTTGTTTTTAATTTTAAATTGCCAATTATGTATATTTATATTTTTTAAAATTATTTTCATAAAATATTTTTAAAAACAAAAAAATAAAAAGAAAATAAATATTTTTAATCAAAAGATTAAAGGCTATTTATATACATTAGTAATATGCATATCGTCAAGTAGGTCCATTAATTTTATTATTTCCGAATGCAGATATAATTATAAGATTATGTATGTTTATGAAATTTGATGCTTGAATAGCATAAAATGAATTTCCAAAAATATAAATTTTTATACATTCATTTATGTACCTATACATATAATACGAGTATGTGTGTAGTAAAAAAAAATTTTTTTAAATTTATTTAGGTACTTTATACGAGATATAAGCTTATATGCGCCGAAATAAAAACATTATTTGATATAAGAAAAAAAACTTTGATAAATTTTTATAATTATTATATCTATACATATTATACATACATTACATATGAATGTACTTGTACAAAAGGAAATTAACATTAACATTATTGTAAAATGCATGCATTTTGTGTATGCGTTTATAAATGTGCATATAAGTATATGTATTTTTTATTATTTTATTTTTATATATCCATTATTCAGTGAAGTGGAAATATTTAATTATCATTTATGTATACCTGCGGGTATAAAATATTGTTCCTTTTTTTATTTAATTTTACATTAAATGGAAACTATTTAGAATTTTATATACATATTCATGGATATTCATACATTAATGTATTTATAAATAAAAAAAATTTTTTTTGGCTTTTGGCATATTAAACGATAACACAAAGATACAAATTTTTATTTAAAATTTAAAATGTTTAACAACTGATACGTATATACAGAAACGTTCTTAAATTTACATTATTACTTATGTGAATGTATGCATTCTTTTACGTACGTTTATTTTTTTTCTTGTCTCTAATATTATTATTGTAAAAGATATGTAAAAGTATTTTTTTTTAAACAAAATTATCTTTTTTATTGCACCAAAGCGCAAATTATAAAAATTAACGTAACATACATACATTTAGATTTAATAATTATAAAGCTAATATAGCTGTATGTATATAATTTCCAAAAAATATGGTGGTATGATGACAAAAAATAAATAATATATTGAGTTTAGTTGGTTTAGTATAGTAGGTATATAAATACAAAAAAAAAAAAATAAAATAAACAATAAATCTTCCTTTCTCTTATAAAAAGAGAATGCGTTATGCATGAACACTACAAAATTACACAGTATAAAATTATCATTATTAAAGTTATTCATTAAGTTCAAATCAAAGAGATTGTATGTATACTTTGTTTATAAACATTCGCATTCAAATTTATTTATAAGTTTTTCCTCGTACACCTGATGATATACACGAATTACTAGTTTATATACAGTACAAATTCACCACAATTAATCCACTTATTTTATTATTATTGTTTTTTTCTTGTATTTTTGTTTTTTTGTAAACAAAATGCGTAAAGAAGAAATACAAATATTTATATATACATATCTATACATATAAATGTGTACTGTTTATGTATTAAATATAAATGTAATGTATATATACAGATATTATGTAAACTGTATATTTTATCGATTAATATTGCATGATAGCAGAGATTTTGTTGTAAAATGGTAAAACTAATAAATAAAATACTCGTACATTCATGTTAATTCACACTTTTTATACATTACATACATGTACACATATTAAATAATAATTTATTTTTCATTATATTTTTTTGAACTTTTATTTTTTATCATTTTCTTCTTGTTTTTTATTTTCATAATAATTACTTTTAATTGAAATTATGTCTGTTTAATTGATACAAAATACAAAATATAAATAAATAAGTTTTGTTTACAAGTACAGATATTTTGATATATTTATGCGGAAAAAAAATTGAAATCATGATAATGCGTTAAAAAAATATACACATGTACGCATCATGACATGAAATATGAGAAAAAGGTGATTTCTTATATATATATAATACGATTATTAAAGGTGTAGGTATACCGTGTATACGGAATAAAAAACCTACATGATATCTTTTCTTTAAGACTATTTAAGAATAAAGACAGTAAATGAAAAATGAAATTATTATTCTTGGTTTTTAAAACTAATGATGTGTACAAATATAAAAATTTTCGGCATATAAGTATATCTGTTTCAAAAAAATCAAAAAATTATTTAGAAAACTATAGATTAATTGATAAAAAAAATAAATAAATTTGTGTGTACTGTAAGACTTTATTTTACTTTTAATTTTATTAAGTAGTAAAGTAGTACATAATGCTCATTATATTACACAATAATTATCAGTACAAATAGCAGTTATCATAATAATACATAATATTCATCATAATACATAATGCAGGTATATGATCATAATTTCATAAACTACTATTAGTACAAAATAATTAATTTTTCTCATAAATCAGCTATAAGCTGATATAAATACTAATATTTGAGTATTCAAACATACATGTTTATATACATATATATATATATATAGTATGTAATTTAAAAATTTAGTCAATATGTTTACAGTACATACTAGTACATCAAATAAAAAATCAGACAAAAATAGAAAAATTATTTTCCAATGAATATTAAATTTCATTTCAAATGTTATAAATAAAATGAAAAATTAATAAATCACATAACAAATTTAAAGTGAATTTACAAATTCGAACATAATACGTAAAACAGAAATAATAATGCATTTGTGTACACTATGAGACTATGACAATTTATGACTGTGTAAATACTCAATACGTTTTTGATGCAATTAATATATTTGCTTTTATTTTTTGTAATAATAACAAGTGTAGTAGCACTTAAAAATATATAGTAATTATTATTAGAAATAGGCAAACTTGCTTAAGTAAGTACCTACTACGCTACTACTTACTTTCTCTTAGTGCAGAGTAAGTAAAAAGAGGAGATGAATTAATGAAAATACGAATACATGATATGCTAGATACCATAGCGTCTATCGTACTATAGTAGATGCCAATAACCTTATATTGCTTCTCTACTATTTATTGTGTCTTCTTGTTTCTCATTCTTGTATACTTTTTATGGTGTACAGTACAGAGCAAGTAAAAAGAGAAAATGAATTTATTTTTATGAATGAAAATATGAGTATATAGCGTAACGTGTAGTATATAAAGTAGATACATTGTATAAAGGTTATATGAAATATATATTATTCTATGGTAGATATGTTACGACTTACGAGGTATGATGGAATGAAACATGTTTCTCTTTTTCTTTCTAAATAATTTTTCCCAAAAGATAATGTAAAATCAGCTAATTTATGATTGAAATTGAAAACATCTGTTGAATGATGTTGAAATCAATAATTAATAAAAGTTATAGAATTTGTTCAAAATATTTTTTAAGTTTGTTTTGTATTGCCTTTCGAACAACAGTCAACACAATGACGTCACTTTCTCTCTTATAAATTAACTTTAATACCTTATCTTATTTACTCTATACCTCCCCTCCATACACCATGGTAATAATAATAACAATATATTGTGCGTTTATACATAGTGTAATTGTATTTAATCTATGTATGTACATACGAGTATATACGTTAACGTTTCTATTTAAAATTATTTTATGTATTTGCAATTTATTTATTTTTGGCATTACGTCAGTCATATGATTTTTTCTGTTGATTTTTATTGTATGTATGTGTAGTATATGCAGCCGCATAATATTTTATAGCCTCATAAACCTTGAAAAGTTGAATAGAAAATGTTTATAATAATCAAATAAAAGTGGGAATATGTTTGCATGTTTATTTGATGTTTATGCAATAAATGCACATTATTTGCACATACAATAAAACAATTTTTAAATGTTTTACTCGATTACACATATAAATAATTTTGTATGAAAAAAAAGGAAAAAAAAAATTAATATAAATATGAAGTTCAAGTTGAATGCATTAAAATATGTTGAAATGTGTATGCAAAATAATAATAATTTATGAGTGGTTGTTGCCATAGCGCTATATAGAAGATTTAATGTTGTATTTTTTAAAAATAGAATTAGGTACATATGTATGTATATCGAAAACATTTAGAAAATAAAAAACTGAAATAAAATAACTTTTATATTAAATTTTTCATTTATGAATTTTATCATAAACAATTTTAATATGTTTTTCTTGTTTGATTTTTATTTTTGAAAAAAATAAAAAAAATGTTAACTTTGTACACACTGCATTATGTACTATGCACTATGTGTATATACTATATACAGGGTGTTTCAGTTCAACGGTAAAAAAATTTAACATTAGATATGCCTCGCCGAGACAAACAAGAAATCGTTCTACAGGTAGTGGGGGTGGGGGTGTTAATCTCAACCGTTTAGCCATTAGAGGGCGTCAAAGTTTTTTTTCTCTTGTTTTACTAAACACCCTGTATTTTTGGTATTTTACATTCTAGTTCAAAAAGTATATTACCATGCGATAGGAGGTTCCTTGCCGTTTAATTTGACTTATGTTAAAATGTTATAGGTAATCAAATTCAAAAATCTACACTTTTTCACATGATTTTTTGGAAAAAATCAATGATTTCTCGAAAAAATATCCAATTTTTTTCCTGTCAGTAAAAAGTCAGATTTCTTCTGAAAAATTTTTGTCTTCGTCTTACGTTATTATCTCTTTTTGTTCCAGAAATATGGAAAGTTAAATGTAGGATGTAAAATCTAGGATGTAAAATAACGTAAATACAGGGTGTTTAGTAAAACAAAAGAAAAAAAACTTTGACGCCCTCTAGCGTTTAAATGGTTGAGATTACCCTCCCACCTATATATCCCACCCACCCATATCTTTGCTATTAGGTGCTATGTGCTATTCATAGAAAAACATTAAAATGAATTTATTTTATATTTTTTTACAAATTTCAATTTAATATAATTTATGAAAACAGGCAAACATTTTAAAAATAATCCAAACGTACATAACTTGTTTCAATAATAAAGAATAATTTCGGGATTTTAGCATAAAAGTTCGAAATTATATAGTTTTAATATTCAAATTATGTTTGTTTCAACAGAGAATAATTAATTAAATGAATAAAATTATTATTTAAAATGTATTCATGTACCATACTCTAAGTTCGTGCCATTTTGTTGAAACTGTTTTACTTTAAAATTTGATAAAATTATGAAAACAAAAAAAGTAAAAATTATTTATAAAATTATACAATGAATTTATGTTATATGTATTCTGTTATTATTTTAATTTTATTTATTGTTAAGTATTAGGAATATTTTTTCGAATTAGAAAAAATTTTTTTTTAAATTTATGTGTAGTTTTATATATAAAAAAATAATTCCCTACATAGCAGCTACATATCAATACTTATGTATAATGTAGAATGTATAGGTAATAAATTACTTATGTACTACATTTTGGTAAAAAAAAAAAGAACTGCTACATCATTCGAAGTATTTTTACACGCACTTCATTTATATTTATATTAAAAAAAAAAAAAAAAAAATAGCAGTTACATAAAATGTATACATGTAGACGACAAATTTTATATTTATGTAGAATCGATTCTATAATATATCTATATAAGGAAGCAAATTATTCTTAGCCTTGTCCTTTATTCCTGGCACGTTCATGTCATCAATTTTGTATCGAAATTGAAATTAGAATAAATGAATAAATTACAAAAGAGAAAAAGAACTTTTAACTTCAAGCTACATATGTGTATGTGTACTATATGTATTTTGTTACCATACCACCACGTGTTACACTGTATGATTCTACCTTCTACCCTTCTACTTGGGAGATGAATGAGTGAAAATGACAAAAATTTTTAATAAGAAAATTGTAAAAAAATAAAAACGAAATTGTAATAATTTAAAAATAACAAAAATAAAGAATAAGGATAAGGATAATGATCAATTGAAATTTTTTTTTTATATATTTATTTAAGAATGAAATTATAATGATAGATTTACTATATATAAAAGGCACCTGATGCGAGTATTAAATAACAATAATAATTTATTATTATAACTAAATTGATTCAATTTTGTAATTATTGTTTCTTGAAAATTTAATTTCAACTTTCATATTTTAGAAATTCATTTTCAATTTTCGAAAAATGTGTTTAAACAAAATATATTAATTAATAATATTTCTTTGTTTTTTTGTTGTTATCATTTTTCTGTTAGATTTACGTGAAAATCATTTAAGTGGTCAACCAAAATCACCAGTTCAAATTCAAATATCGAATCGTATGACTCATCAATTAATGTCAAGAATATTTGGTATATTTTTAAAGGAAATTTTAGGTTATAAACATATTGAATTAATTAAATTACCACATCAGGATTATGAAGAATTAGATAAATTATTTACAACATTAACATCATTATTACCGTAAGTATATAATACAATATACATACAATATTTTCTCAAATTTCGGAAATAACAAAAAAAAAAAAATATTATATTCTTATATAAATAATTATAGTGATGCAAGATCATCAGTGCATACAATCGATCTTGAAGTTTGGATGCATTTTAGTGAAGATGCATGGCCAGAACAATTATCTGAAGTTGGTCTAGTTACAAGTCTTGGCAGATTTGGTTGGTTCGTTCCAAAATCATTATTACATGATACAACATATAAAAATATAACTGATTTATCAAATATTTTACATTATAAAATATTTTTATTACCAAATAGTGAAATATATAAAAAATATATAATCGATGATATTGTATTAAAGCAAATAAAATCAATATTTGGGTAAGTAGTATTTTACTTATATACATATACATATAAGACTATATAGAATAGAATAGAAATTATATGTAGAATAATAAATAAATTTTATTTTATAATTTTTATATATTTTTGTATGTAAATAGATTTCAAAAAGAATTCATACCAGATAATTGTAAATATCATGAATGTGTTACAATATTATCAGAATATTATGAAGATACTGGATTCGTTACATTACATATAAATGAATTACAATTGTATACAAAAATTTTATGGATTGGTGAAAAATTTAAATTTGCAATATCATGGCTATATAAATATTACATAAAAAATACATCATTATTAATAAATAATAATAAATATATAATATTACATTGGACACCATCAAATATAATTGATTCAGATATAGATTATGATATGATAACGATGCCAAGATGTGAAGAAATGAGAACATCATATCGTACATTATGTAAATATGAAATGACACCATTATTAAAATATTATGGATCAAATTCACGTACATTAACAACAGAATTACGTGCATTAGAAAAATTTCATATAAAACCAAATGAATTACGTAAATTATTAATTGATACAAATAATTTTATACGAGATAATAATACAAATTCCTTAACAATGGAAATGATTTATAATCGTATATCATGTGAATGGTTAAAAAATCATAAAAATTTATATACAAAATGGATTGATAAAGAACCAGCAAAAATAATAATTGGTGGTATATTTCCGATAAATGTTACCGGTAGTGCATATAAAAATATAGTACCGGCTGCTAAAATGGCTGTAAATGCTATAAATGCAAATAAAACAATTCTACCAAATCATGAATTAATTCTAATGGAACACGATGGACAATGTAAATCAGATATTGTAATGAAAGCTTTTATATCATATTTTAAAGGTCCATCACCATTGATTGGTATTTTAGGACCAGCATGTAGTGAAACTGTAGAACCAATTGCTGGTAAGCTAGTATACTATAACAAAAAATGTGATTTATTTATTCCTTTTATTTATTTTTTGTAAATGATTTTTTAAATATTTTATTGAATTTTAATACTTTTTTTTTTTGTTTTGTGTACAGGAATTTCAAAACATACACGTATGGTTGTTATATCATATTCAGCTGAAGGTGCATCATTTATTGATCGTGAAGCATATCCATATTTTTTTCGTACAATTGGTTCAAATCGTCAATACGAAGCTGTATATTTGAATTTGTTTCAACGTCTTAAATGGAGACGTATTTCAGCATTAACTGAAGATGGACAAAAATATACTGAATATATAACGCATTTAGAAACATTATTGAAACATAATGATATGGAATTAATTGTAAATAAAAAATTTGCAAAAGATATAACAACAACAGAAATGAAACGGCATTTATTAGATTTAAAAAAGAAAAATGCAAATATCATAATAGCTGATATCTACAATCATAATGCACAAATGGTTATGTGTGAAGCATATAAACTTGAAGTAAGTTATTTTTTTTTTTATCAAAAAATTATTCATTTTCTGAATATTACTAATTTGAAAAATCAATATCTTACATATGTTGCGAAATAGATGAGTGCATATCACGGTTATGTATGGTTTTTACCTATTTGGCTTTCAAAATCTTGGATGGATTCCGATGGTTTTGATAGCAGACAAAATGTTAGTTGCACACGAGATCAATTGTACGAAGTAAGTTTGAAAAATGAATGAAAATTTTTAAATAAATTAAAACAAAATGTACTGTTTTCTTATTTAAAAAATAAATTTACATTTTTCTATTTAGGCAATTAATGGTCATTTTTCTTTGACGCATACACCTTTTGCTGAGAATTCATCAATAATGCAAGAGAACTTAACTGTTAAACAATGGTTAAACAAATACGATCGAAATATAGAGCATTTAAATTCATCGGTATCCGATTATGCAGGGTTTGCATATGATGCAGTTTGGGTATATGCAATGGCTGCTGATAAGCTATTACGTACAGATCCAACAGCTATAAATGAATTGAATTCACCGCAAGTTGTTAACGAATTCGTTGATATAATATGGAAAACAGATTTTAATGGTGTTTCTGGTCGTTTGCGTTTCGGAGAAGGTGGCTCCAGAATAAACGACATAAATGTGTTGCAATGGGTAGATAAGAAATTTTATCAAGTTGGAAAATATATACCAGAGATAAGTGATGATGGAGTAATAAAGATAACTGGTGGTAAATTAGAATTAAATGAAAGTTCAATTATTTGGAAGAATAAAAAAGGATTACGTCCAAAAGATGGAACTTTCGTATGTCAATTAGGTGCTTTAGCTGAATTTTTAGATACAAATTGTGATAATGTTACAATGATTTTGACAACAATATTATGTTTATTGTTCGTGATACTTGTTTCTTTGGCATCATTCATGTTTTGGAAAAGACAATACGATAAAAAGTTGAAACAGTCAGCAAAAGTGATGCGAAATTTCGGCATAGATTTACTGTCACCTTCATCAAATATGAACAACACTCTGGACAAATGGGAAATTCCGAAAGAAAAAGTTGTAATAAATCGTAGATTAGGAGAAGGAGCTTTTGGAACTGTTTATGGTGGTGAAGCGCAAATAAGTGACGGTCTTTGGACAGCCGTTGCAGTAAAAACATTAAAAATGGGTGCATCGATGGAAGATCGGTTAGATTTTCTGTCAGAGGCCGAAGCAATGAAACGATTCGATCATGAAAATATTGTTAAATTGCTGGGAGTTTGTTTACAAACTGAACCAATCTACACAATAATGGAATTCATGCTATATGGGGACTTGAAAACGTTCCTCCTTGCACGAAGACATCTAGTCAATGAAAAAATAACCGAAGATTCAGACATTAGCTCTAAACGACTGACAATGATGGCTTTAGATGTAGCCAGAGGACTGAGTTATTTGGCCGAGCAAAAATATGTTCATCGTGATATAGCTTGTCGTAACTGTCTAGTAAATGCTCAACGTGTTGTTAAATTGGGAGATTTCGGTATGGCCAGACCAATGTTCGAAAACGATTATTATCGATTCAATCGTAAAGGTATGCTTCCTGTACGTTGGATGGCTCCAGAATCTTTAGCATTGGGCCTTTTCACACCATCATCAGATGTCTGGTCTTTCGGTGTTTTATTGTTCGAAATCATAACATTTGGTTCGTTTCCATATCAAGGACTTACAAATAATCAAGTATTAGAATATATAAAAAGTGGTAAAACATTAGAAATACCGCACGGTACAAAACCACATTTAGAAGGTTTAATGCGTGCATGCTGGAATCAAGAATCTAAAAAACGTCCAACAGCAACCGAAATTGTTGAATACATATCGAATTATCCACGTTTATTAACGCCATGTTTGGATGTACCGATTTCATCGGTTCAAATGCCAGAAACCGAAAGTGATCAAATGGAATTATTGCCACGCATTAAAAGACGTATAACAACACAACCAAATATCGATATATTATCTAAAGCAACGAATATAAATAATTTTGATCAGAGATCACATTCAGAGAATGTCGATATATTACAAGATCAAAATGATATTTTAAATTTTGATCAATTAAATGTTCCACCTATACCAATTATACCATTACCATCATCATTATCACCTACAATAATAAATGGTTTAGATTCGAATGCGAATGATGATAGCAATATAAATAATACAACATATAGTCCAATGGAACCATTATTACGTTTAAATCCAGAAATATCGAATAGCACATTAAGTTTAAGACGTTATGTACCAATGTATGGTGTTGCACCAAAAAAATGTTCCTCAATTAATTCACCAATCGAATTAGAAAATAATTGTCAAGAAGCTACATCGGTGTAGCATATACATATATACGAGTATACTACGTATAGTGATGAGTGATTATATTAATAGATAAAATTAAAAATATTTATAGTCAGAAAACAACAAAACAAACAAAAAAAACTTACAACATATTTATATTTAGTAAATAAAATTTTTTTTTTTTTTGAATTTTTTAAATAGGAGAATATTATTACATATGTATTTATTGAAAATAATTTTAGAAGCATGATAAGAAAACAAAAATATGTATATATTTTTTTCTGTGAAGAATATTTTATAAGGATAAATATTATATATTTTATATTTAATGACATTTTTTTTAAATCATTGTACATATACACATACACATATACGCACACATAATTACCATTTATTATTATCATTATGGAAATTGAAAATATACATTAACGAACATAACATATGTACTTAGAATTAGGTACATATATATGTAAAAGAAATTTAAGAAAAGGAATTGGAATTTATTTGAACTTATTCCAAAAAAAAAAAAAAAAAAATGTATATACATACTCGTACATACATTGATCTTAAAACATTTGCAACTAGTACATTTGAACATACATATATTTACATCAAAACAAAATATTAAACTTTGCGAAAGAGCACAAAAATTGGACATTGAACAAATGGAGAACTAAAACTGTTTTATTTTCCAATAAATCAAAATTTAATTTATGAGACTCAAACAGAAGAAATAATGTAAGAGAAGAATAAATTACAGAGTACAAGTTGCAAATGTTTTGAGCGCAACTAGCGCAACTGTTGAAATTTTGAAATGCATTTCAATTATGTAATATAATTTGTTGTTATTTGAAATAATAATTATATATAATATAAAGTACAAAAAATATAAGAGTATCTATATCTACCTTTTATAAAATAATATAAATATTTTCTGAATATAAAATTTATTAGTAAAAATAATTGAATAAAATATATATTTATCAAAAATCTACTTAATAAATTTTTATGTACACCTACACATAGTAATAATACTGGTAATACCATGTTATATATACATTAAAAAAAAAGAAATATTTAAATTTAAAATGCATTTTAACTAATACATCCAATATTAAAATATACATAATATGTACATATACATTTAAAAATATTTATAAATTTATTGTTATTCATTTATAAAATGTATAAAATTCAACTTTGTTATAAATTACATAAAATGTTATATATTATGATATAAGTCCATAGAGAAAAATGTGTAATATGTGTAATATTGGTAATATATAGATAAAAACATATAATATGGCTGACTGATTAATATTATTTATCATTATTATTATTTTCTTTATAAATAGTTTTTATTATAAAATTAAGTATAATTTACATATAAAATATCAATTAAGTATATTCGATCTTTCTATATATGTAATACATTTTTTTTAAAAAATTTAGACAATTTAGAAATTTATTTATGAATCAAAAAACAAGCAAAAAACTGAATGTGTAAAATATAAATAAATATTTAATGTTAAAGAATAATTAATTTTAATTTAAGTGAACAATTATATTTTATTTCTCTTTTTTTTTTCTTTGTTCTGAAATAAGTATTTATATATACAATCAAACGAATTGAATAACACAAAATGAAAAAAAAAAAAATAAATAAATTATTATATTTCGAATTTTATTTGAATTGTGTATTATTTTTTACCACCTAATTAAAAAAAAGGAGAAAAATAAAATAAGAAGCGAAATTAGCAAAATGTTAAAAAATGAAAATAAGACTGTGCCTGATTACTTTTCTTTCCTTTTAATTTTTTAAATAATCTTATGGTGATGAATTTGTTTCATTTCTCTTACTGGTTTTTATAATCTTCTAAAAGTGATCACTTAAATTTGTACTTCCCTTTTAAAATCAATGGCAACGGAAATCCGGAAATTAAAAAAAATGAAATAACGAGAAATGAATGAGAACCATTCAAAAACAAAGCAAAAGGCAAAAGCAAGAGCAAGTGAACAGAGGTGCAGTGATGCGAGCAGGCAATAGGAAAAACATGAAGAATACTATCAAATACTTCAACCAATTATTTTAAAAAGACAAGACAAATTTGAGTCGAACCCAACTTCCAACATCAAACAATACATTTTTTTAACGTTCTTTTGAACAAGCGTTGTATGGTTGTATGTTGTATTCTACCATTCTACTATCTCGTATTTGGTATTTCTCTACTATTTTTGTTATCAAATAAAAATAACCACTTGTTGAATTGAAACGTCAAAAATTTGTGTTTTCTGTTTTGGTTTTCTTACAAAAATACTTTACATTAATAATTGCTTTTACTTAATTTAATACGTAGATAGTTAATTCATATTCTGATGTATAATTTATAAATAATTATGAACTTTGTGCTTAAAAAATTAATGTAAATATTATTAAAATTATGATCTAATAATTAAAAATAGAAATATTAGAAAAATACCATTATTAAATAGTGTAAGAAATCAAAGTGAAATAAGTTGTTAGAAATGAAAAAAAAAAATTACTTTTACAAATTACAGTAATTAATTGTTTAATAAAAAATAAATTTTAATAAAAAATTTTAAATTCAGCAAATACATATAACGTAAAAATGTTAACATTATTAAGTGACTGTCATTTTTGGACATATCGTGATGAGATTCATATAAAAGATACAGATTTTGGAGCATTTAAATATGCATCAAAATCATTTGATCCTCATCATAATCATAATCAGAAAACTAATCATTTATCATTATGTAAAAAAGATTATATTGAAAAACGTGATGGTATTGTAATATTAAAAAATCGTAAACCAACAAGATTAAAAGATAATTTAAAAAAAATTGAAGAATTATTAAAAACATATAAAATAATTTATTCGGAATGGCATGATACGTGTTCAATACGAATATTATTTTCGAATGGTATATTAGTGTATTTATGTGTTAATATTTACACAGGTGATCTCATTAAAATGGCATATGATAAATATTTTCTGGGAAAATTAGCTACTGAAAAAATAACTGATGGTGAGAAATTAATATTAAATAGATAAAACATAATTACATATTATAACATTGTACAAATTTACATATTATATATGTATGTAAGAGTGTAGGTACATATAGGGTAACATTCCCTATTACCGGCCACTTAACGAATTTGCTAAATTGAATTTTATTTTTCATGGAAAAAAATAATTTTGGAGAAAATTAAATAATTTCGATAATTAAGTTTAAGTTTTAAGTTTTTACTTATTAACAGTTTATTTCATAATTTCAATTTTTTTATTATTATTTTATCATTTAAACCAAAATGGATCCTTTTTTCCAATTATCGGCCACTTTTTTCCTATTATCGGCCAAATTGGTTCCCATTATCGGCCAACAAAAAAACATGAATCTAGTGAATATCAATAAACCAAACTTTAAATAAACTTTAACAAATTTAGAAAAAAACCTTTATTAAACAAACAAAATTATGTGAATGTAAAAAATGAATAAAAAAAATATGGAAAACAAACGAAACAGTAACAAATAAAAATAAAAAATCACTATAAGAAAAACATAATACATTGACTTCTTTCTTTTGTCTTCTTTCATAATCACTTGAACTATATTCAATAAATTATCCTTTTTGACTGGAAAACCACATTTGCAAAGAGATATTATCCATTCAGCAATCCTTTTTTCCTCTAAAGTGGTTAAAACAGTACCAGGACCAGGTTTTGCCATTGTTTTTGGTTGTCTTCCTCGGTTTTTGTCTTGAAGAGTGGAGCGTGGAATACCAAATTTTTTACTTGCTGCTCGAATGCTTAAAGATTTCTCTTCAATTTCCTTCAAAGCCTGTGCTAAGGAATTTTCATTATAATTTTGTTTTCTGTTACAAATCATTGTTATCTGTTATTGCAAGAAACATGAGAAATTGCGAAATAAGAAATCGCGTTTAAATTATACATAAATATACGAAATAGTTAGGTGGCCGATAATTAGAGAGCACTGCTTATTTTATTTCCTATTACCGGACGCGCAAAAATTAATATAATTAATAAAAATTTTAAATATTTGAAGAATTACTTACTCAATTTAAAGTATTCTTTACCTATTAAAAATTATAAATTGTATTTATCACTTTACAAAACACTTTTGAACTCTTTTTGGTAAACTTATGTATCTTAAGAAAAAAACAATTTTTTACTACTTTTTATAAATCGTTCGTATAGATTGAGCCAAAAAACGCAAATTATTGCACAGCTGCAATTTTTTATTATCTAATTATAAACATGTTAAATACCTAGTTAGAAAAAAACTCCAATTTCAAATAATACCGTTATCCTTAGAATTTTTTTTTCGATTTTTAGAACTGTTGGCCGATAATAGGAAGTGGCCGGTAATAGGCTTCGTTACCCTATTATAATTTATTAAAACATTCATGTGTGTTTATATCTATGCATAGGCATACTGTATATGTAATAAATTTAATGATATTTTATTTTCATTAACTGTAATTGTATGTGAAATGTTCTACTTTTATTTACTTATTTTTTTTTTTCAAACAGCTATATTCACACGACAACATATTTTATTGTCATATAACACGAATCAAGTTACAATGGTATATTTACAAAAACCGAATATGAAAAAAAATAGTCCAGAAAAAATATCAAATATGGATCCAAAAATATTTCATATTTTAATACAAAGTGGATCATCACAAAAGAAATTATCTAGACATTTAACAGTTAATGATAGCAATGATTTAATTGTAATATGGACAAAATCATCACAAAGTGAAATTTATCCATGGAAACCAACCATACATGATCAGGACAGAGCCAATATTCATGTTTATAAATTACGATCGTATGTTGAAATGAAAATAAATTTTCACACAACACCATTCCTTTCCAGATTGTTCTGTTAAATTGAGAATTTTATTTTAAACAAAATTAAAAATTTCTTCTTTGTATTTTGTAATTTCAGATTGAAATTAGAACTGATCGCATATTGTTGGACTGAAAATGATCCAATAACTGTTGAATTTGTACGATCTAGTGAAGGATGTATTATGACATTGGAACAAAAAGTATCTAGAAAAAGTGAAATAACAGCTGAAATTTTCACATACGAAATAACACAAGGAAAAATGAAACGTTGCCTTATTACATCCATACCGATTGGACAACAATTATGTTGTTATAGTTTTAGTCCAGATCAACAGAAATTATTTATTGGAACAATTGATCGTTATGTATTTATACATGATTTACCTCGAAAATATACAAAATATAAATCAAGAACTGATATCGTAAGATTAAAAAAAATCATCATTATTTATGTTGAGTGTTATCATTTATTCCTTTTGATTTTTTTTTTCAGATTCCAATACATTGTGTGTGGCATGTAGATTCTAGTATTATAATGATAGCCAATGATCGTTCACAATTTCAATGTTTCGATGCAGCGCTATCGTTTATTGCAAATCAATTAATAAGCGAAGATGTGACACCATCAAATTTATTGGATCTATCGCATTATTTTGCCATTCAACCAAATCTATTGAATATAAAATTCAATTCTAAGCCATATATTAATTTATTTCCAGCTGAAAAATCATATGCACAAACTGATTGCTTTCTATTTATGATTTATGAAAATGGTCCGATCGGATGTTTACGTTTCTTTTCTGTAACCGGTATATATGGAGATATACATAATTCTGGATTAACAGCTGATGTAATAATTGGAAAATACTTGTCCTTAAATCAATTAGAAAAAGGTGTAAATTTATTGTTAACATTGAATTGGGAAACAAACGGTACAGTTTGTCTTGTGTCTTTACATCAAATAACAAATTATATTTTTCGAAAAAATACTGTAAAATCAAGTCGAAATGAATTATTGCTAAAAGCATTATCAAGTTTTACAGATGATCTTAATGAAGAGACAAAAGATGAATTTGGTGATCAGATTATTGATATAAAAAGAAGATTTTTCTTTTATCTTCTACGGTAAATACTGATAAATTTTATATCTGCTATAAAATAAATTTTCTTTTTTTGTAGGCATCATTTGTTTAGTGAGGCTTTCGATATTGCCAAAAATATTCGTGACTACGATCTATTTATGGATCTGTTCAATGTTACAAAAAATAATCCGACACTTTCAGTTTTATCAAATGAATCGTACATTCAAGCAAAGATGTGTCTAAATCATCAATCAGAATTAAGTGCAATAGAACGAAATGGTACAAAACATGAAAACGAAACAATGCATAATTTAAGGACAAATGGTTGTGTTATTCATGGTGCAACTAATACAAATTCATTTGCGCAATGCTCTAAATGCGCTTCAACATCATTTACAAAAATAAAAAACGATAGAAAAAATTTTCAATTAAGAAGCTCACAAATTACTCCGATTATTGGAAATAGAAATAAAATTACGACAAGTTATGCTTTACCATTAGCCAATTTTAAATCGCCATTTTTGAATGATGAAAGCATTAAAATAAATATTCCAAAGCCAGAACTAAAAATTAATACGAAAGCAAACAACAGTAATGGTTTTCGACTTCATAGCGCATTATATAGTAAATCATCTAATCCAGATGATAACAGATGTGATGTGCATCAATACAAAAATCAAAAATTATCGGCATCTAGTCGTTTTTTTAGAAATTTTCGTATAACACAGTCAGAACCGATTTCATCTACAGCAGCAAACAAAAGTTGTTATGATAATTTTTATTTATTGCATTCAAGCTGTGGACAAAAAACTGATGATTCTTCATATCATCAAGCTCCAGATCAGACTCTTGGAATTCCAGTTGCAATGCCTCCATTAAAATTATTTCCTCGCTCAAATTCTAGTTTAGAATACAGTAATCATTCATTTTCACGCAATAGTAGTAGCAGTAATCAAAATGCGAATAAATCTGGAGGTGTTATATGTAGCAATAATAGTAGCAGTAGTCAATCGCCAGGAAGTAATTCGCATACTCAGTCAAAATATTATCAACATCCTCTAGTCTCTAAAACAATTCCTTCTAGAAAATTAAATTTAACTCAATTGCAGGGAAGTGAAACTTTTAAATTAATCAAACCTCGACCAACAACTTCAATCCTCTCAAATAGTTCTGTAAGCAATTCGATCATTATTCATAATAATAATAGCAATAATCATCGTCATACAAATAGTAATTTTTCGAGTATAAATCATTCTGGAACAAATGCTAGTAGTACTAGCAGTTGTAAGAAAGATGGTGGAGAACGAAATAAAGTTAAATTCTCCGACACCATACAAGTAGCTGTTGTACCTGTATGTATTCATCATTTAAATAATTTAATTTAAACAATTCTTTTTTAAATGAAATACTATTTGCTTATTAAAAAAAAAATTAAAATTTCAGGATATTACAAGAAAAGAAAAACCAATACCGTCCAAAAGAAATGGTTTTAGCCGGTCATTAATAACAGATCCTGTTAAAGAGTTAGCTGATAGTTTACCACTTTGTCATCCAAACGATGATTATTTGAAAGATTTTAATCCAGTATCAGGTGAAAATCATAAATTAATCTTAAATCGTAATTACAATAAATTAATTGAACATTTTTTTTCTCATCATTTTTGCATTTCACAGAACATGATACGAACAGTAATGAGACTGAAAATATTCCAGACGAAGAATCTGAAAGAAATAATTCAACAATAAAAGTTGTACATTTTGGTGTTGTTTAGGATTTAAAAAGGGGGAAACAAAATAATATCTGTTTGCAGGGATACTGATTTTTTAGTTATATAGAAAAAAGAAAAGGAAAAAAAAAATAAAAGACAAAGAAATATAATTTCCGTTTGTTTAGAAATTTATAGAAAAAAAGCTTTAAACAATTTTTAGAATTAAGAACTATGTACTTACATAAATTTATTTCTCTAAAATTATTTCTTAATTTTTTTTTTTTTTAATCATTTATTGTTGTTAAATAAATAATTTTTATGATTATTATTAAAAGTTTACGATTTCTTTTTATTGCCACTTTGTAAACTTTCTAATTGTGCTTTCAATTCTAATAGATCTCTATCAGGTACATATCGTAATTCTTCATGATCTTTTGTATGTTCCATAACATTTAATGTGACAGCTTCAGGTAATGCTGCTTGCGCTATTCTCAAAAATGCCGAATATATTGGAGCATCTAAATCGCTTATCTGAAATAAAAAATATTAGCTATGAATTCAAATGCTGTACTGTAATGATTTTAAAGAAAATTATCTTACCAGTATATTTCTTTCATACAATGTTAAATTATATTCTGAATCAACAACAGATGACGATGGTTTAAATCTTTGAACCAAAATTTTTTGTGGTGGTAAAGCATAACTGTTAGTTAAATTAAAAAGAAATGAATCAACGATGCAATTGAAATAAAATTGAATAAGAAATATTTGTTTACCATTCGGAGACATCCAAATCTAAATATGTTGCAGTATTATGTAAAAATCTTTGATAGCTCTCTAATACTGGAAAATCATAGCCTTTCAATTGAAATGAAAGGCAATTGTATTGTGGATATTTTGGTTTAAGTGACTGTTCAAATGCAATATAAAAATTTTTAATTATTTAATAATATTAGAATATTTCAATTCAAATTACTTCTAAATAGTCTGGCTCATAAATACCACAATGTTTTGAAGTTGTTTTATATCCTTTGTGTTGAAATTTTTTGATCGTTTGACTGGCAAAGTTTTGAAGAATCTGTATATATAAAAATTAATTTTTAATAAATTAAGATTAAAATGAAAATGAAATTATTATTTTATTTATACTTTTCGAAACATTTCAATTTATTTATATGTAATTGTTTTTCTTTTACTTAAAATAAAAATAATCAAAACAATTTTGAGGTTATTTTAGCTTTTCTTCTTCTTCTTCTTTTGTCATGAATTTAAAATTTGTTTGTATTGATGATGGAAGTAATAAGTGTCTGGAATATAAGAAAAATTTTTTGTTTTTTTTTTTTGTATTTCCCGTCGAAAAACGCAAACCAACAATATTATGCAACATCCAACAAAATAACAAAAGGCAGATCATTTCATTAGAAAAATCGTATTCGATTGGTTGTTGGTTGTGGTTTTATTGATAGTTGAGTTTGACTGACTGACCTGACGACCATAATTTTGGTTGTGTTGTGGCTTATCATCGGAATCGGAAACCGTAAAGTGGAAATTTCCCCATTTCCTTTTTCTCTGTTGACATAGCAATCCAACTCAATCCAACTAAAATGAGTAAATGTTAAAATGTCAAAATAATGAAGAAAACAAAGAAAAAAAAAATGAAATTGTTCTCAAATTTCTTTTGAATTATTCCTTCAAATTAGACAGCAGCAAAATTCCAATTCAAATTGTATTGTTGTAAATTGTTAGTCAACTAAATAAATAGTACATATAATAATCTTTATCTACATATATAAAATAAATTATAAATAACATGCCGAAATTAAAATTATCAAATTTATTATTATTATTATTTATTTTACCATCAATTTATAGTAAATCTGAACAAGGAAAATCAGATTTTATTCTAACACTCGTAAGTATTAAAATAAACAAATTATGTACATATCACTATTCTAAACCTAGAACGAGTTCATTTTTAGTAATTTTGTGTTGTGTATTGAAAAGATTTGGTAATATAGCTACATATATATTTATTAGTCATAAATGATTCGTTCAAAACAATAATAAATTTTTATTAAAATTATATTTTTTATCAATCACTAATGTATTAATATATAATAATTTTGATTTGATAAATTTTTTCTTTCTACATTTTATTTTTAGAAAAACCGACAAGCACCGATATTGAATATATTATTTGCTGGATCAAAAATTTATGTTCAAAGTATGTACATACATATCTACTTACTTGTATTACATTACATTACATTACATGTGTTGTTAAAATTATAATATATAAAAATCAACATTTTCAGTTCAGCGATAAGAAATTACATTTATCTAATGTCCTAATGTTATCCATAATTGAATTGCTGTTTTTTTTTCTTGATTTTTTTTTTTCTTTTTTTTTTTTTTTATTAAATTTTTAGTTACATGTGATTCAAAATTCAATGATGCGTATATACGAATATATTGGACATTAACAGAACTAATATGTTGGCCAGAGGATGGAGCAAGTGTAAGATGAATAAATTATTTTAAATAAAAATTTTTAATTATATAAAATTAGTACCTACTACCTACTACATAAATGTAGGTACCTAATTCTCATTATTATGCTGGAATTGATTTTTTCAATTTTTACTACATATTTAAAAATAAATAAATAAATAATTTACAGTTGACTTAATGATTTATGTGCCGATAATAATAATTTATTGTAATAATGTTGATATAAATAACAATAGAATAATTTTATATATATGTATATACATATATATTTTTTTACGTTTATTTTATAATGTAATTGAAAATAATATACATATGTAGTAGTATGTATTTATGTGTGCAGAGTAATTCAATTTTTTATAAATTTTCATTTTTATATTTTATTACAGTTTGAAAAACATATGAATAGAAATGATACAGTTGAATTTCATTCGCCATATATTGAAGAAAAATGTAGCGCTGGCGGTCATATAATATTACGAGAATTTCGATTTAAAGATTCTGAATCAAAAATGAATACGGATGTAACAGATGCTAAAGAAACTGAAACTGATAATTCAATAAAGAAACCAGCACAAACAAAAGTAGGAATTGTAAGTTAAAGAAAAAAAACTCTTGTAGTATTATAAATTTGATTTATATTTATTCACATATATACGTATGTACTTTTTTTTTGTTTTGTTAAATTTGAAAAATAGAAAAATGAAAATCCAGTTTTTACGATAACAAAAGATGGAATTTATAATTTCGAAATTGAAATTGAACCAAAGATAAAAGATATGGAATTTACTGCAAATGTACATATCGAAATGAAAGGACCACATGGCTACCTTTCAGCCAGTGAATGGCCATTATTACCTGTAAGTAGACATTTGAAAGGTTAAAAAAAAAAATGCATTCAGTTAATACCGATTAATTGAGAATTATTTGATTTGATTTGATTTGGTTTTTATTTTGCTGTGCAGTTCTACGGTATTATGTGTTTGGTGTATGTAATTTACGGACTTATTTGGTTGCTTGTATCATTTTTACAATGGAGAGATTTATTGAGAATACAATTTTGGATTGGTGGTGTTATATTACTTGGAATGTTAGAGAAAGCTGTATTTTATGCAGAATATCAGAGTGTTAATTCGACTGGAGTTTCGGTGCAAGGAGCTGAATTAGCTGCTGAATGGGTATCATGTGCTAAAAGAACATTAGCTCGTATGCTGGTCATTATAATGTCATTAGGATTTGGAATTGTGAAGTATGTTAAAAATGAAGAAATAAAATTTGTCCTAGGTTATTTACTAATTTCGTTTTTTTATTTTATTTTTTTTTTTTTTCAAATTTTAGACCACGGCTAGGACCAATGTTACATAGAGTTGTTGGTACAGGAGCATTATATTTTGTTTTGGCTGGAATTGAAAGTTATTTAAGGGTAATGAGACGAAAAAATGATCAAAGTAATGAATTATTGGTAGCTAGTATACCATTAGCTGTTTTGGATTCTGGAATATGTTGGTGGATTTTTACATCATTGGTTCAGACCACAAGAACATTAAGACTGAGAAGGTATGCTATTTATTTTTAATAAAAACAAATTTGAGTAGAGAATAAATTGAAAATAAATTGTATTTTTTTTTATTTTTTTTTTTTCAGAAATATGGTGAAACTTTCATTATACAGACATTTTACAAATACGTTAATATTTTCAGTAATTGCATCTGTATTTTTTATGTTATATTCGATAAGAGTCAGAAAATCATCTCGGTGTTCACCTGTAAGTTTTGAACATTTATAGTCTAGCTAACATGATTATATTTTAAAAATTATTTTCTATTATATTTTATCTGTATTTTATAGGGTTGGCGAGAAATCTGGGTTGATATTGCATTCTGGCATATATTATTTTCAGTTTTATTACTTGTCATTATGATATTATGGCGACCAACAAATAATAATCAAAGATATGCCTTTACACCACTTTTAGACAATCCTGAAGACGAAGATGAAGGTGAAGATGATAAAATTTATTTGAAAAAGAAAACATATTTATTTAAAATATTTAATTTTTATTTTTCTATATATATTTTTTTTAACGTTTTATAGAAGAAGATGAACAATTTGTCGCTGATGCGTACGGTGTTAAAATGCGTGGTTCACATACAAATTCAGCTCCAAAAACACCACCAGCTAAAGCAACAACAACAGAAGAAGATGATTTACGATGGGTAGAAGAGAATATACCATCATCGATGGCTGATCCAGCTCTCCCTGTTCTCGATTCTGATGAAGAGATAATTAATACAAAATTTGAAGTTTCAAAAATGCAATAAGGTTGACTCTAGAATATAATTCTTTGTTTTTATCTTAATTTTTGTTTTGGATAATTTTAATTTTTTTTTTAGTTTCTTTGAAAAAGGAATATGAATTGTTTTTCGAAAATTATATTCAGTATTAGGTGATTTAAGAAGATAGTAGAAAGGATAAAAATAAATGAAAGAAAATTAATGTAATGAGTATATAAAATGATTTGGTGTTCAAAGAAAAAAATTTTTTTTACAATTGATTTGAGGTCAGTAAGTGTTGTGGACATCGAATGACTGTATGTACAGTCAAAAGTCGTAATTGGTTACATGATATTATAATCGAACTCAAACCGATGGTTTTGAAATCAAAAGTTTGTCTCTAACATGATGTTTTACAATCGATTTATCATGAAAATCGAACGGCAAAAATAAACTGTCGATGTCTCCCCCAACACTACAACAATATTTTCATTGGGGAATAAATCAATTCGTAAAAATTTTAATGGAAACACATTCAATTATTTATTATCGATTAAATATTCAATTTTATAGAAAAACAACAAAAAGAAAAGAAAATGTGAAATGATAAAAATAAATGTTAAATGTAAAAAAAAAAAAATTTTTTGGAAGTTCCTAATTTTTGAAATTATTATTATGTATTATTTTTTTTTTTTTAAAGCAAAAGCAAAAACAAGAAAACAAAATTCAAATTAAAAATTTTCGCACATTTTTATAATTTCTGTCGATACCATTATAAATATGTATGTATATGTATGTACTACATAATAATTTTTAATTTTGTATTAATTAATTATTGTATTAATTTATAATTAAAAATAATACTAATAATAAGAATTATAGAAACAAAAATGAAATTGATGTAATATTTTATATGTGTATAAAAAGAAATAAAAAAAAAACAATTAAAAAACAAACAATACAGAAGATAAAAATAATAAATTTAAAAGTTAAAGAAAATTTAAACATAAATACATGGTATAATAATCATTAAAAAATAAATTGAAACATCTTCAAGAAGAAATAACTACAAAAAAAAAAATAAATAAATAAATAAAATAATAAAAAAATATTTTTTTCTAGTCATGCGCCTAGATATTTTTTTTTTGTTTTGGAAAAATGAAAAATATATGAAAAATAAATATTAAAAATAAAATAAAAATAAAATGTAATAATAATAATAATAATAAGTAATTACATATATACACATATATACATATGTATATGATATATGTATAATTAATATGTATTAATTTATTTAATTTACTTACTTTTATTATTTATATGCATAAACACATAAACACACATACAGTGAAAAGGAATTAATTTTTATTTTTTGTGATTTTTACCCACATATGTAACTAACATAATATATAAATACATTAGAATATGTAAATTGATTAAAAACAACAAAAAACTGAAAATAAAAACATTAAAAAAAGAAATGAACATTAATTATTGATAAGTAATTAAAATGTAATTTGAAAACTAAATACATAAATGTAAAATAAAAGAAAAAATAATAAAACCAAAATTTTAATTTGTAAATTTTTTATTTGTTTTTTTTTGTTTTATTTTTTATATCTACATACATTTATGTAGGTACACACTTATGCCCAATTTCAGAGTGAAAGTTTGATAAGCTTGACAAAAAAAAAATGTTTAAACCAATGATGGCTCAATTCTGTTAAATTTACAACTTAAACTACCACTGTGAAATCAAAAATATCTCATCTCTTAAGCGTATGTTTCAATTTTAATTTTGAGCTTTAGCTTTCACTGTGAATATAGGCATTGGCAATTTAAAATTGTAATTCCAGATAAAAACAATAGCTGACATTATTTAAATAAAAAATAAAATAAATAAAACAAAATAAATTTACAAAAAATAATGAATAATATAAAATAATATGTAAGTATATACCAAAATAAAATATCTATGGTTAAAATGTAAATATATTAAAAAAAAAAAAAAAATTAAAATGAAATGTAATTAAATACAGAAAATAATTAAATATGTATGTATGTAATTAAAAATAATTGATAAAAATCACTTAATTTTTAAGTCAAATAATTTATACATACTTGATATTATCGGTTTGAAAAAAATTTATGTCGTTTTCGAACCTATCATACATCTCGCACCAAACACTAGCTTTACAAAGAAGAAGTCTAATGTCTAGTGTTGTCATAAGTAAAATGTGTAAAGGTACAAATACACTTTGCTTTGCTTTGCTTTGCTTTACTTGCTTTAACGGCAGATTAGAAATAAGGCATTTAAACGGGATTGCTCACCAATGCATATAGCAAATAAAGCAAACAAAACAAACAAGGCGTATATTGTACATCCACCATAAATGTTTAATGCAAAGTGTGATGAATTCAAAAATAATCTTAATTTTAAACATTTATAATTTTTTATTTTCTAAAGAAAAAAATATTATAAAAAATACATTTTTATTTTGTCTTCATAAAAAACAAAAAAGGATTTAATACTGAACAATGAGAAAAAAAAAAACAAATATTAAATAATTTTGTATATAAAATGCTTAAATGCAACAATAGTTTTATTTGGTACTCTACATGAAATATTATACCATTACGAATAATTTCAATAATTTTGCTCTTTTACTTACATACATAACAATAAAAAAAATATTTAATATTCTTGTAAAAATAAAATAAAATTAATTACATTTTTATTTAGTTGTTATAATAAAGAATAAAAAAAATTATAAAATTTTCATTAATTAATTTTATACCAACATTTAAAAAAATTGGTATGTATATGTAATTAGAGAAAAAAAGAACAAAACTATTAAAAAAAAATAATAAAAAATTACAAATAAAAATAAAAAAGAGAAAAAAAAAATAAATAAAAGTAAATTTTATTTATTACCTATCTGAAAAAAAAATCTGCAACACTCAATTCCTTAACGTTAAAAATGATCGTCTTTTTAAAACAACGTCAAAGTCAAAATGTTTCAAATCACTAACTATACATGGCGGCAGTGATGATAATTTATCGTGTTTCAAATTCTTGTTAAAAATTTTGTAAATTTATTGATAACAGCAAAGTTGAACAACTCTGTAACGCACTGTAAATTAATGTTGCAATATGGTTGCAATGGAAATGCATATAATTTTTTTCAGCAATGTTATCATGTTTTACGTGGTTTTATACTCATATTGCAGCAACAACAGAAAGCAGATTGATGTTTTACGAATTCACTCTCATATTTTTAGACGAATGCTCGGATAAACTTTTATTATTGTTGAGGGCATAAGAGAATTGTATATGGGTAATTTTGAACTAATAATAAGAGAAGAGTGTTTTGTTTTGTTACTCAACATCAACAGTTTTATATTTTTCTTTCGTCAATATGAATGATGATTAACCAAAATAAAAATTTTGATAAAAATGAAAAAATTAAAGAAGTAAAAATCTGAAAAAAAAAAAAAATAAATTAAGAATTAACGTATTGTACATGTAAATTATTATCTGTATATGTATGCATATAGAGAAAATTTTATTTTATTTTATTTTTTTTTATTTATAAAATTTGTTTTTTTGTTTATTTTTTTCTTGTTCTATAAAGTACAATTTACAATACATACATATGTATGTTTGTATATCATGTAATATAATGAAATAAAAATGCAATATTCCTTTCATTAAGAAATCATAAAATGAACAAAGTATGAAGTACATATCCTAAGTATACATACATATGTCTATGTTTATATGTATAGAGTAATTTTTGAACTTTTCATAAATGAAAATTATAATAAACGAATGAATATTAAGAAAATAAAAACTTTACTATACATTTATGCATATGTAATGTATTATCTATGTATGTACTTGTATACTATATGAATTATGCATGTATGTAGTATGGTATAGTAGCATTAGTAGTAGTAGTAGTAGTAGTAGTATGTAATATGAATATGCAATTTTTGAGATTTAATTTTTTTGCACTTTTTCTTTAATATTTTCGTGATACTTATTTTATTTTAAGTATAAGCACCTATTTTTTTTCATTTTTAAATTTTTCGTCTGTGTTAAAAAAAATATTTTCTTTTTGGATTTTTTATATTTTTGATGTAAAAAACTGTGCATACATACATACATATGTGCAGTATATTCTAAATCTTAAAAGCATTTTATAATATTCTCAAAAGTTATTTTAAAAAGCAGAAAATTTTTTTTTTTTATATTTTATTTTATAAAGGGTCCGGGTGATGGTATACATGTTGGTATATTTATGTAGTATAGTAGCATAGATAAGCAGTTGTACATATACTTTTATGTATGTATATACATATGATCACATATACCTAATGCATTTTTATATGCGAGGATGCATGGTATGTAAAAAGAAATATTATGTGATATGTCCTAAAGTGTAGATATGTATGTACATATAAGATAAGTAAGAAGTAACTGCGTGAATATGTATATGTATAACCGTGTATGAATCATATGTGTGTGGTATGGTAAGGCTAGTAAACTTATAAAAAATTTTAATGTAACTTTATGGCATGTTATATGCATATACATATGTAGCAGATAGCAGTAGTAGTAGTGATAATATACTCGGTATGGTATGTAAATGTATATATTTTATGTATGAATGCGATTTTAAAGTTTTAAAAACACACATATTGAAGTGAATATAATTTGCGTTTCTTTTACGTTTTTACACATTTCGATATAATCAAAATCTTTTCATAAAAGACACACTTTGACTTTTTATATCTTATATACTCGTATGATTATAATGAATATGCAAAAAAAAAATGTTTCTTATACTTACGATATAGATAACGTTTACGTATATATAAGTATGTTGCATATCATGTATGTGAGTATATGTACATATAATAAAATTCCCAAATATATAGATATGATTCGATTATATGAGTGTTGAATATTAATAACTAAAAAATTTATATTCTATACATAAAATATGCATGCAATGTATACACATCTACAGATTTAGATGCACACATAAAAGTACTAGGTAGTGTACGTCCTACTGGTCCTACGTATATTGTCACATATGCAACTTACATATGTATGTATGTAATACAAGTACAATACATTATAATAGTAATACATGTATGCAATGTCATAAACTTAGTCAAAAAAAAAAAAAAAATAAATAAATAAATTCTATAAAAAAATTATAATTTAGGTCAATGTAGGAACTGATTTTTTTTTTTTTACCAAATACGTATTGTACACTAGTGTATGTATACATGTTTAGTTATATGTATATGTATGTGTAAATGATTGTACATAAAAGAAGTTCTTTCATAAATATTACATTATAAATTTATCTGTATAATATATGTACTATTTTTGAATGAAATTTTACGGGGTTATATGTGTATTTTTGTTTTTAAGTAAAAATTCTTTTTTTTTTTTTTTTTGTTTTTCATATATAGTACGTTTATATTCTTTGTTTCTTAAAACTGTATATGAAAAAGAACGTAAGAAAATAATATATGCACTTTATGGCTTGTTATATAATCTATAAGTAGTAATACTAGTATAAAAAAAAATTCTACAGAGATTGGATGGTTTTGTTTTTGATGTTATACCAACATCAGAAGGAAGTTATCTAAATTCGTTAATTTTGTTCATCGTATCAAATTTTTTGTATTTATTTTATTTTTACTATTATACTTTTTTTAGGATTTTTTTCAAAGTTTTTATAGTATGGATAACAGATATATAAAAAAAAAATGCATATACGAGTATAGAGTCGTGAAAAAATTATGGGGCATAGTACAAAAAATTATTAAAATTTTTGTGAAAAGTGATTTCAGTATTTTGTATGGTAACCTTTAATTCTATATAGACCTAATCAAGTTGTTTTGGTATTGACTCTACAGGATATTTAACAAAATCTTGTAGAATCTTACTATATATTTGTTTTGTAATAAATTTTTTTTAATTTAAGTATTAGCTGACTCATGGTGACATTTTTTTCAAACTTTTTTTTTTCTTCTATAAAAATGACCAATGATACTCGATTCAATTTATGTCGGGACTTTATGGATGTGCTTCCATCACAATGAATGCAATTACGTTCTCCCTTTTTGTGTGTGGTAAATTGCTAAAATGAAAAATGAAAAATTACTCTTGTCCTATATTTTTTTCACGTCTGTGTATGTAGGTAAGATGAGATGAATAAAAAAAAATTATTTGTTTTTTCGTTTTTCATTTATATCCTATCCTATATCTGGATCTTATTTTTATACAGCGTTAAACTGCTGTTTCTCCTATGGTTCAGGTTCAGAAGATATTTAGGTACGAGTTTTGTATATAAAATACATACTTGTATTTTTTTTTTATGTTTATATGGATACATACATGCGTGTGTACTACTTATATGTTGTTAGTTGTTACACTTATTGTATAATCTATTGCAGGACACATAATATATTTTTTTCTTTTTATAAAATTTTATGTCAATTACAAAAATATGAAAAATTATGAATTATACAAAAGGTGAAGAAAAGCAGCAAGTCACATTGCACATTTTTTGTTTTATATGTATACACATGATTTATGATCTGTTATGGAGACAGATTTTGATAGATATGAACGTGTGTGTGTTGATAAAATTTTTGTTTTTAATAATTTTTTAACTTTCACGTAAATATTTTATTTAATCGTAGTGGGAAGTGTGAATAAAGTTAAAGTCTGCTCTACACGATAACACAGAAGAAAATTATTTAATTATCTATGTACATAATTTAATGTTTGATTAGTTTTGGTTGCATATGGTTTGTATTAGAGAGATTACAAACTCAAACCGTCTGATAGTTAAATAATTAAAAATGACCACTATACAATTTAAAAAGTTTTGTCTGTAAATTAGAAAGTCTATAGATGGATCGACTATATGGTAAAAATAGAAGATAGAAATTGAGTTAAAAATATAATTTTTTCGATAATAATTTTTTTTAGATAAAATCGAAGAAAATATTTGGAAATTGAGAATTGATTATTGAGAAATAAAAGCTAGGCTATTATTGACCTACTGTTCTATAGCAACATGTACCTAGTAACATTTTGAATCATTTTGTACATAAATCACGAATATTATTATTTTGTTTGCATAAAACTTTAATTTCATATAAAAATAATTGAATTATACTACTTTTCTACTCCTATATCGTAGAACCTTTATAATTACAAGTGTACATTACATTCGTATATGTATGTGTAATTAAATAATGAAAAATATTTTTTTAATGAAATTTATGTAATATTTTCGAACATCTACATACACTGCACACTTATATACATACTTAATTAATTATTTATTTGGAATTTGCATTTCGTTTATTTTTTTTTTAAATTAATTTTATTATTATTATTTTATAATTAAATTATAATTAAAATATTATCATATAGTATATACATATATGTTTACATGATGACTATTGTTTATAGGTAGGAATTTAAAACAAAAAATAAATGCTTTACGAACACATGCATGCATGTGTATAATTAAAAATTTTGATTTACTATTATAATAATATTATGCATGCATATTGTAAACATGTATATGTAAGTTATATTCGAAAATACATTTTTTTTTCGTTATTTTCATAATCAGTTTTTACAAAACACATATGTATTCCAATTATGAATTCATGATATGAGTCTCTGAAAAAAAAAAAAACAAAAGGAAATAAATCAAAAAACATTTTTCTCATTCTTTTTACAAAGAAAATAAAACTAATTAAAATTAATTAAAAATTTATAAATCTGAAAAACCAAAAATATTTAAGAATTTTATTATGATTGTTATTTTTGTTTGTTTTTATTTTTTTTTTCTTTTTCTTTTTATTAAATTTCCAAATTTCTTTTATATGATTATATAAAATAATATTAATTATTATTTGTACTACATATGTATACGTATGTATGTATTTATAGATTTATATAAAATACGTTTATGTGTATATTCGTGTATATAAATATAATACTTATGTAGGAGTAGGAGTGAATATGCAGTCGAATGGAATTTAGTTTTTTGAAAAGTTTTAAAGTTTAAAAAAGTTATTCATGCGTCAATCATCAAGAACAACTAAGTATACTCTGTACTCTACTCTACTCTACTCTACTATATGTATGTATAATATTATATTAGTAGTAGTGTAACAAAAACAATAAAGACAATGATGAACAGAAAAATGAAAATGAAACATTTATTACAATGATAAAAAGTAGAATAAGAAGAATAAATAAAGAGAAGCTTTATATTATAAAAAAATTTATTATAATACATAAATCTGTATTTATTTTCTCTTTATTCTATGCAAATACTTATATGTATAATCTAAATTATAGATGTGCATTTATATGTATAATCGTATGTGTATATGTATGTTTTATGTAATTAATATTCTTAAAAAATTTAAAAGAAACTTTTTTTTTTTTTGTGTATAAAAATTATGAAAAAATTCAAAATTGTAGGTGCGTTAATAAAATTTATTTGTATATTCGTATTATACATATATGTATGTATATGTACTTTGTGATAGACTATAGATATATGGTATATTACATAAATACTTCAAAAATTTACACAAATCCTTTGCCTTTCTTGTATATATATTAACGAGTATGTATATGTATTTATGTGAGTCGCATGTGTTATTTAAATTTTTCATTTTACGAGTAATTCATACATTACATATTTGTAATGAAATTTTTATATGTATATAGATATACATACGAGTACACACAGAACACCCTTTAAATAAATTAGTAAAGTAAAGAAAATTTTAATTTAATTTTCTAACACATTTTCTTATATGAATATTAGGTATGTATAATTTTCTTTTATTTTATATACTATATAGTATATAGAGAATTGTTGAATAGCTTTTCTTTTATATACAGAATAGAATATATATTGTATGCATATGTATACATTTATATAATATTTTTTTGACTTTCAAAAAAGAAAAATACATATATTTTTGTTTTATTTTGCTCTTTTCATTGTTAATTTTGAACAAACTTTGAAAATGCATATAAAACTTTAACAAAAACTTAATCAACAAAATGTTGTATTTGTGTATATGTGTGAGTATTTAAATTGGAATATATACAGTGTGTCTATGTATATGCATTTTAAATTTCGCTTTACGTATATTGTATTCAGTGTACGAGTATATGTAATAGATGTGATACATAATATTGTAAATAAATTCAAGAATATTGCATCCTTTATATACTACTTACATACATGATAATATATAATGTTTGTAGAATGTGTAGTACATAAATATTATAACACATGCATACACATATATTATTTATAGATGTACATTTATATGTATTGTATGTATTTAAATATTCATTATTATTATCATCCATTCCATACACTACACATCATATATAATATAAATGTAATGTACTATATAATATAGCTACTATTATAGTATATTTGCATATTAATGTAGTATATGAATGAATTCGAAGTTTATACAGTTTTTGTATGTGTATATGCAATAAAAACAATATAAATATAATTGTGTATAGTTTTGTGTGTATGATGGTGAAATAGTAAATGATGTTATCATCACATATAAAATTTGAATAAAATTTATACATTCTATATTATATATGGTCTATCTCATATATATGTACATAGCACATTATTATGTACATAAATATGCACATACATGTACATAAGCATACCAAATAAAGGTAAATACATTTTATTTTCTTATTATTATTATTATTTTTCAAATTGATACAATTGTATAACGTATATGTATACAGTTATCTCTATATTGTTTGTGCATTTATATGTATGTACATATACTGATATATGCATATAGATATTAATATAAAATACAAAATATAAAGTGTAATTTAAGAAATTTGAAGGTAACATAAAAGTTTTCTTGATAAGAAAACCTAATTATGCACCATAGAAAATATAATTTAGTATATGTGTAGAAATGAAGTTTATATTATAGTACATATTTTGACTTAATAATGAGTATATGTGTATTTGTACAAAAATATAGGTACATAATGCAACTGTGTTTTTAGTTGTATTTATTTCTATATTATATGTAAACACATGTGTATATGTACATATTCGAATTTGTACTATGCAGATAAGTATGTATATACACTCTACTTTTAATTTTTACATACTACATACTACACACAAAATGAACATAATAAAAATTATGTGTGTGTACATTTTATGAAAATTATTTTCTTTTGTATAAATACATATGTACATTTAAGTATATAATATGAATTCAGGAAAAATAGATAGAGGATAGGGATCTCGATCTATATATATACAATCGTTCATATTTGTTAAATCTGAATTGTTTGAAAAATAAATGTATTTTTGTAGGTGCATATAACATGTTATAGTACATTGAATGTTGAATTGGTACATTAGTTGGTTGAGATAGAAATTTTCAATATTACATAAATGTGTAGGTACAATTAATCATAGACATTAAAATAGAACACTAACTTATAATTTATAAAACTCTATTCGTATAAAACGGTTCTGATTTAATACAGTTCATAAAAATGAATAAATAAATGAATTTCACTTCGTTTTAATGAGAATTTGAAAATATAAAATGTTGAAAATTTAATATTTCTTACTTACTTTAAATCTTCACCGAAATTTGATATTGGATATTTCGATATTCAATAGTCTATCCACTCTTAGAATCAATCAATTGATTTAATGAAACCTAAAAATAAATACCAATAAATACGATCGTACATTTTATTAATTAATGTTTCTCTTGCAGTTTCTCTCAATTTCAATATTTCAATACAAGAATTCAATACTCTAAACTCTCTAAACTAAACAATTATTTTAAGAGTATTTTATATTTAAAAATTATCAAAAAGTCTGCAATAATTTTTAAATATTCTAAAATAAAATAATGCACAGAAATTTTCTTAAATATTTGTATTACCTATGTATTATTTTGGTATGTATGTAATTTCATTTAATTGATTATAGTATACATTTAAAATTATAATTATTTAATAAATCTTTGGTTGATATAAAAATGAAATGAAATCAAAAAAAAAAAAAATTTAGGACAATAATTATTTTTGTTTTTTCTTTCTTATGTTGTTGTTGTTCTCCTTTTTATTTGTATTTTATGCGTAAGTATATAATATCTGCATATAAACACAATTATAAATATTACTTTGCATGTAGGTAATTAAAATTAATTTTTTTTTCTCTGCAAAATTTTATTTTGCGTTTATAATTTATTTGATTCACAAATTTTTTATTTAAAATGCATACTACATATTTGCATTTGTACATTATTTAATTTTTATTGTTTGTTGTTGTCATTGCATTCGCATATTATTTGGTATTATCCTATATACATGCTGAAAACAAGAGAAAATTATTCGCTATTAAATTATAATAAAGTAAGTATATGTACATCAATGCACGCATTACGATTCATAATTGTGCGATTAAATTAATAACAAATAAAACATTACATTACAATACACCATATACATATACAAATAAAATATAAGTACTAACGTACTAATAAACTATGTTTGTGTGCACTGCAAATAGTATACATCAGTGGCGGATGATTGTACATAATATTCAAAAATCAAAATACTACTCGTACTATAGTAGCTTACTATACTGTACTATATTGTTTTGTTGTAGCAAGTTGTAGTCAATGACTACAGTATAGGAGCAAGTATAAAATGTTGTTTGTTTATTTTCCGTGTTTGTTATGTGTTATGTACACTATTCGTCTCCCACTCAGAGAGATAATCAACATTTTCTGAAGAAAGAAAATATACAGGAATAAGTATAAAATGTTGCTTGTTGATTTTCTGTGTTTGTCATGTACACTATTCGTATATTCTACTCAGAGAGAAAATCAACATTTTCTGAAAAAGGAAAATATGTACGATCAAACCGTTGCGATCAAATATGATGTGTAAAAAAATAATCGTACTGTCGTAGCGTATAATACTACAGCTACTGTACTATAGATTTTTAATAATTTTTTTTTTAACTTTTACGTTAAAATAAAGTGAAATTGGGATTCTTAATGCTGTAAAAAAAGCAAAATCATTTTCAAAAAGGCACTGAATTTTAATGAACAGTTTTTCATATTCATTCTATAATAAAAAATTTGTTAAATTTGCCTATGCGTAAATCCAGCCCTGATATAAAATATAAAAAAATAAAAATTAAGTTTAATTATATTCATATTTATTTACAAGAAGATAAATTGAATATGTTCGTTCATATGCTAGTAGTAGTATGTATTTGCTGAACATATTCAATATTTTAATTTGTCATATATAGATACACGTGTATGTAATACATATGTACACATATAAAGTTGTGTCTGTATACAATATACGTTTGTATGAAATCATAAATTGAAATTAAATAAATATCAGTAATAAATTTATGAGAGATGTTTACAAAACCATTTTCATTTCATGTACTTGTATTATTTTATATATGTGATTCGTATACAACTCGTCTACAACATAACACATTCATTATTCGAGTACACATTATATTCGGATTCGGATATGTACATACATATGTACATATATAGGTATTTATACGCATAATACATACATTATGTAGGTATATACAATGTGTATAAATAATAAAATTTAATAATTCTTATGTGAATACATTTATTACTGTTTGAGCACTTATGTACACAAATAAATAAATATAATATGTATGCATGTATACTAGACAAAAAAAAATAATTTTCATAAGTACAAAACATGTACATTTATCTAGATATACATGCATATGCATATAATGCGTAAAATAATGTATCCACATATATTTTTATTTATTAACTAGAAATTGTTAATTGAGACAAAAGGTTTTTTTTTTCATTTTCATATATTAAAGTATGAAATTAATAAAAATATACAGTCGACTCTCGATTAATTTGGATGATGTATGTATATGTATTCTTTTGGAAAAAAAGAGATACGCATAATAAAAGTACCATTGATTAATGGTGCGATTCTGGATAAGATATCTCTTATTTCTCTTATTCCTCTTATCGTTTTTAGAGCAAATTACATACATTTAGAACTAGATAAATAAACAACATGTTGTCTTTTTATCTTGACCAAAACTTTAGAGAAATAAGAGGAATAAAAGATCTCTTATCCAGAATCGCACCCGTAAGATTACCAACTGGAAGACCACGACCCAGATGGTAAGCAGCTTTTAAATGTCTGGTATTGGAAAGCATTAATCGGAGATCGTAATTCTTGAAAGAGGAGATGGAGGTAAGAAGAAGAAGATAGATAGATAGATAGATAGATAATCAAATAAAAACATTCCACAAAAGGATGTATGAATGAATATTTTTGGATAATTTCAGAATTTCCAGATAATCGAGGTTTGTCTGTACATATACCTTATACCTATCTATATGTACGAGTTTGTAAGTACATATTTGTATATACTTTGCATTCTATATTAATTTAAATATCAAAATACCTTTACCTTTTAGAATATGATAAATATGTACTATATAATATATCGTGTTAGTTGAATATTAATTTTATTTTACATTTTTGCATTTATTTACTATAAAGATAAACGAGTACTTGAATTTTGTTATATGTATATGCCATGAGTTCTATAACATTATCACATCCGTGTTAAAGTACATACATATGTATATTGTAGAATAAATATTTTTAGATGTGCATATATAAGCGAATAAGTGTACAAAATACAAGTACACAATATAATTATGTATAGTTTAGTATAGATATAAAAGATTAAAGATACAAATAAACAATTACCGAGGGTGATAAATTATATAAATAATATAATTTCTATGTATAATGTACGAGTATATATGTAAGTATATGTAGGCAACATAATTTGAATATACAAGTACAATCGAACGTACATAATGCATTCATGAATGAATATATACAAGTACATATACTATTGATCATTTGTTCATATTAGACAGAATAGGATCTAATCAATTAGCTTAGCTCTATATATATACTCGTATTCATTCACACTACGACACTTTCAGGCATATTTCATATATCTAACGCACACAAGTATAAATAAAATTTCATGTATGTGCATACATATAAAATGTAAATATATTTTGTATACGTATGTAACATACCTTATATACTATTACGTGAAAATTGTATATAAATCGTATTTCAAATTTCAAAATTTATTTAAATGAAATTGCCAATGTGTATGATATAAACAAAATTATGATTTGAATTAAAATTTTATGCAATTTATGCAGTTACATTAAATTATAAATTTTCATTATTGTTTATTGTAAGTAGGTATGTATGTTTATCATCATCAATACGATAATCGTTCCTACATAAATATATGTACATTAAATAATATAATAATAATAATTAATAGAGAAATGAAATTGATTTATTTTCAACCAGATAGGATTACAAATTCTTATCGTTCATATAGTACCTAGCTATACAGATTTGAATTATTTTATTGAATATTATAACATCATATACCATTTGTATAAAATCAAATTTTTTAAGAGAATTAATTAAAATAGGAACATACGAGTATAAATGTATAATTATTGTTTGTACAGTTTGTGCAAAAATGTGTGTCTGTGTATCATTATTATTATTCATAAACCATGTATAAGCTATACGCAAATGTTATGTGTATATGATAGCTATAATGTATGGATGTACGATTATGTGGATGTGTGCCTATTTGATGCATCTACTATATATCTATATAGATACCAGAGTTTATATGTATGTGAAAATTGAAGAAAATTATTTTGAAAATTTGTACTATTCGCATGCATGTATATGTATTTTATAATGTGTATTTCCTGTACTTATATGTATTGCATGATTATGATGTATAGATATGTATCTAATATTGATATTATACGTAAAGATATTTTATTATTAAAAAAATCTGAATAATTTACATATAAACGATTAAGTAAATTTAATTTGAAAAATTTTTTTTTGCCCAATATCGATATTGATAAGGAAAATATTTTAAGGATCGCAAATAAAATGTTTAGAAATAATAATTTTTTTAAGAGAAAAAATATTAAAATTATTGGAAAAGAAAATTATTGAAAAAAAAAAATTACATTACAATATCCTTTTAAAAAAAATATTTATGACCATGCATTTTATTGTAATATTCTTTATTTACATAATATCTAATGTGTACCCGTATATTATTATTAAAAGTTATTATAGAAAAAGTTTAAAACATTTTAAAATTCTAATATTTATAAATATTCTATAAGAACAGAAAAAGTTATATTATTTGTCTTTTAGACATACCCGATTCTTTTATAGGTTGAAATGTTTCAATAAAACCGGGCGCTAAATCTCGGGGACGCAAATAACGAAAGATTGAAAATCACATATCCGTTTTTAGAAAAAATAATTTGATAATTCACTAGTAAAAAAATATTCTCTGCGAAAATTTTTTCTTAGAAAGTACATACATAATTTACAAAAGAAAAGAAAGAGAAAAACTATTAAATATTCGCGCATCTTTCTTTCTACTTCATTTTCTTCTTCTCAAACCCTCAAGAGTTCAATGATCATGTTTGCGTTTACAAATGAAAATATAGGTCAAAACAATTATCGGTGTTCTTACTACAGTCACTACAGTGCAGTACATATTATTAAACAAGAAGAGCGGAAGAGAAACTACTATTCGTGTATCATTCTGCTTTCATTTCTACTTCTCTTTCTCATTTTCTTGTTTGAATTATGTACTACATGATGGTACTACATTGTAGTGGGCGTATACGAGAAAGAATTAAAGATCGAAACTAGATCCGTGCAAACAACAAAAACCGATAATTGTTTTGATCTACATTTTCATGTGTTGTAAACATACATGGTCATTCAACTCTTGAGAATCAGATATGTAGAAAAGGACGTAGAAAGAAAAATAGAAAGATAAAACGAATGACAGTTTCTCTTCTTTTTTTCTTGTGTAAATTTTGAACTGCACTGTAGTACGAGAGTACAGATAAGAATTTCAGATTGAAGGATATAATTATTTTCCCTAAAAATACATAGAAATTGAAATTTTGTGCTGTTTGGATAAAAAAAAAAAATCAAATTAAATTTTAAAATGGTAAAGTTTCAGCCTAAAAGTTTAGAAGTGCACTGGGCACTCAAGAGTTTAAAACCAGCGCTGCTTTTAGCTATTTGAACATAAAAATAAAATAAAAATTAATATAAGAATTCAAAAATTTCTAATATATACAAATAATATATAATATATGTACACTGTCATACATATTTATCTACAATTTATTTTGTTTATCTAAAACATACAGATTAGAAATACATTTCGAAAATATTGTGTATAAGAATAATTTTTTTTTTTTTATTAAATTCATTTATTATGTAAAATATTTTTGAGCCTCTTCTGATAAAAATCAATTTCGATAACAATAAAAAAAATATTGAAAAAAAAAAATAAATAAAATAAAATATAATAATATATATAAAATTAAAAGAATATGGAGAGAAAAAAAAAATTAATATTTCAAAAGTAACAAAGCAAAAAAAGGAAGTCAAAATAAAAAAAAAAATTTTTTTTTTTTCGTAACAACAATAACTTTATTAAATGACTAATACATACATAACATACATATATGAAAACATACATTTCTATATGTTCTTGTTACATTATATATTTATGTACATCCTCGTATATATATTGTATATCTAGATATACTGTATTATATACTATGTGTTATAGGTTTTTCTTTTCATTCATAAAGTTTTAACGAATCAAAATCAAAGCACATAACTTCATACTTTCTATCTATTTACTTATTATGTTCCTTTATTTTTCGTTTTTTTTTTTATCTTTTTGTTTTAATTTTTAGCAAAAGACATGTATTTTTAGTATTTTTTTTTTTTTTGGAGTGATTTTATGATACTTTTATTACAAAATGTAATATGAGAGAAAAAAGGAAAAAAAAATAAATAAATAAATAGAGATAAAACCAGAACAAAATGAAGGGCAAAAGTAAAGTAAAGTAGAAGAAGAAGAAGAAGAAAAACGAAAATGAAAATCTATAAAAGTTTATGATATATAATTTAAAAGGAATTTTTATATTAGAAAAATTGCAAAAAAAAACAAACAATGAGAATGAAAAAGAAAATATTATTTTTTTTTTTTAAATAAATTTTTTTTTGTATGTTTTCATTTTTTCTTAGAGAATCACCATATACCTAATACCTGATACTAAAATTCACTTATACATTTTTCCCTAAGTTTTAGGATACCTTACATATTGTACATAACAGGTATAAATATACATACATAAGTATATCTACAACCAAGTATGTTTCTAAATGTTTATGAATATAGAAAAAAAAATAGAATCTTTGAATACTATACATAGAAACGAAATGTACATTATATTTGGGTGTACATATGTACGTAAATAAATATGAAATTTTAGAAGCTATTGAATATTATATATTATGTATGAAAGACGCTTACTTGTTCCTTACACATATGAAAACATTCACAAAAATATACGTATGTACTATGTACAGAGTATCTATATTATATCATATGAGATGTTTGAATGTTTATGTATAATTTATTATCTAAGTATAGAAAAAGAAAATAAAAATTTATAAAAAATAAAAAAACTTTTCCAATTTTCTTTCGATCGCCTTATTGATTTACTAAACATGATTAATGGTATACGAGAGTATTCTACATATACACTAAACTAGTTTATTCGTATGAACATATAGCTATTTCCCAGCAGCGTAAATGAGAAGTACTTCTTTATGGAATCGATAATTAGTTCTCATTTCATTCGTACGCATTCTATGCAATAGTTTTCTTAAATTCTAGAAAAGTGATTCCTTAATGCATTCCAGTTTTCGCCAAAGTAATCCGGCTGTTATGTTCAAAACGTGAACTACTTCTATTTTGCATTATATTTTCGTAAAAATAATGCAGTAGGTATAACCAAATACTATCTACCTATATTTTTGTTCAAAGTAAATTCCGTCGCGTCGTTAACTATATATTTAATGAATTATGTAAATCGATAACATATATGCGCAATATCAGTTTTCAGAAACTGAGAAATGTGAACACGTTTATTTATAAGGATAATGGAAAATTTTTTTCGATAATTATAGCATTTTAATGATTAGACGTATTTGTTATTATATTAATTTTCAGTTTTAAGGTTTTCAAAGTGTTAAAGATTTCTTAAAATATTATTTAATTTCTAAAATATTATATATTTTAATATAAAAAAAAAACTAATTCACGACTAAAAATAAAATTTGGAATAAAATTGAATTTTTTTCTTTGTTTTTAAATAAATAAGTATAAAATTTATGACAGATATTTTATTTTTCCTTTTTTAACTCCAGCTCAATTATACAAAAAATTTTGGTAATCCCTTTTTAAAAACAACTTCTAGAAGTTATTCTGAAAAAAGTGCTGAAATAACTACTTTTTTTATTTTGCTTTTTCATTACTTTTCTAACTACTTCAAATCAATTAATTCTCTCACTACTTCTTTGTAATCAATGATTCAATCGGTTATTAGTAATGCATGAGGTAAGCGATTGGTTACCTCCTATGACATCGCATCGCATTGTTAAAGGTAATGGGGGCTTCCTGTATATTGAGAAGCGAAAGTGGAAGTAGTTACGAATCTTTTGCATTGATTCCCGAATCGGTTCTAGAACTACTTCCATAGACTACTGGGTTATGTACTTTACAACTACATTTATAAAAAAATTACGTGAAAAAAAAATGATTTTATTCCTTAATTTTTATTTTTATATTTTAAAAATTTTCTGTTTTCTGATTTGTTAAGTTTTATTTTTCTTATATTGTAGACACACAGAGGTTGAAATTAAGTATTTTGCTAATTTCAGCCTCACTCATGTTCCGCTCTTTACGTAAAACAGAGACATCCACTAACAAATTGTAAACCAAAAAAATGTTTTTTTAAAATTTTCATTAAGAAATAATTGAATATAATTGACAGTTGAATTTAATGGAAGAAGTAGGCTATGTTCAGATAATAGACAAACTGTCAAAATCGCTGTGTGTCACCTTCGTAATTTCTACTTGAAATTAAAATGAAATTTACTTAATTTTAACCTCTGTGTGTCGAAGACATTACATTTTTTTTGTTTTGGTGTGTAGATCAAAAAGGTATGTACGTCAAAGAAACTTCAAATATGTAGACATACACAGATATGAATTATATGAAAATTATGTACACAACATACAGAACATGCATAGATATTTACACATATGAAAGTCGATATTTGCAGTTTATTAATACTTATGTAAAATAAAAATTAAATTAAAAATCTAATATAAAAATGTACATAATAAAAATAAATATGTACTTACATACTCGTATACAAAGATATTAAATAAAAAATAAAATAGAAAAAAAAATTAATTACGATTGTTAGAAATGAAATGTCTTTTCAGTGATGTCGTTTCAAATAATTTATAATACCAGTATATATACATATATACATACATTTCTTGTGTAATAATAAATTCAAGAAAAAAAACATACACTTATAGTATATTTATGGATTTATATTTTATGTATACGCAAATACGTAAATAATATCTCTGGTATTGTAAATAATTAAAGTACAATCCCCTATGGAAAATTTCACAGAAATTGTAATTAATTATAATGAGAGTTTTTTATTTGTTATATTTTATATGTATGTATAAGTACGTTTATATTATTTGTGTTTGTTGTTTTTATTGTGAAACTTTTAAAAAATCTTTGACTTTGATTTAAAAAATTTATATTTTCTTTTCATTTTTTTTTTATGATTGTTATTGTTATTATTATGTATGTTTATTTTTAGTTAAATCCTGTTGTTATTTTTGTTATTTCGTTGCGGTATATTTAGGGATGAGGATATATTTATATGATGGATGTTTATTCTATTCCGTTTTGCAGTTGAAAACAATAATAAGTATACCTACCTAATAATAATATTTTCTTATGAGAAAAATTATTAAAGTGCCTATATACTCGTATACATTCACATGTAAAATTGCTTGTTTAAATAAGGAAAAATTTCAATTTGTCAACTGTAATGTGAATAAAATAAATTTTTTTTTTGTTTAGAGAGGTGCCAATTTGTCTCGAAATTTATTCTAGAACAAATGATAATTTTTTTTTTGTTTGTTTGTTTGTTTACAAAACTTCATTTGAATGTATTGTGTGTGCATATCTGTCTTCAATATGTAAATGCATTCACCTACACACATATTGACAATAAATTGTAAGTACATATTTGTCTTATATTTTCTGAATGTTTATAAACATATGATTATTATCAATAGTTTATTTTTATTTATTACACGAGTTTATGTACTCTATTTGACTTTCACAATTTGTTTTTTTTTTTTGCTTTCTTCAAATAAATTTAAATAAATTTTATACGAAAAAAGAAAGAAACAAAAAATTTCATTATACTCGTATATTTTATTATTAATGAAAAATAAAACGAAATAAATAGACAATTATTATTTTTCATTTGAAATCTAATTAACAGTATACGGACAAAATTTTATATGTATATGTATGTATGCGCATGTATCTGAACATATATGTATGTGTATATGCGGTGAAGGTATAACATGTGTTTATGTATATAATTTTAACATGAAATATATCAATTAAATTATAAATTCGTAATAAATTAGTTCGAAAAAAAAACAGTAATGTGATGTACACTCTACTTACAAGATATGTACGTATTTACAGTACATTGTACTCGTTCTTTTTACGTATTTGGATACTCATAATATACGTAAGATCGAAGTATGTGTATATGATCTATTGTTGCACATGTATTATAGAATTTTGTTATTAATGTTATTTCGTTTCTTTTAAATTTCAACTTTAATTTTGTTTTTTTATACTTTCAGGTGACACTAAAAATGAAAACATCTAAGAAATGATGTTATATTATTAGCTGCTTTCGATTTTGCAATTTCAAGTACTTGTGAGTAGAAAACGTGAATGCCTGTGATAAACCATATACTCGCAGCTACATACTTATGAAAAATTTTTCAAAGTAACTGGAAGTAGATGCAAGTAGTTACGAATAATTTTTGTTTCGTTCGTTTTAACATTTTCTCCTAGGTACATTTTAGTACTTGCAAGTATTTGAAATTACCAAATCGAAAGCATCTATTGCCTACTTATAGCATGTGGACAAATAAAAAAAAATGTTTAATCTAATATGCACCATGTAAAAGTTACCAAAAATAATTCAAAATAAAGGATTTAGGTATAAATTATAATGAAATTAGAATACGTTGTATTATTTTTGTTTATTACACGATCATTTTATTGATACTATAGTGCGGAAACCGTCAACACAAAACCGACAACACAAAAAACCGTCGGTATATGTACCGATAGCCAGGCCGCAATCAGAGCTCTGGGAGCGATATCTTTCAACTCAAAGATAACAGAAAGATGCAGAAGAGCACTGGATAGACTAACGAGCAAGATTCAGGTTACCCTCATATGGGTTCCAGGTCACAGGAACATAGAGGGTAACGAGTGGGCCGACTCGTTGGCGAAACAGGGCTCATCTCTGCGCCTTTCGGCAACAGTACCAATAAACATCCCGGTAAATAGTGTTAAGCGAGAGATCTGGCTTTACTACTTGTCGGAGGCAAATAACAGATGGAAGAACTTATCCACATGTTCTGTGTCAAGAGCTACTTGGCCGGAATTCGATAAGAAAATAATCTTATCACTCATCGGTAGAGACCGACGAGAGATCGCTAGAATCATGGCGATTCTAACAGGTCACTGGCCTGCGGGATAACACGCAGCCAGATTGGGTCTACCGTATAACACGCACTGTAGAAGCAGCAAGGACAACTCAGAGAAAGAAATTCTCTTACATTATCTTTGCAGGTGTCCAGCATTAGCTAAAACTAGACTAAGGGCTTTTGGTAAGCCTTTCCTCGAAGAACTTGAGGAGGTGGCCAGTCTAACAGTAGGCAGCTTGGCCTACTACCTGAACAAGACGAAATGGCTATAGCCTAGTGAAAACAACCAACACGTACGAGTCTGTGGTAACAAAACGGCACATAAAGTGCTAATTGAGTCTTTTTCTAATGAACTAGAAACGGACTGCCACTGCAACCAACCAACCATAGTGCGGACTTATTGCGAATATTTATAATCAGTGTACGAAGGTGAATTATAGTTCGCGTTCAAAATATCAAAATTTTACATGAATTAAACATTTTTTTTTTGGCTATCAATTCTATTATTGTGCTAGTAAATTTTTATTAAAAAAACATTTTCTATTTACAAACCGTACTCACTCGTATCTCGTATTGTTTACTATTTACAAATGGTTTATAAGAGAAATGCGGTAAGATGTATGATGATTGTTTTAATTTTGATTTTGATTTTTTTTTTTTGCAGTATTTTTAAAATTGAATATTAAAGTGATTTTATTGTGATTTGCGTTCAATTATTGTACAAATATAAAATTTATTTTATTACCTACATTTTTTTTTTAGAACAAAATCAAAATGTTAAAAAGTACGTTTACACATAAAATTTTGTTTTTGTTGGCCAAATTCCAATATTGAAAAACAAAAATATATAATTTCGGATTATTCTCTATTTTCGTATATGTTGCATGTACACAATAAAAAAAATATATTTTAAAAAAAATATATACATATATATATATAAATAAGTAATATTTTGATATGCGTGCCGCTATTATCATATTCGTATTGAGCTATATGCGGCTATTCCAAAATGTATACAATATAACTTTCTAGAATCACCAAAAATTTTTATGTAAGATTTAAGAGTCTTGTTTTCTCGACATTTTATGTGTATATGCTTGATGGGTAATTCTTATTTAGTAAATCATTTGTGTAATTTTTGTATATTAAAAAATATACATATAAATAAAAAATGTAATAAAAATATTTGATGATAAAAATAAAACTAAAAACTATCAAACACATGTCTTTATTATTATTTCTAATCGGAACACACGATTATTTCCTTAAAATATGCTAACTAAAATGTTAAGAAAATGCCTATATGAAAAAAAAAAACAAGAAAAATTATTGCTTAAAAATACACTTTAATATAGAACAAAGTTGAAATGCATTATATACAGATCTTTTCTTTTAGGGGTTTTTTTTTATTTCTAAATGCACTACATACTTACTTCTAAGTGTAGAAGCAAGCACATTTTTAATTATTTCGTAATCTTGTTTTGTTTTTACTGGGAAAAAAAAAATTCTCTTTAATATTTCATGATGACGATCATCTTCGATCATACATAATCTATTTTGTATTTCAAAAAATTTTTATAAAAATATTGAATGTAGGTACTCGAATGTGTGTGAACAACAAAATTTTGATTTTTAAATTTTCTTGTATAGAAGATATAGTTGATGCAATGTGTGTACATATGTACAAGTTTTGAAGTATATTAACGCGTAGAATAAAATCTACTACATATGCATTTTGAATATGAATACAAAATACATGTATGTACATTAAATGAACGTATGTACATGAAATTGTGTCAATGAATAAAAATAAAATAAAACCGCACAATGTACATACGTACATAAATACAACAAACGTATACATTCTAATTAAAAATACATAAAAATATCTACTATTTATACATAAATGTATTATGTGTATAAAAGTGTGTGTAATACATATACAATCAAATATTGAAAAGATTTTCTTTGAATAGCATCTTATAAATAGAACAGTTTTTCTTGAGTTTTTCGACTAATCACAACGAAATTGAAAATATAATATTTACTTAACATTGTTATATTGAAAAAGAAATATAATTTATAAAAAAAGCAAAAAAAAATAATTGGAATATAAAGACTGAAAAGTGGTAAAAAAAAAAATAAGAAAGAAAATTAATTGAACATTTTATACGAGTATACTTTAATGTACAAAAATTTCCTTTGTTTTATGTATTTTTGTATGTAATTTACAGAAATATGAAAGAAGGAAATTAAAATTTTATATAAATTTAATAATAAAGAAATTTTTTGAAAAAATAAAAAAGTGAAACGGACTTTGTATTTTATTGTGAAATAAAGAAGAAGAAAATATTGAAATTTATTACATATTTAACGCATAAAATTTTTCAAAAAGAACAAAAATATTCTAAAAATTTAATTTATATATCAGAACACTTTTTTTTTTTAAAAAAAAATTTTTTTTCGATTAATATAGTTTTTCATTAAAAAAAAAAAAATAAATAAAATATGGGAAATATAGAAACGAAACCAAGTAATTGTGCCGAACAGCCATGGTGGTCAATTGAAAATGAAATATTCACATTGAATCAACCAAATTTAAATGATATAATCGCAACAATAAATGAACCAGATGAAATTCGATATCCGACAGTTAGAGAAAAAATTTTAGCTAAATTACGTGATCGTAAATATTCATCATGTAGTGATAGTGAAGATCAAAGTAATAATGGTGAACAACAAAATAATAATATGAATAAATTTTATATTACATCTAGAAGTAGTTCTGAATCAGATCCAAATGATTTATTATCAATATCACCGCAAACCGATACAACAACAGTATTAACAGTAGTACCACAAACATTAGAAGAATTTAGAGAAGAATTACGTACAAAAAGAATTGCACGACAAACAGTCATAAATGATTTACGTTCAGAATTGTATACATTAAGGAAACAATTAAAAGATGAACGTGAATTAAATCGTAAATTAAAAAATGGTAATATTAATATTTTAATTGAAATGAAAGATGAATCAATTAATACAGAAAATATTAATAATAATAATGATCATTGTAATGATGACAATAATAATAATGTGATGAATTCATATAGTACTACTGCAGATAATTTAAATACTATTAATTGTGACAATAAAAATGACAAAAATAATAAACTAAATGAAAATAATAATAATAATAATAATAATAATAAATTTACAAAAAAATCATTTTGTGATATTTGTGTTCAGACTGATCCAATTCAAATTTCAACAAATAATAATGAAATAAATAATACAAATACATTTAGTAATGATAATTCTAGTAATAATAATAGAAGGATCAATCGATCATCAAACGATACGCAACAAATTAATTTAAAGGCACAATTGGCTGAACTTCAATTATCATTACAATTAGCTAATGCTGATAATTTATCATTAACAACTGAATTAGCTGTTGTTAAAAAGCAAGTTGCCTCCTTAAAAGAAGTGATCTCATGTAGTCGACAAATGATCGATGTCAGAGAGGAACAAGTCCAACAAGTATGTATAGAGATTAGCTAAATAAAATAAATAAATGTTTTTGTTTTTGTTTATTCTATTTCTTTTTTTTTTTATATAGAATTTATATTATTCATTTATTTATTTATTTTTTTTTTTTTTACAAAATTTAATATATATATAAATTATTTCTATTTATATGTATATGACAAAAATACTTACTTATATACACGTAAAAATTGTATAAAATCAAAATGTAATTTTTGTATTCAGGTCGGAAGGATAAGACAACTTGGTTAACATTAGATAACATAACAAAATAAGAATAATATCATTTCGAAAAGTGGCGAAGGAAAAAAAAAAAAGCAAAAATCCAATCACAAACATACTCGTATAATTGATATTCTGCGTTCAAATTTTTTTTGTGGGATGGTTCATTCTTCTCAAAATAATTTACATACTATATCTACATACTTTTGTGTATACACATACATATTATTCGACCATCAACCTAAATTACTCACTAATTTTGATTGACATTATATTTATTGTGCGTATATTCAAAAAATAAGAAAAAAACAAAATTTACAAATAATGATGTTTTAAATGCGATGACGATCATCATGATGTCGATATTATCTTATAAATATAAATATAATGCGATAATAAACCAACAAAATGAGGACATAAAATGCATTCATTATGTACCTACATATATAGAGCTACACACATACAAATATTCTCGTGTACATATGAGAAAATTAGATAATTATGTGCTAATTTTAATTAGAAAAAAAAAAAGAAAATTTTTTCATTTTCAAAATTTTTATATTATAATGAGATTATTTTCAAATTGAATTTGATTAAGGAAATTCATAAAATGATGAAAGAAAATAAATTTTATTTTGTGAAAATGAACATACATAATAATGATAAAATTTATTTCATTATTTATATATGTATACTCGAATGTATAACTTTTAAGTAGTTTTAGTATTTGATCAATGACATAATTATATACATACTTAGTTGATAAAAATATAATTTGAAGAAACATTTTTTTATACAAATTTTTTTTATAAAATAAAATTTTTATATGAGAAAATGAAATAAAAAAAAATAAAAAAAAATGAAAAAAAAAACAAAACTCAAAATAAAATCTTTTAAATAATCATTAGATCTCGTATTGTATTAGATATCATGAATCATGTAAATAAGTTTCATGTTGTTAAGTAGATTAAATTGAATTTTCATATTATTTATTTTTCATTACTGCGTAATTGGGGGGATGTTGTTTTTCCGTATTTTCAATAGTTTGTATATGCGAATTATTCTTTGTAAGTACATATTTGTATTGGAAAAGTTTTTCTTTGTTTTATTTTATGCTTTTGTTTTTTTGTTTTTTTTTTGGTTTTCGAATTGTGTTTTTCATTTAAGTATAAAACGCAAAATTATATGTTGAAGTTTGAAGAGAGAATTTATGTAATTATGGAGATTTAAATGTTGATGATTGATGTACAGCTTACATGTACGTTTCTTTCTTTGTATAAATCGTATGTCATTCAATATACTATATAACAAAATGCTGACTATATAATGATTCCATAAATTTTTGATGCTCGTTCCTTGTTTGTAACAAAGAAGTGTTTTTTTTTTATTTTTTTGTTAATTGTTATAATATTTAATGAATTTATTATTATTAGATTGTGTACACATGCATACATTTATGATAAAAAAAAAAAATTATATATATGACTATTATTATCTATTATTACAATATTAATATTCAATATGAATCCTTCTTCCAAAGTGTGACCTTGAAAATTCTGACGTCACACATATGTATCGTGAAATGACGCAATTTCTTTAAAAATGTATTTTACTATTTCTAGATTATCTTATGTTCCTATATTATATTAGTGAAAAAAAAATTGTTTTTTTTTATATTTTCATTTTTCAATAATTGTATTATAATGATAATGACATAATTTAGAGGATTTTCCATATGAATAACATAATTAAAATAAACTTTTGAATAGATCAGACATAAGAAAATTTTGTTAACATTTTTTACAAAATGATGCAAAAAATTTTGTTAATTTGTACCTGAAATCGATACGAAATTTCTTATTTACAACCATAGGAAAATTTTTCTCTTTTGAAAACGTTCAACATCGTAATAAAATTTTTAAGAGTAGGTATATGAAATATTTTTATAAGTTGTGTTTATTATTAATTTTGAAAAATGAAACAAGAAAGAATAAACAATACACATTGTTGATATCAACTTGTTGATAAGGTATTAAAAATTATTATTATTTTCCTATTACATATATGTTGAAAGTTTCTTTTTCCCTAAATGAAAATAAAAAAAAAATTTTTTTTAATTTTTTAAAAAAAAAAATAATTTCGAATCAAAATTTTATTGCGATTAAATTATTTATCCTCTTTTATGTTATTACCGTTGCGTTTTATTATCTGTTCTCTGTTTTGTATCAAAAATTTTAAATTGAAAATACAAAATAAAATTTATATTACGTACAGACACTATATAATGTATATGTGTGTAAATTCGAGATAATTTTGAATTCAAATTTTTTGAAAATTTAAAACATCAACAAACCAACAAAACAAGTTAAAAAAAAAAAATTAATAAACAATCATTTTTATTTATCCTCTATAATATACCTTTTGGTTGTTCTTGTTGTTGTTGTTGTCGTAATTATCACGTTTCTATAATGTTATACCATACTTATACTTCCTATTAAATGTAATACGTTTTGCGTTTTTTTTTTAAATTTGAATTTACATGAACAACAAATTAAAAACATGGCGGATTGTTTAAAACAATCATATATTTTTGTTTTTATTTCGGTTGTTTTATTTGTTGTTTCGTGTTTTTTTTTTTGGGACCACGTGCTAATTGCTAGAGTATATCACGTATAAAAACGTTAAAATTTTAAAATTATTTTTTGTTTATGTTTTAATATTATATTATAATATGTATGTAGCTAGTACATATATGTATCTACTATCTATGTATATACAATTTAATCTCAAGTGTCAACTTTGTTTATATTTATTATTATTACGTTACAAGAACAACTTTTGAATTTTAAATGTAAAAACCGAAATAAAAACATGAAAAAAAAAAAGATAAATAAATGTTTAAAAAATGAAAAAAAAATATATAGAAAATAAAATAGAATAAAATCAAAAAATAAAAAATATTCATTACAAATTAATGTAACGCGAGTAAAGTAGATTTTTCGTTAAAAGTTTTCAAAGTTATATGTGCTAGCTACCGCTGTGTATGAAAACCTATACAATATTCATAGATAAGTGTGTGCGTATGTGTATGTATAAGTAGTGAAGGTATGTGTATGTATAGTAATAGAGATGTACACGAGTATATAGTATGTGATGTACATATACGCCATAAAGAAATTAAAACGTTTCATCTATAACAATGTAATTACATGCGTAATTTAGGTCAATTGTTATAGGTTTAATTTTATATAGCTTCATAAGAAAGGGGTTTTTGTTATATTTGTTCCATTGCTATTAATGCGTCGTTATATTTATTTTGCAGGTAAAATAAAATTTAAAATTTTAATGTTATAGATAGTTGTCCAAACAAAAATTTATATCATGCACGCACCACCATACACATTGCAAAATTAATTTGAAACAGACAGAATACGACAGACTATAATTTAATGATTTTTATACAATTATTATTTAATTAAAATTTCAATTTATGGAAAATTTATTGAATTAATTAAAAAAACAAAATGGGATTTTATATAGCTTCATGAAGGGTATATTTTGTGACCTACTATGTGCATAAACTTTAATATGTTGAATTTGAATGAAATTGCTAAAATAAAATTTGAATTTATTGATTATCATGTTTACGATTACGAGTATGTTTATGTAAAATGTATAGGCAATGTTCTGCAACACTGCTGATTGTCTGTTGATTGAATGAATATTATCGAGTTTCGAACTTTTATAGTGGGACTTTGTAACACTCAACAGACCAGCAGGATGGTTACATTTTTCAAATAATAATATTTGTTTATAATGATTGGTTCTATACAGAATTTTGAAGTTCATGTTTGAAGAATTCTCCGGTCATCAAAATTTATAAAACCAATTTAAAATTTTCCTTCCACACATGTAAATGAAAATAAACTTCCATCAATAAGAATTCTTTTTGAAAAGACACAAAGAAATTTCATGTTATTTTCTATATGATTTTTATTACAATTTAATCTAAATAAATTAAAAAATTATTATTTTTCTCTTATACTGATGAATACATTGTACAGACAGATAATATTTACCACACATACGTTTTTACGTTCGTATTTAATTTCAAACAAATTTCATCACATTTTACTTTGTTGAATGATATTATCATAATTTAAAGTACATATAATATCCATTTTAAAAATGTTTATTTTTAGAAATTAATAATTTAAATAAAATTTATATTATGTGTAAAACAGAATAAAAATATAATTTAATTTATCTTTTTGTGAATTTTTTTGTTTTTGAATTAAAATGAAAAAAAGTAATGAAAACATCATTATTTATTATATCGATGAAGCTTCTGATGTATATTTCACAATAATTCAAAGAAAAATATTTTTTCATTATTATGCTTTCATTACTATATACATACAAGTAAAGCTATAAAGGTATATATTGTAAAAAAGAAAATGGTATTAAATGCATGCATGATTGAAACATAAAAATTTTTGGCTAAATTTTTATTAAATAAAAACGAAATATAACCAACCAACCAACAAAATGAAAAAGAGAAATAAAATTCACAAAAATTAAAAAAGAAAATGAAAATTTATTCTCAGAATTACGTTCTACATGTTAAACACGAATAAATAACGTAGTATAATATATGTACATAGATACATTTACGTACAAGAATAATCGCATACTTACATTTGTATACGAGAAGTATTTCTTGCATACATATAATTACGTAGATGATTAAAAATTTTCTTTGTTTTTCAATTGATTTCCTACGTACTATGTACTCGTATATGCGATGATATACTTTTATAAAATTTCGTCGATATAAATATACAACAACTATGATGATGAGTATACTCGTATAATAATAATATGTGATGAGCTTATTATCATTTTTTGATCAACATAAGAAAATTCATGAAAATCATAAAATAATTTGATTAGTTAAAATTTAACAGTACGATCAATCGCAGGTTTAAAAATTAAATTTAACTAAAATTATATTTTCAAATTAAATAAAATAAATAAATAAATGAATAAATAATTGAAAAATAGAAAAATAACAAGAAAATTTTTTAAAAGTTTTAATAATTAAAATATTAAAATTGAATTTAAAATAATAAAAAAAAAAAATTTCTTTTTCTTTAGGTAATTTCATTTTAATTTGTATACGTGCATCAAAAAGTTCAATTAATTTTTAATAATTGATTGATGTGTTAAAAGATGTTTTCTTATAATTATTATTACTAAGATATTTTTCTAATATTATTTTTCTTTTCATTTAAAAAATAATAATTATTATAATATAATTTCCTGTTATTAATTATTTTGTTTTTTTTTTGTTTTTTTTTTCATCTTTTTTCTTTACCGGTATTTTTGGTTTTTCATCATCTTCATCTATATTTATATATTCGATGTTCCTGTATAATATATATGTGGCGCATATACATACATATATTCGGCTAATATATGTGTATAAACTAAAATATACAAAACATTACGTATTATAGTTGAAAGCAAAACTTCGTCAAATTGAAGAATCATTAGCTGATCGTGAATTAAAAATAATGTCAGAGAATTTACGTCAGGAATATGATAGACAACTTGCAAATATACGAAATTTACGGCAATTATATGAGGAACGTGCACGTGTTAGTGCTGCAGAACGTGAAAATTTATTACGTCAAATTGCAATAAAAAAAGATGAATTATCTGTTGAAATCCTAAAGTAAGTAGAAGTACATACATAATTATATTTCTGCCTGTCTTAAGTATATTAATATTAAATAATATTAATTTACTTTAATGATTAGACGTTCATATTGGCTAATTTATGTGTAATGTGTAAGGTGTGAATATATAAGTTCTTTTGTTTATGTCTTTTAGGATGAATGTTTTGTGATAATTTTTATAAATTAAGTATATGTAGTGTATATTACGTATATTATTGATGAGGTGCATGTGATTATTATTTGTATACGTATAGTTTGAATATAGAAAAAAATTAGCAACAGTACATACATGCGTTTCCTTTGTTTTCTGAAAAAAAACATATTCTACATAAATGTGATTACAAGAAAATTTTCTTAGTTCTGTCATACACTTATACATGCATAAATATTTTGTAATTAGATTCTGAAATGATGAATTGTTTGAATTAAATAAATGAATCATAAACTTTAAATATAATAAGTATGATTATCGGTATCTAATACGAGTATGTATGTACGTAGAGTTAGTTGTTCTTTATTTTTTAACATTTTTAATAAGAAAATCGTGAAATATATTTGCTGAATTTTTGAAATTTTTTTTTATTCACAGAATATCAGAAAACTACAAAATTTTCTTTATTCTCTAAAATAATTATTTTATTCATTATATATATTATGTGAGTGTATTCGTACATCTTACTGAATTCATATGACCATATGCGAACATATATGTATGTACATACATAATATATATATTTATGTACCATGTACAGAGTACTAGTACTCATATATTGCATGTTCGTTTTAATTTAATTGTGCACTGTATGTATGTAAGTATTTTATCTACTGTATACGCATACGAATACGTCGATTCTATTTCAGTAGCATGTGATCATAAAACTAAATTTAGAACACATATGGATAAAGTATTTTGAAAGGAGAAAATAAAATAAATTTTATAAAGAAAAGTACAAAAAAAAAATGAAAAAACAACAAAGAAGTGAAAGCAGAAAATTTATTGGGAAATTTTCTTGGCTACTATACATACTCGTATATATTTTAATTCAGAACCATATGATTTTCTTTATGTGAGATTTTCATTTCTTTTTTTTTTGTTCTTGTTTTATAAGACATGTATATGTATACACAAATAAGATTTAATTTTTAAATAATAATAATAATTTGAAAAATATTTTATTCAACATTTTTATTTAGAAAATTAATCATGAACTTGAAATTACATACACACCTCGTGCACTATAAATATTTAAATTATTCATGAAAGAAAAATAAAGTTTTAAAATTTAATTTTCAAATAGAGAAATGCAAACAAACAAAAATGTCCTCGTGATAATATTATAATACATATGACCAGAAATGAAGCCAACAGGTCAATAACTTCATAAGCGATCACACATTAACATTAATTATTTGTTTATTTCACAATTATTTGTTTGTATTTCCTTCCACACTGAGATATTTGAATGTAATTAAAATCTTATACTGTTCGCTAAAAATAAAAATGCATATATTAACGAAATCATATTTTTATAATTTAATTGAATTTATTATTGAATATGAATTTCTTGTTCTTTGTAGAGTAAAAACAATGGAAGAGCGTATCACAACACTTGAAAACGAATTAACGGCTTCCAAAGATAAATTGAATGAAACAAAAGCAGAACGTGATGATTTATATGTAGAAAATAAAAGTTTAAAGGAAGAGATGTCAGTTATAAATAAGGTAATTTCTATCATGTAATATCTTATTCCTATAAATTTGTTTTAAATGAGAATAAACAGATAAATTTAATGAATTAATTACTTTTTATTTTTATTATGTAGCTTTTCAGTCAAATGTTAACTGGTTTTAATGGCAGAGATAATTTAGATATTGATCGTTTAACAACAATGCTAGAAGAAAATCGAACATTATTAAATGAAATTGCAATTAATGAAACAAATTCGGAAGGAGCTAGTTTACCAAAATTATTATTCGATTTAATGAATCAAGCAAATAAAAATGAAGATAATGATAATAATTGTATTGAAAACATAGAAAACGATTTAAATAATATAGATGTAGAATTAACAAACGATAAAGAATTTAAAAATGATTTTAGATTGATTTCATCACAAGAGATAATTGGAAATTTACCAAAAGTTTGGAAGATATTGATAGAATTTTTGAATCATCAAAAAGTCGAAAAAGTTGAATTCGAAGAGAATGGACAAAGTGAAGAATGTTATAAATTTGTTCAAACTTCTACTGGTACACGACCAGAGATTAGTGTTAGCAAAACATATCTGAAACTTAAAGTAAAATATTTTATCTTTATTACCATATTTATATGAATTTTATTTCAAATTTTTGTTTTTTGATAGGATCTGATATTAGAAAAGAAATCTTTGATGAAAGAAACAAATCGATTAAAAACATTAAATAGCCATTTAGAACATCGACTTGATGAACAAGAAAAAAGACTGAGTGTAGTTAGTCTGGAATTAACAAAAACATGGCATTTAGTAGGTAAAATGCAACGTCAGCATAGACAACTTCATACTCATGAGCAAATATTAAGATACCATTTGCAACAGAAGAAGAGACTATTGAATGAACTTAAAGAAGAATTAGAATATTGTCGTAGAAAATGGGCTGCAGCGAGAGCTAAGAATGCCGAAAGTCAAATACAATGTGATGTACTTCGAAAAGAATTTGCTAGTCGGAAATTAATGGATGCAAATAATTCAGCAGAAAGTGGTTACAGCGATGGACCGGGATCAAGTGATGAAGAGTCTAGTCCAAAGGAGAAAAAAAGTTTTACAGAATTTCTCGAGCAGCCAAGAAAAATAGAACGAACTAATAGTATTTCACCAGTTCATTTTGCCTTTGAAGAGGCAGTTGTTCGGAGTAGTAGTGCACCACCTGTCACCACATTTCTTACGGAATTACTTGATACTGCCGATGAAATTGCCACTCATCAGCCACCACAGAGTATTGCATCGACAAGTACAGAGCCTGCCCAGGCAATAGCGAAGACAACACTTCCTCCTCCAGCTAGTGCAGTAGCACGTGATAGTAACGGCGCCATTCCGAAACAAGGCGTAAAAAGCATAAAATTATCTAGAGGTAGAAAATTAGAAAGTTATACAAAAGATGAAAAAGATACTGAAACACTTGAAGAAGTGTACAGAAGATTGAGTAACATGAAAGATGAGGAAGATAATATACAGCCCACTCTTGCAGAAGATGATTCGAAGAGAAATGATCGAGTTGAACGAATTAATCGATTGGAAGAACAGTGCAAATCATTGATAGCTCAAGTAATTGAAACATCTGACAATCCAGAAAAGTTGCAAGTTCAGTTTTGTCAGTTTCAATCTGAAATTGAACCAGCACAACATCCCATACCTTTCGAGGAATATTTGTCTAGAAAGAGATCGAGTATAAAAGATACAGCAAAAGATCTTGATAAAATGAATCCTAAAACAGATGAGGAATGTTTAACACCAAAGGAAACAGAATATACGAATAGGAGATCTGAACGTCTGAAACGATTGGAAGAAGAAAGTAATCAATTGATGTCCAGAATTAAACGTACAGCAGATAGAGGAAATAATATGAAAACTCTATTGGAAAAAATACATTCAAGATGTACAGGTAGCAGAGAAGGAAGTTTTGATAGCTGTCATTCAACAGATGATACAGATTGTGAAGTTGATAACTTAAAAATGACAGGAGATTCGAATCAGGATGATACTAATTGCACTGAAAGAGAAAGTAGCGATTCATGTAGGGAAACACCTGTTAGATTAACCCCTGAAGAAGAAGCATACACGACAAGGCGTTCAGAAAGATTGAAAAGATTAGAAGAAGAAAGTAAACTTTTAATGACAAAATTATCAAGACATTCTCAAAGAGGTACAAAAATGAATTCTAGAATTGATGCTTTACATTTACGATATGGCAGCGAAGACAGTGATGCTAGCAGTCTATCAAGTGATACAAAAGATTCAAAATTACATAAAGAAAATTCAAATATGATCTCGAATGTCAAAGAAGAAGTTAATGGAGATTTGAAGAGTGAATTAGATGATGTGAAATGTGAGGGAGCTTCTGCATCAGCATTAAATACAGAGGATGTTCAAAAGGATGGTGAAGAAAATGAAATGAATTTAACAACAAAAAATTCAGAGGATTCTTCTGTCCAAAATGAAAATGATTCAACTGAAAAAAAAATTAGAAAATAATGAACAGAATAGAAAAGATCCTTAAAAAGAATTAAAATTACTTTAGTTAATTTCATATGATTTTTATTGTTTTCAAGAATTATATTAAATGTATTGAAACGTGATATCAATGTTTCATTAGATTCATATTTACTAAAATTTTATAAAGAAAATTATAATTAATAATATTTCTTTTCATATTTAGACTGAGAGAATGAATAAGTTTTCTAATCTCAACAAATAGATACTCTTTGTATTTTTAATGAAAATAATTTTTATTAAAATTTTTATACAACAAAATTGAAATAATTATAAATTGATTTAATAAAGTTCATTAAAGAAAATTTTTTTAATTTGAATTTATTTTTAAAAATTTTTTCTTAAAAATGTCCCAGACCCAAAGCAAATTGAATTGTTATGAAAATTTCAGCTAAAATTATTTAATTTATTTTAATTATTTTCAAATTTTTATTTGCCTTGCAGTGTATACATATTTACATAAGTGAACTGAACTTATTAATGATACTGTCATAAACAATTTAGTACTATCATTATTATAATTTTATGATTTTATTTATTTATTTTTTTTCCAATTTATATATTTTTTACTTATTCTCTACATACGTCGTAACGTACGTATAATAATTGCTCAAAAATTCATGCATGAAATATGGATTTGGTGAATCCATTAAATTTTATCAAAAAATAAAAAATGAAAAAAAAAAAAATTATTTTTCATGAATAAAAAATGAATTTAAAATTTTCATAAAATGAAATTTACTTTTATTTCGCATAAACCGAAAAATATTTTTAATCAACGTGAATTCATTTTACATACGCAAACATATAAAATATAATATGCACATAAATACATATATAGATACACATGTAAACACATGCATTTACAGACATTATAATGTTAGTACATGAATGTGTGTGTGTGTATAATGGATTTTATAAAGGCACTTATGCATTTTAAGAGACGTGTAAACACATTGAAATTATTGTCCAAAAACTTCAATATAAAATTTGACTGCTTTCATATACAATGATTCTACTACATATATAAATACATGAGTGTAAGTCCATAATGTACATGTATCTAGTATACTCGTACAAAATTGTATGAATATGTAAATATAATATTATATTATGTACATACCTACATAAATAACATACTTCAAATATATTTAATAATAATCTATGAATATATCTTTCTCTGTATAACAAAACCTAATATACGAATTACATATAGATAATTTTAATTCATTGGTCTTTTATTATAAAACGAAAAACTATGTATTTCTCAATATTTGAATTACATACATACATGCATGTATAGGTACATGTGTATAAAATGCTTTCTTTCTACAATATTTCTAAGTATTGTATCATATATAAGATATCAAATCTATGTACTTACTCGTATGATGCCTAAATATACAAAAAATGAATAAATAAATAAAATTTAATGTCTATAAGGATATTTTATAGTAGGTATGAATATAATTATTCTAAAATTTTATATAATACATAAATATTTACATGAATATTAAGTATATATTGTACATCATATATATATACATATTATGTATATAATACGTTATTAGTAAATGTATCGAATATGAATAAATGAAATAGAATATAATGTACATATGTATGTAGGTTATTATTCGAATATACTTACATATATGTACTTATGTACATACATATACTTAGCAGAATAATTTATATAAATGATGACCAAAAGCAATGAAATTGCATTTAATACTCTTGTTTATATGATATTCATTTAAGATTCTTGCATGCAATTAGGAATGTACAATTAAACAATAAATTCTGTAGCTGTACCATTCATATATTGGGTAAAATATATATTGAAGTGATTTAATAGAATACACATAAATGAATTTCATTACATATTATACCAGTTAACGAATGTATATGTGTCAATGTATATGTGTCAATGTATATGTGTTTCTTTGGTGTATACATTACACATATACATATGTATATGGTTTGAAATATAAAATGAATCAATATAATATAGAACATTTAACACCTGTATACATTTTTATATGCATTATAAAGATACTACATACTAATTACATTACACATCATACATACATGTATCTTTTATCTATAAGAATATCTGTAAGAACTTACGTATATATACATATAAAATTGTTAATTTTCATTTATAAATAGATAAAATACGTACATTATCTACATATATACATATGTGAATGTGTAGTATATGTACTCCATATAATAAAATTCAGAAAATTTTAAATTGAAAATAAATCTATTTCGAAAATCTTGATAATTATTATAGTGATAAATAAACACCTGGTTTAAGCAAAAATTATATCACAAAATTAATTGAAGAAATTTTCATTGTTATGTTAACACTTAATTTTTACCTTTTTATAACAAATTTAGCTATATTGTTTTTACATTCAAAGGATTCAGTATTGTAAATCGATGATATTGTATTGAAAATGTAACAGATTCATGTATACAAAAATATCAGAGAATAGAATGTAAGAAAAAAGCATACAGTTTACAAACACTAAAATGTATACAGAGTTACACTATGAAAAAAATTACAGATAATTTTTTGTCTTAAATTCTGTTGATAATAATATTAAAATTAAAAAGATTTTTTTTTTTTTTTTGAATAACCAACATGATGATCAATTTTCTGTATAGTTAATTTATGCATATGTATTGAAGAAAAAATTATTAACCATTTTAATTTGAATTTTTTGTGAAATAAATTTATTTAGTGTAATACAACCATACATAATGCACACAGGAAAAGGAATTATAAAATATATTCTGGTACACGTTAAAAGTACTACGAATAGGTAGGTATACGTAATAGTATTCGTATATGAACATAGTGAAGTGGCAGAATTATTAAGCTCCTCTACGCATCATTCGAAGTTTCAAAATGAAAATTCAAAATGAGTGCATATTTATGATGAGTGAAATACTACTCGCACTGCACTACTCGTGCTATAGTAGTGTGTATACTATAGATACCGCACTAAGTCAATGACAACTAAAGCAATAGATTATGTATCGAGTAGGGGAGCAAGTATAAAATGTTGTTTGTTGATTTTCTGTGTTTGTTGTGTTCACTATTCGCGTACTACTCAGAGAGAAAATCAACTTTTTCTGAAGAAGGAAAGTACGAGACACTGTTCGAGAGTATGTATAAAGGGGATGAGCAAATATAACACGTCTTGTTTGTTGATTTTCCGTGTTTGTCATGTTCATGTACACTATTCGTACTGATTCGTATATTCTACTCAGAGAGAAAATCAACTTTTTTTGAAGAAGAAAAATACGATAACTATATGATGTGTAGAAAACTACTCTTACTATACTAAGAGTATATATGGAAAAAATAAAGTGGTATTATGCATGCATATTATTGTATTTATGCATAGTTTACATATGTATATATGGGAAAATATAAATGTAGAACAGATGTTTGTGTATTTTTATAATAAAATTAAAATTTTTATATAAATTTAGAGTAGATAATTTAAAAAAAAAAATAATAAAAAAATACTTACATAAATTACACATTTTTTCATTCTGTGCATAGATTAACATGATAAAATATTAAAAAGATGAAAAAAGAAGCAAAGAAAATTAAACCATTATGATAATATACTTACTTACAAACATAAATATAGATGGATCTGAATGTATACGTATAAATTAAAATAAAAAATAATGTGAAAAAAAGAAAACAAAAACATCAAAACAAAAGAAAAAATAATAATCAAAACCCTGTTTATATAATTACATAACAAATTTATACAGAAAATTTTAATGTTAAATGTCAGTAAAATTTTTGATTTTATATTTTTGATAAATTGTTATATTCATTTACATACTCATATATGCATATACACATGTGTGAACATGTGGGTAAATAAAAAAAAAATGATCTTGCGGTATTATGAAATAAAAAGCGTAGATAAATTTTATTAAAATTCTAACAATAATAATAAGATTATGACTGATATAAATATGCATGTATGCACATTTTGTATTTACATACTCAATTACTCAGTACATAATATAAATGTACATACACAGCTATAATTACAAACGAACATAAATTTGTACATAATGTAGATTAAACAAAATTAATATGTGCCAAAAAATTTTGATATGGTAATTATGATGATGATATCATATTACACATATTACTTACTCGCATAAATGCACATCACGTAAAATGATGAAAAGACATTTATTAATCCCGATAGTATTAAATTGCATTCATATATAATCAATATATTGTGTTTGTGTACATTTTATATTTATGTGTATGTATGTATACATATTGTATAGAAAATGTGAAATTTATTGTAAAATAATTTTGAGTTTATGTGCATGCATATTAGTTGTGATCTACTTATATTTATATGGAGCATAAATTTCGAATGTGTATTGAATTATAAAACATATACAAATACAAATATTGAATGAATTATAATATAAAATGTCCATATTTATTGTATGTGCACATACACATATATAGAAATATAAATTCTATAAAATATAACCAAAATTATAACACAAAATATTTTATTAAAATATTATCAAAATTATGAAGATTATTCATATTGACCATGAATTTTGATCAGAAATATTCAGTAAATATTAGGATTTAGCAAAATTATTACTACAGCATGTATGTACTATATATAATTTTAAAAGAGAAAATCTTATTAATTTTAACGCATAAATATATATGAATGACTAAATTTATATGATAACATTTTTTTTTTTCATTATTCCATTCATATATTTTATATTTTATGCACACATATAAGCAGACATAATATACGAGTCGAGTATGAACATAAAATTGTATGCCAAAATTATTTGGTGTACTATGAAAATGTATAAAATTTAAAATTTATATAACATAATTATTATAATACAGATTATTCGAATTTTTCAATATGATTTATAAATGGATGCAGAAAGAAATTATTCATTTCATATTAATAATAATTTAATAAATAATAAATTTATAACATAAATTATGAAATTATTTTGAAAAATGAATGGAAATTATTTGAAAATAATAATTGAATTCAATAAGAATTGTTACCATTTAATGTCTCTTCCTATTTTTCATTTCCTCCTTATGGCGTGTAGCGTAGAGCAAATATAAAATGGAAATGAATTTTTCTCACGGATCAAAATAAGAGTACATGGTATGTAATGTATTACTAGTGCACCACTAGTATACTCGTACGAGTATATTGTACAATAGTCAGTTGCATACGTTGCATATAACCTGATTGCTTTGATATGCTATTACTTATTGTCTCTTACTGTTTCTCGTATAATCTATGATGTGTGTTGCAAAGCAAGTATAAAGAGAAAATGAAAATACGAGTACATAATATACAAGGTAGTATAGCGTATATTTTATTATATTTAGAGGCTGATAACCTAATTTCTACATTTCTACTACTTTTTGTCTACTCTTGTTTCTCGTATACATTTTTTGTAATGTAGTTTTGATTCCATTCAATTTGAAAACATTTTTAATTGTTTTATAATTATAGCGAAAAGTTTATGAATAGAAATTTTGTAATTTTTTAATTAAATTCAAAATTGTTAATAACATACCTATATAAAGTCAAAATATTACAAATAAAAACCTTAAATTTTCAATTTTAAATGCTTACTACCTACATGCACATTCTAATATACATAATTATATAGAAAAAGTTAAATTCTTTTATGAACAATTTTTAATTACTTTTAAGAAATGTTCATCCTCCAGCAAAGTTTTTCACAATAATCTTTCCAAAATTATAATTATATTTCACATTCAACATAGAAAAAATAAAAAAAAAAACATAAATTATTTTTTATAATTCTTATTATGTAGTCATATATCCTTATAACAATAATAATTCTTTAAGATCTTCCTATAAGATATCATTACGTATGCAAATTATTTACATATTTTGAAAATTTTGGAAACCAAAAAATCTGCTTTGTCAACATTCTGCATGAGTCATAAGTACACGAATTTATTTTTCTCTATACAAATTAATGTACATAAAAAATAAAATTTCTTATAATTTTGTAGGCTCAAATAGCAAGTCATTAAGTCATAAGTTGTATTAATTACTGCCTTCAAAGGCGAAGAAAAAATCTAAACGACATATTCTTCTAGTGTTAGATGGTTATATAGTGATATCAAATATCTTTATTAACGTAATTTCATTTACATAATTAATTCGAATTATCCTTTCGTTTGCGTTAGTATAAATTACAAGATTATATTGTTTATGAAACTAATTTATTATAGAAAATTAATTTTAATTTAACTGTATAATCAAGTTTATTAGTTGAAAATTTTTTAAGAATTTCAATTTTGACCATTCTTATTATCATTTTTTATTATTAAAACAACTAAGTACTATCCTTATTATAACGAGTATAAATAGCTCTTGATTTTTATCTGTTTTAGCATTTTATTACTTCTTCATTAATTTGAAATTTAATTATTGAAAATTCTGTTTACATACGAACATGTTTGATATCACATTACATATGTATGTAATGTTAACTTTTTAATAAAAATCTTTCTACCCTGCGTTTATAACTGGCAATATGGTTGACAATGGTAAATATGGATATTGCATATTGACTTAATGTAGATATTGCGTTCCGGAAAATTTTTTCTGAGTGGCAATATTGCTTTTGCTTTGGAGGATAGATAATCATAATATTGCTTCTACAAAACATTTTACTTTTTCTGGGTCAAATCAAACAATTTCCAAGACAAAACAATCATTGTTCAAGCCATTCTCAACAATGTTCAAATCGAACTCAACACTTTTTATTTCTGTCCAAATCAAATTCAACGAAATTCAATTGATATTGACATGGAAGGCGTTGAGTTTGATTTGAACACTGTTGATATTGATATCATGAAAAGTGTTGAGTTTGATTGGAACATTGTTAAAGCTGGTTAAAGCCATCCATGTATTGCTAGTATTTGCTAGTATAGACTCGGGGTTAGAAATGTTAATGTTATTTGTAATTCTAAAGTAGAGTAAATAACAAAATATATGGAATGCTTTGAATTAAATGTCTAGAATATAATTGAATTTAATTTTCAAATCTAAGTAATACAAGATAATGTAATCTATAAATAGATTTTTATGTATGCATGTATGTAAGTACATTATAAAAATATCTAAGAACACTTAATAAAATATTCTGATTTATTCTAAATAAAGAATTATTACAATTATTATTTTAATTGAAGAAAAAACAAAAATTGTTAACAAAACATGTCAATAAAAGATCTATCAAAATACGTAAAATTGAATGTGGGTGGAAAACTATTTTATACCACAACTACAACATTAACAAAATATGATACAATGCTAAAAACAATATGTGATGGAAAAATGAAAAGTTCAACTGACTCTGATGGTTGGATATTAATTGATCGTTGTGGTATACATTTTGATATGATATTGAATTATTTACGTGATGGTAATATAAAATTACCGAAATCAATAAGAAAAATTGAAGAATTACTGGCAGAAGCTAAATTTTATTGTATTCAAGGATTAATAAATTTATGTAATGATGAATTAATGAAATTTAATGAAATAAAATTATCTTGTTGTATACCATTAATTGGATCACAAAATGAAGAAAATGAATTTATTAATATGTCAACAAATAAACCAATAATTAAATTTTTAATTAATCGTCACAATAATTTATATACGTATACATCAACATCTGATTATAATTTATTAAAAAATCTCGAATTATTTGATACATTAGCATTTTTATTTAGTGATAAAATAAATTTTATAAAAAATATTATTGGAAATGATGATGTATGCAGTTGGTCATATTATATAGATGGTAAGAAAACATGTGAAATATCATGTACAACAATTGTATATGGAGTAGAACGTAAACATATTAAAATTGAATTTCCAGAATCAAGAATTATGGGAGAAATAATGATTCTTTTGAATAATAATAATAAGAATAATTTTGATATTATTGAAAATATGATACATCGTCTATTTGAAAATTAAAAATAAAAATTTGAAAAAAAAAAAAATTGAGTTTAATTTAAATTCTTCTTCTTCTTCTTCCTCGGCTTATCAGCCCACGATAAGCCGTAGCTTCTCTTACAAGTCGCCTCAATTCTGTTCTATCCTGGATTGCAATCGCATAATTCTTGATCTTCATTTTGCTAAGATCTATCACGTCCAATCATATATTTCTTGGCCTTCTCTGTTTGCTTACTGGTGCTGAGATATTTCCAGTAAATATTTTTTTGAAGCTCTGTTTGTGGACATTCTCAAAATATTAAAATATTTACGTGTGTTTGTAGTGATAAATGTATGCGTATACAAGAAGAAAAATAATTCGAATCAAATTGGATACACTTACGTGCATCAAGATTGAGATGATCTCGAATTCGAATTATTTTTGGATTACGTTTGGGTGGTTTTTCCAATAATAAAAAAAATAGAAGTAATTAATAATTTATTTGATTTTTCTTGAAATATGTGAACTGGAATTTAATACATAACCTCACATAACATTACGTGTAACTTTTTTGATTATCAATATAACATACATTATAAAGTAGGTACTTATTTATGAAATTTTTTCTTTGAATAATAATTTTACATAAATATCCTTGATTCACAGATTCACAAATACACAATCGTATAATGTAGCAAGTATCGCTACACCCATCCATTGTCATATTTACATAATACTATACTATTACCAATTTGTTTTTTATGATCCTTGTATAAAATATTCATTTTGCTTCGTTAAATTTATTAACATATTTTATCTTGTAATGGAAAAATATATTTTTTTTATTTTTATTTTTTTTTAAAAGTTGAAATGTATTTTTTCGATACATTGATATTATTTATATTTTTTATTTCATTTTCGTTGTTGCTGGTTTCCTTTTTTTTTTCATAATTTGTTATGTTTTTACAAAAATTTTTTTTTTGTTTTCGTTTTTCTTTGCCTCGAATTTTTATAAAAAGAAAAAAAAAAAATTTATCGAACATTGAAATTATGGTGCAATATACAATAAGAAGTGTATATACGAGTATAAAATATCGCACATAAAATAAGGATCGGACATTGAATATTAAAACAAAACGCTTTTAGCTACGAGCTACGAGTATAAATATGTTCGTTATATATGTAACATACATACATGATAGATATGTTGTATTCGTGATGATTCAATTTAATCTGATTTAGTATATCAGCAGCATTATACAACGAGTATTATTAGTATTATATAGTGTTGTTGTGTACATAATATATCCCATATATATATTTGATTTTGTTGTACAAATATGTGTATGCACACATTACATCGTATACATACATATATGGATATAAATGAATATTGTTGGATTGGAAAACGCTGACAGTAAAAGGAATAAAATAAGAAAATAAATAATATTTTTTTCGAGCAATATAGAAACTGAACTCAAGGGATATACAATCAAGCTAATATGCAAATTTTATGTTTTACAATATTGTGTTGTGTTGTGTGTATTTGTGTATTTTATGTAAATAAATAGATACTATAGTATTTATTATATATGTAGGTACGTACATATGTACATGTAATACTAATAAATAATATTTTTCATTCTGGTTAAATTGATGAGTATAGAATTTTTTTTATTTTATTTTATTTGAAAAAAATAAAAATTCAAGTTTTTCTTTTTGTCCTTCAAATTTATTTTTTACTTTTACTCGTATAATTTTCATTTAAAAGTTTGTTTGTTTTTTTTTGTTTTTAATTTATTGCCTTTGGTTTCAAAATGCTAAAAGTTAAAATATGCAACTGATGTAATATTAAGCATACAAAAAAATATACTCGTATATTTTACATTTTACTCTTACTCGATTTTATAAAACAAAAAAAAAAAAAAGAGAAATTTTTATCTTGAAATTTTTAAATTAAATCTATAGTTTTTATGTTATGTTCATTTTGTTTTTCGCTCTTATAGTAAAAATTATTATACTAAAATTTAGAATATACGTATATATATGCGAGGATGTGCGAGGATGTAAATTTTGTATGTTGGTTGTACTTTCTTTTATAAATGTAAAAAAAAAATCACATTGAAAAAACTTTAAAAATTCTAAATATTCAAAACACATAATTTTTCAAAACAAAAGTATTTATTTTTAAAAAATATATAAAAGCGTTTTTATAGTTCAATATCTAATGTATACGAACATACATGAATAAATAGTACAAAACCCATCCTATAAATATATACATACTTACTTAAATAATATGTATACTGTTGTTATATTCATTAGTATTTATTGCACATGTTTTTTTAAAACGCATCGCATATAGTAAATCATATATAAGATGTTGTAGAAACAAAAAGAGAAACAAAATAAAAAATACATACATTCATATAGTTATAATTTATTTAAGAAATCAACATGCAAAATTGAAATATTTAATTGAAAGAAACAAAAAAAAAAAAAAACAGGATAATATATGAATAAAATGATATGTATGTATATGTATTGTATTTTACACATATGCATTTACATATTACAATACTTGTGTTTGTTGTATTATTTTTAAAGTGATTTGTTATTATGACAACATTTTATTTCACTGGGGCTTGATTTACTGTTTTTTTTTTTTTCATTTTATATTTTTTTTTTTACTTACATTTTACATGCATTTTTACAAATATATAATATACCATATTTTTTGCTTCCAGTACTGTATGCATATTTATTCTCTGAAATAATATATTATTTAGTTTTCACATTACTTATGTCTTTAGTATTGCAAATTTTTTTTTCTTTCACATACACACATACTTACATATGTACATATACATTCATTTCATATACATACATATATAAAATATCATTTTGTTTCGTTGTTCTATTAAATCCCGTATCCATAAATTTGGATTAATTTTCCACAAGTGCGACAATATAAGAGTAAAAAAAAATACAAAATAAAATACATTCACATACATATGTACGACGTATATAAGTATGTATGTTTGTTTAAAATTATGTTGAATAAAGGATATCCATATATGCAAAATATAGTAATGTATATAAGCATGAATAATTGTAGGTGTATGCATCCATATGTGTATTGTATATTTAAGTTCAATTTGTATTTATATTTTAATACATGAACTATTATGTAGAGATACCAATGTAGAATGTACATATGTATCTATACATTCACTTATATTGCATGCTGAATTTTCTATACACATATGTACGTAATTATATGAATAAAAATGTATATGTACATATTCATATGTATGCAAAAACTGTGAATAATTAATCACTGATGTATTTACAGTAGAAATAACATTGATTATAGATATATTTCCAATCTGTATTCAGTCTATATTCTTGATCTTTTTGGGAATTAATCAATCTGAATTATATATATACACTTACTCGAAAATATTGTTGAACAGTATGATGTAATGTATATTTTTCTACAATTTTACAATATTTTACAGTATTTTTATTTTTAATTTTTAGTTTTTTAAATCATTTCAATTTAAATATTTTTAAAATCGAAATTTTTTAAATTTTTTTTTATTAAAAAACTATTGAATATTTTTTTTTTTTTTTTTTGCAATTAGTTTTGAGTGCAAAAAATACTGGTAAGTTATAACTGCTGTTAAGTAGATAATTTTAATTTTTATTTTTTTTTTATTCATTTATTTTTAAATATTTTTTTTTTCATTTATTTATTTATTTCTGATTATAATACTCAAGAGATTGTAATTGAAATTGTTAATATTAAAATTCAATATGTTATTGGAATATGTATATATGATACGTACATACATTTTAATTGGATATTGAAAACAGTTTTTTTTTTCTGTCTGGTGGTGTACTCATATTCCCATGTATGTGTATGCATAATTTCAATAAAATTGTCTAACAAAATTCATAATCTTGATTTCCCTATAAATTTTCAACGGTTCAGGAACATTTCATTATGAATTTTCAATCGAATTTCACAGTGATTGATAGTGTACAAAAATCATAAAACTATATTCAGCAAATTGCTAGAATATAGCTTTATGAACTTTGGAGTGTATAATGTGTCTGACAAATTCATATATTTTCTGACTTTCCTTCACTCTAAAATTTTAACTACGATTTTACGAATTTTTCGTTATGAATTTTCAATCGAATATTATACAGAATAAGAGTATATGGCTAATTATGTAACGTGTGGAATTAAAGTTGTTGGTTGTTGGTTGATAACTTTTTAATTTATTAGTTATATTAACTTAGAAGTAAAGTGTAAAGCTAAATTACATCATTATGTATGTTTTTTCTTTTTTTTTTTTAATGAAAATCTAATGGATTTCATATTTTATTTAATCAGATTTTAAATATACTTAATGGCGCAATGCATTATCGTAATTCATATGTGCATGTAAGATATATTATATTTTATAGTTAAATATTTATTGTTCTAAAAGTATGCTTGTATATAAGTATCACATTAAGTAAAATGAATATAACATATAGTACATATGTAATACAGAAAATTTTTTTGTATATTTTATCTTGTCACAGGTGCAATATCTTTATTGTTTATAAATTTTCGGTTAGTACATTTATACTGTAGTAATTTTTAAATAGAGTAGATAAGGTATGGTGAAATGAACAAGGTTTCTCTATCTCTTAATATCATGATTCACGAATACTAGTGTCTGGTATGTTAGGTAAAATAAATAGACAACACATGTTGTCTATTTATCTTGATGTTAGGTACTACCGCACTACCAGCGTATATCGTACTAGCCAGTAAAATCTTTATCACTTTTCTAGTACTTACTGCCTCTTCCTCTTTTTTCTACTTCTCGTGATGTATAGCTTGTTCAAAATTCCCAGCGAATAATCTGCGCATGTTTCTCTTGAAATTAAATATGTACATAAAATGATTATATGTATTTGTGTTTTTCTCCCATATAAACCTGAAAAAGTGTAACCACTACAATTATAACCTCGCTCAAAGCATGACGCCATACTCTCACTGCGCATATATTCCATTCGCTGGGAATTTTAAACAAGCTATACAGTGCAAAACAACTATAAAAAGGAAAAGAAGAGATGAGTTAATGAAAATACGAGTACATGATGAAGATAAATAGAATACTCATCAGAAATGAGTATTCTATTTATCTTGTACATGCTACATGGTATGAAAGATACTATAGCGTCTATCGCATCATACACATAGATAGAGGCCAATAATCTCATTGATCCGTTTACTGTCTTCTCCTGCTTCTCATGTATGCATATGGTGTATAGTGCAGAGCAAGTATAAAGAGAAAAAGAAGTGATGAATTAATGAAAATACGAGTACATAGCATGCAACGTACTATAGCGAATATCATATACTAATATTGTAAATAGTTGCCAATAACCTAATTGCTACTAAATATTGTCTCATCTCGTTTCTCGTAATACATTTTTTTGGTGGTGTGTACAGCATGATTTTACTGTACTTAAATTCTATTTTATATTTATCACAATTTTTTGAGAATGTTTTCATTGAATTTCATTTGTAACTATTACATACACATATGCAGAAAAAGATAAAATTTTCAATTCAATTTTCAAAAAAAAAATTGTTATTTGTTGAAAATATGAAATTTATTTTTTCATACACTAAATTTTAAAGTATTTTTAATTTTTTTCTTTTTTTAAGTCAACAAAAAATGAAAATGTCTGTATTTGATTGTGTCTGTGTAATATTTTTATAAATGTACAAATAAAATAATTAAAAAAAAAAAAACCCAAATAACAAACAAAAATGAAATAGGTATTTTCTTTAGAAATTTTTTATAATGAAAAAAAAAAATTCAATTTGAAAATCATATGATGAAAAGATCAATTTCTTTCATATTGTTTGCTTCATTGATTTTCTATTTCATTTTTTTTTTATATTATAAAATATAACAAATAATAGAAATAATAGTAAATGCATTGGAAAATGAATCCAATAATATAATAAGAAAATATAAAGTAAGTATATTATAAAAAAAACCTCTCTCCTTATTCAGAAATGAAAGAAAAAATAAATAAATAATTCGATTTATTTTCATAACAGATATCAATAAGATGCATAGGATGATATGCAGGTATGTATAGAAACTAAAAAAAAAAAATATATACACATATATAAAAATAAAAAGGATTTTCAATTATATAATTTCAATTTATAATAGATGAAAATATTAAATTTAATTTATTACATTTTTCTTTCTTATTTTCTAAGAAAAAATATATTTGAAATTTGAACAAATTGAAAAAGTAACTTCAAATAATACTTTATTTGTAAATTTGTTTTTTTTTATTTTTTTTTTTTATTTTTAAATTAATTTATATTTTACAAAATGAAATAATACAAGTTTCTTATGTTTAGGCAAGGTTAAAGTTAATTTTAATCAAAGGCTATTATTATATAGGACGACGATTGGTTTGAATACTAACTTTAGAGCTACAATTAAAATGAAATTTGGAAAATTATTTTTATTTAAAAACAAATATTCTTAAAACTTAAAAAGACCTCTAGATTTTTTTTTTGTTTTTATCCTATAGTCATCTATAGTTTTATATTTACACAAATGTAGTAAACATATTCCACAATTACATTTGTCCTTGTCCTTCGTCAGAATTGAAGAACATTTTAAAGACAAATTTTGATGCTTGTTATTATTTTGGAGTTTCTATTTAATTTTTTATTTATTTCAAATTACGAAGGACTAAGATTTAAAAAAAAATCTGAAAAAGGAAAGGAAAACAAAAAAATTGTTTACATTAAATCCTTCAAAAGTGTTTTAGAAAAAAAAATCTTTATTTACATAAACATACATTATGTGTCTATTTTAATGTGTAAACATATAGAGATAGAGAGATTTAACATTTTCCATATATGTATGTACCTAAACATCATAAGGAAGACTGGAGTTATATTGGTAAAGTATTTTGCTTGAATGGAAAATACTACAAAAACAATTTTCATTACAAAAACAAATCATTTTTTTTTTATATATTTGATATAGTATGTATCGAATTCTCAGTCTTGTTATAAATTGCTGTGTATGTACATCACTGCATTATAGTAGATAGATATCCTTGAAAATTGATGAAATTTTTAGAATAAATATGGAGTTGGTGGTATAATATATATGAGTTGTATATAGAAGTATGTAGTATATGGATAATGAGTATACACTCTTCATTAGAAAATACGAATATATACAAAAAAAAAATTAATATAATTCTCCTAATATTCAGATCAGTGGAATGAATTCATTAAATGGATTATATATGGATGAATAGATACAATCACATTAGTAGTAGTATTATCACATTATTTTTTCTTCATCATATTTTTATTCTATTGTATAGTGTTTTTCCATTTTCTTTCACATTGTAATTCTGTTTGTTTCTAAAATTATTATATTTTTTTTTCTCGTATATGAAATAAATTTTGTATGTGTTAAAATGTGTCATATTCGACATACACATACATTCATGTACACATTATAAAATGTGATATACTTATATGTATTTTTGATTCAATGCACATATGAAATTATAATATTTAAACACATATCCTTCAATAAGAATTATATTTAAGTACTTATGTTAAAATAAAGACAATCCAAAGGATAAATGGAAAACATGAGCTAGCATCAAATATCAACTAATTTATGATGATAACCTTCTTAATGTGTTTAGTGTGTTTCATATTTTATACAAATGAGGCAAATGTATGTATATTAAATGACGAATGTGAATTCATTTTTGAAAGAATGTATACTAGTGTACATGTTCATTTTATTTGAAATTATTTTTAATTCATGCAATTCAAGGATTAAAATTTTTAAATGAAAATTATATTAGAGAAATAGTTGGGGTATAGCAAAGTACAGAGTACAGATATCACAATAATTAAATGTTTAAAAATATAATCTATTTAATACAATTTATATATGAGTGTGATGTGTCATACATATAATTTCATTTAGACTCGTATTCACCAAACAAGATTGTCTTATCAAGAAACTGAGATAAAGTGTGTATTCAACAACCTCGATTATACACTATTCGGATCTTTTTAAGACAACCTGGAACTGGTACAAATATCGTTGGAATGTAACCTTATTATTAACAGCAACTGCACAGCTCTCACATCATAACCTATTTTTCGTTTTGTAATATAAAAATGCTAAAATTTTGCAATCAGCTGACATGTTCAACACTCTGAAAATGAAGTCCAAAAATAAATTTTATCTATTAGATTGATGGATAACCTAAAATTATTCCCGGCTAAAATATATCCGACGGATAATCTCGATTGGTGAATACGATCCTTAAAATAAAATAATATTTTTTTTATTTCTTCAAATGTTAATTATGTGTTCTTTTATATACGACATTTGGATATACATTTATGTAAATGTAGGTATACTTACACATTTATCATTTATTATTATGAATAAAAAAAAAAAAAATTCAAAAATTAATTTAAAATTAATGTTATGCATGTTTTGTAAAACTTTCAAAAATCTTTAATTGATTTATATATAGTAAATACCCACTTTTTAAAATGATCGATTTAATAAATTTTCTCATTAAATTAGATTAGGATTAGGTTTAGATTTATATTGGTTTTGTGTATTCATGTGTGTATACCATAATGATTTTGTTGATTTTTGTTCCTTTTATTTTATATTACAAAAATTTAATACTTTCATATACCCACACATATACATTATTTTAATACAATAACACAGTATAGTAAGGTACTTTAACATTTTTGTGTATGCAAGTTTGTACATTTTTACTTGAATGATGAAATATTAAATTTGAATTTATGCATACATGTGTACATGTTAACATCTAGTTCATTCTATACATAATATTCTATATACACTATATATAATATTTTATATATAAACATATTTATGTACTATTCATATATGGTACCTAAATGTACATTTATGTAACGTGTTTAAGAAAAAAAAAACTACACATCATAAGAACTGCGTTTAACAACACACATATTCTTCTTATAGTAGTATTGGATAATGTTTAGAATATTTAAAAAGTTTTCTGTTTTCATTTTTATAAGAGTAAATGTTCAATCAGTGTACAATGCATGCATAATATACAAATATACGTGTGTTTGTATATATATGTATATAGTAGTACGTACACCAACGTACACAAAAATATATTCTCTATATACAAGTTAGGTTATGATTTGTAATATCTTATCTGTCATAAATGGTTATGAATGTTAATGGTTAGATTGAAGACTGATGTGAACTACGTGCCTGGTATCTGAGTTATCTTTATATGTATTTAATATATTATTTTTATATATGTTTATAATGCTGGTGTACACCTCTAAATATAAATTCTATATTATATGTACATTATATTAAATATAAATTGTATGTATACAAGATATAAAGTATATGGGAAATAGAGGATCTCTACAACACGTTTATTATTTGTTTTTATTCTTTTTTTTACTTGATTTTTTTCTTCATTTTGACTGGTTTGTTTATAGTATGCAAATTTCAGTAATATTAATTTAATATATTATTCATCAGTTCAGATTTTTTTTCTTCTATTCTTGGATTTATTTTTGTTGTTTTCCTTTTATTTTAATATGTATACAGATATAAATATTTTGTTTTTTTTACATTTTTTACGCATTATAATAAAATTCTATTTAATTGTTTTGACATTAACCTTCCCAATATATATTTTTTTGAGATATTATTCAATTTTTGTTTATTTATGTAAGAGTATAATATGTTGTTGGTTTTATCAACTTTAGGGATATTAATTATCAAAAAAATTCTATTACATACATATAGTTATACACTCACCTCACCTTAATAATAAGCTTCATAACCTCTAAACAAAATGTTAAAGTTGTAAATTACGTGAATAATAGAAATTAAATAACTTCAAGAATTAGGGTGCAAAAGAGAGTATAAAAATGCCTACATAAAGTTTAAAATTTATTGTTCATTTATAGAAATTCATTTTTTGTTTCTTTGGTTTATTTTTTTGTTTGTTTTTTGTATTTTTAAAGTTATTTAATATTTTTGATGCGTTGAAAAGTAGATTTTAAAATTTTTATTTCAATGATAGTATCAGTGTGTAGGGAAAATGAATAAATGAACAAAAATATACAAAATAATTTTTTGTTTTAATTTTCTTTTTTGTTTGAAAAATACAAAAGCACATAATACCTATACACCTATGATATTCCAACATGTTTATCGAATGTTTGTAATTATACATTATTTGAAATATCACACAAAACAGCTGTATATATACTATGTACACACACATTAAATGAATTTATTTTCGATTCTAATCGAAATTTATAACAAAAAAAAAAAAAAAATAGAAAATTTTCAGTTTATGAAACCTGATAACATACTTTTAAAAAAGGTTAATTGAATAGAAAATAACTGTACAGTAACTAAATAAAGAGGTATATATATAATGCAAATTTCTATGTATATGAAATCCACAAATAAATAATTGAAAACAAAAAAATAATGTAGTTAGAACACAGAGTTTAAATGAAATTGTTTAACAGATCCTTTATAATATGTTTATTATATGTGAAATAAAACAAAGAATAATCATTAATTCAGTGTTATATTTATATTTGTGTGTTGTTATGTGTATAAATATAGGTTAAAACGATATGAAAAGTATACAATTATAACACATATATATGTATATCTACATCAAACATAAACGCATGCATGTACAGTATAAATATATTACATTATCTACGAGTGTATAATATTGCTAGTGGAATTTTAATCGTTTTAAAAACCATCTAAAATTTTATATATACCTAGGATTAGTGAGAACTTTGTGTCCAGAAAGAGCATATCATTACATTTGTACGTGTATATGATACTGTATTCCTAAACACATGTGCATGTTTAATGTACGGATATACTCATGTAGTACATGTACTTGTACATGCAATAAGTTATTAGATGCTTGGTTGGTTGTTTGGCTTTCTATAAAACGAAATAATGTATAAAAGCAACAAAACACAAAATAAGACCAAAATTATTTCGTTTGAATTGAACAAAAATGTACAATATGCAAAAAGGTTTATGTTTATCTGGTTTGTGTAGATTTTAAGTACATACGAGATAAATAAAGTTTTATATGTATATGATGTTGCAATATTGCAATCTAAAGCAAATCCTATGTTCATTTGATGTTAGTATGCACATGTGTATAGATACTTGGATATGGATGTATGTTAGATGATACACACATACAGTATATGTATAATATATAAGAGGGAAATGAACAAAAATAAAAGGATCATTTTGAAACATAAAATTTTTGATTGATTTTGCAATACAGAGTTAAGTAATTATAAATAGAAAAATACAACAGAGTTTTCATTATTTTTTCAAAATTTATCAAAAAAAAGTTTATTTTCGATGGTCTGGCATTTAGCACAGCACAAATTCAACCAAAATCATGACTCTAAAATGTTTAGGTAATATAGACCTTGACCACATTTTCTTTACAGAAATATAAAATTATTTAAATTGTAGATTACAAGTACATAGTTGTGGATTTTTCATTTAATTTTTTAAAATTTTTTTCTCATATAATAGGTAATAAATCAGTCTAACCCAAACACATAGGCACATGCTAGTAATAAGTCTAAAAATCATTTTGGTGAAAGTCCTGATTCACCTAGAGTAGTAGTGCAAATGAAGAAGAAGAACAACAACAACATGATAATTGTTCAATGGAAATCTAAGTAAAAATTTTAATTTACTTTACCGTCAAAAGGCCCTGGAAGGTCGTGATGTGGGCAAGAGGGAGGCAGTTTACTGACCTCTCTCCTTAATAAATAATAATAATAATAAAAATAATTTTAAAAAGTACAAAGTTAGTCACTTAAAATTATAATTTCAATCGATATCATTATTACAAAATCATTGAAATGAAGCTATTGAATTTCCATTACATCATATATACATTTATCTACTACTTAACGCCATGATACATACGTACGTAACTTGTAAATTCGATTGAAATTTAAATTAAAATTTGTGAAAGTGATATTAAAAATGAATTTTTTTTGCAAATACTCGCACACAAAAATATGTATAAAAAACATTCATGTAAATACAAATACAAATCAACATGACATCAACACAAAATCGATATTCAATTTTCTTTTTTTTTTACAGTTTATCAAATATTGATTTGTTATTCAATGTTTTAATGAGAAAATTGAGTAAATGTGCAAATCTATCTATGAATGCGAAACACAAGTAAATTTCAATCGATAAAAGTAATAAAATCATAATACAATTAATTTGGATGAAAGAAAAAAAGATAATTTTATTATTATTTTTTTTTAAAAAAATGTAAACTGCAATATTTTTATCATAGATTTATCTAGGTATATAGATATGTAAATTTATGGCAAATATAAATAATGTATGATACATACATTGATGTGTGTGTGACTTGACATTTTGAAGTTCAATCATTAATATACTCGTAATCATAAAATTACTTTGATTTCCACATAATATAAAGTTTTATAATGCATAACACATTTAACAATTTTAAATGCAATCATTCTGATGAGTTAATAAACTGCATTGATTTTTATGTATATGTATAAAAGTGTATGTGAATTTGAAAAATAAGTTCATTTACAAGTACATACATTATATTTATGTGTGTATACGTATTTTACAAGCAAATTAAATTGGAATTTATTGACATTTATTATGATTAAAGCAATTGCATCCTTGTATGTACATATGCATACATATTCCAATATTGTTGGATGACATGAATGTGTACAAATGAATATATGGGTAAGGGTATATCAATAATGTGTGTGTATGATCAATTTCAAAAGAAATAAACAACATAAATAGTCCTGTAATCATTATCGAATGTTATTATATGTTCTTATGTATATATTTATACATGTTTGCGTGTATTACAGAAAAAAAAAAATATAAACAAACGTAATTGTACTTTTTGTACATGTACTACATGACAATGATATCTACTATGTATATAGACAGTGAAAATCTCATTTTCAAGCAGATCTTTAATACACGAAAACATCTTGTTGCTGTCTAGAGAAAGATGAAAGAAAATAATGTTGACGAGAATGTTAAAAATGAAGAGTCAATAAAGATACTCGTATATGAGTTGTGAGTAAAATTATCCAATTTTTGTTTTTTTTTTTTTTTTACTTTTTTATTCCTGTTGATATTTTATACACGAGTAAGATAATTTACATTTTTACATAAAATGAAAAATAATTGATCTCTAATTTAATTCTTTAAAAAAAACAAGAAAAAGAATAAAATAAATTAGAAAACAATAGAAGAAAGAAAACATTATAACAAAATAATTTTCATTTTTCATCAAAAAAATATTTAAATTTTTATATTTTCATAAATTTTTACTTTGCTACAATGTAAATATTGTACTCTGTAATATAAAATTTTGAAATATGTATATCCTTGTAGGTATACATAAAAATATAATGATTTCAGAACGTTTTTTTTTTTGATTTTTGTTCTACAAAAAAAAAATAAAATTAAAAGTCAAAGTTATTTTAATGTGCTGTATATTTTATTAAACTGTTTAAATTCATTGGTACGTATACGGTTATTGTATTGTTTTCTTTTTTTAACGCATGTACTGTACTCACTTATGCGAATTCATTTAATGTATAATATTATACAAAAATGTTTTCTGTATATCATGCTTATTAAATTTATTGCAAAACAATGAATTAATATTATTAAAAAATTTCATGTAAAATAATATAGAAAAATGATTTTTTTTTTCAATAAAAGAACATACGAGTACATACGAGTACATAATATTTTAATAAAATCGCCTAGGGATATATGCGTACATGTTCGCATTACTTTTCTGCTCCTGTTCGTGTATAATAAAAATATCTGCCATATATATTAATAATTAAACACATTGATTGGATTATTATTTATTAAATTTTTAAGTTTTTTTTTAAATTGTTTTGAAATTTTTATAAATTTAATGAGAATTTATATTTTATATAAAATACACATGCCACGCCACGCCGACAACATAAACAATGAAACAATTCAATTTTAGGTACGGTAATTTAATTAATTAATGTAAATAATTTATGATTAATATCAAATTCACGTCCTTCGTATACAATGAATAATATTCTGTCAGATGAGAATTATTAAAATATCATGTGAGATAAAGAAACCCACATGAACATGAAATTTATTTAAAATTACATATTACCTACAGTACATACATACGTGAGTTTAGATCTGGGAAATGTTCTATCACATTTTAAGAATATTTCATTTATCTGAATTATGAAAAATAATTTTATATCCATAGAAACAAAAAAATAAAATTGTGTAGTCCTTGATAATGATAAGTGATATGGACTGATTATTTCAACAACAATTACGACTATATTTTGACTAAGTTCTTTGAATCTTTTCAAAAAATTGTTTTAACTTGGTTTTTCTTTGAATGAATTTGAAGTATTTTTTATATCAGAAATATCAGAGTTCAATAATCATGTTTGTTTACAAATGAAAATATAGGTCAAAACAATTATTAGTTTTTCTTGTTTACAAAGATCTTCCTTCGATCTAAAATTCTTCTCAGTACTCACCTACTATACTGCAGTGTACTACATCATAAGCTGCGTTCCTGTTGACCAATTAAAGTACTCCCAAGTAGTAAAGTATGTACTTTACTTAGGAGTACTTGAAAGTACTTTACTTGGTCAAAAGGAATGCAACTATATACACAAGAAAATGAGAAGAAAAACTGCTATTTGCTCCCCTTTTCACTTTTCTTTCTATTTCTTTTTCTACATCTCAAATACACAAGAGATATTGACCATGTTTCTTTAGAAATGAAAATATAGGTCAAAGCAATTATCGTTGTTTATTATTTACACGAATCTTGTTTCAATTTCAAATTCTTCTTCGTACTCGCCTACTAGAGTGTAGTACACGGTACACACGATAAAAGGAGAAGAAAAACTAGATCCGTGTAAACAACAAAAACCGATAATTGTTTTGACTTACATATATTTTGATTTGTGTAAACAAACATGGTCACTACTCTCTTGATTGTCTGAGTGCCTTAAACTGTTGTGCGAAAATTATCCTCGATTTTATATTGTAAATTTATAAAGTGTTATTTTTGTGAAGTATAAAATTCTTAAAAAGTTTTTCCTTCATTTTATCATTTTTCTTTAATGTGTCTAAGAAATGTATCTTGATAGTTAGCACCCTGTATTGCTGTATTATCACATTATAAACACTGAAATAAATATGCAACTAAATAAATAGAAAGGCAGAACATAAAAAATCTATGAAAAGTTAAATAAGTATAAATACCAAGAATTAGAAGTTAAATTTTACATAAATTCGACTCTCTTCATATTAAGTAAACATTTACCACCTTATTTTAGCATTCAAAAATTCCACTTTTCTTTAAGTGATGCATTATGAAGTGCACATTTAGTATATTAATTAAATTACTGATTATACTCGTAATTATATACAATTTGAAAATGAAGAAAAGATAATTTTCATAAGATTTTATACATTTTACTTTTAATTTTACTTTTTTTTTTTTCTTTTTTTGAAACTCTTAAAATTTATATTCACAAAACTAAACTACACATTAAATAAATTTCAGCTGTATTAAGTACAAGAACTTATAATGAGAAGAAACGATAAATAATAATGTCTGAAACAGGACGAAAGAAAATAAAAAGTCAAACTTTTTCACATTATTTTATAAATATAACCTACGTATGCATGTGTTTGAGGTAGAACAGAATATTATTTCGTTCAGAGTTATTATTCGTTTATAAAAGAAATTTTTTTCTGGGAATTCGTGTCTTTTTTTTTATTTTCTTATTTTTCTGGTAATTTTTGCTGCTTTTATTTTCCCTTGAAAGAGAAAACTTTTTTATTGTATTTATCGATATCGTTACATGTATTTTTGTTTTGGATTTTTTTTTGTTTTTTGAGAATATATGTGATTTATATATTTTTAATGTTCATCCTGGGAATTATTATTTAAGTTAAAAAAAATATATATAAATAAAATATTATAATAGCTATTTCGAATGAACTGAGTAAAAATTCCATTTTGATAAACATGAAAAGTTATAAAATAGTACATTTTTATATGAAAAATGAGTGAGAAAATATACTAAATCTAAGAGAATATTGATTACTTACTTATGTACTATATAAAAGAGTCAATATTCGATATTAAATTTTTAAAATTTGCATCTACATTATTTCGTATACATATTTGATAATGGATGAAAACGTTATTGTGTGTTATTGCAGTGGAAAATACTTATATGTGCATACATACATATATGTATTGGCAATTACATTTATCGATGTTATATTTAAATTAGATTTTTGGTTAATAATAAAATTTAATCTAGATAATATGAAAAAGTTTAATATCATCCATACTTACACATACATAAAATATGTTTTATATTGATAACACATCATTTACGTGTATCTCTGCGTATTATATGCATATGCATACTCTAAATCGTTTACAAGCAAGAGTATTATTTGTACATTTCGTTTTGGTATGTATATTCATTTTTACACGTGAAATCAATAAATTAATAATGTGCGTGATTAGTTGATTCGGTGAATCATTGTAAACCATATTTGACTACGATACGATGTGATGGTGTAGATCAATTTTTAAAATATACATTCGAGTATAATATGCTTTTATAATTTGATAGCTAAATAGGATTTTATGTTAAGTAACATGACAAAAATATCTCTTGTGTATCGTGTATCCACTGATTGTCAAATTTACATACATTACCGTATCTGTATATTATGTGTAAGAAATATTCTGACATGCATATATGCATGTATATAAGGGTCATATTCATCAAACAATATTATCCGTCGGATGTATTTTAGCGGAGTATAATTTCAGCTTATTCATCAAACTAGATAAAATTTGTTTTCGGATTTCATTTTCGGAGAGTAGACCATGTCAGCTGATTGCAAAAAGTTAATATTTTTATATTACAAAATAATGAAAAAGAGGTTATCTGTTTTGATGATTATAATGTGACTATGTGACCGATGTTGCTGTTAATAAGAAGATTATGTTCAAACGATATTTATAACACCATACCCAGAGGATGCCTTAAAAATATCCGAATAGTGTATAATCAAGTTTGATGAATGCACTTCATCTGATATGAAATATAATCTTGGTTGGTGAATGGGAACCCAAGTATCTACAACATATAATGATTTGGGCGCTATTGTAGATTGTGAATTTGTACATATACATATTTTCAGATATTATTTTTGTATTATGTTCTGCATGAATATACAACAAATTTATTTATTCATATATATGTTCGTATATACATGTAATCGTAACCCGTAACCATATATATATACATAATACTCTTCCATATATCCATTCATGGATGTCTATTGTATGTAAATTTAGTGGATTTTATAACTGAACATAATCTAATAAAATCAGGGTTACGTTTTTGTGTTATTTATTTATTTATATATTTTTGTTTCAGTTTACATTTCGTTTTGTTTTTTCGTTTTTTGTTCAATGAAATTTACGAAAAATTTTTTTTTTGGAAAATTTACGAAAATATTTAGAAAATCATGAACAATTTCAAATTATAGTAAAACATACTCATATTAAAATAAAGAAGTAATCTAATCGCTTTTACATAACATTACATATCTGACATGTATTGTACCAATGAATACAAAAAAAAAAACAAATAATAATAATAAAGGAAGAAAGGATTTAATTGTTTAAACATGTATTACAATATGTTTTTATATCGTATATGTGTATGTGTTGATACATAAAATAGCCATTGGTTATTTTATTTTATTTTATTTTTACGATAACACGTTTCCTGTATTTTCAAAGATTAAATTTGAATTGAGAGAGGGTCAACATGGGTAATTAAATTCGAATTGCTTTCGAACATCCACATACATGTATACATATATATTAGGAGGGTTATTTTGAACATATAATATTTACATATACAATTGTAAATATATACATATGATGACTATACGATTATAAAAAGGACCTATGCATATATGTATATAAAATATACGTACATGTTTCTATATATGAATTTATATAGAATGTCCAATTATGTGTTACATTTTATTTTTATTTTTTGTAATATATTTTACGTAAGTTTACAAAAATTGCATTCATTTTCCAATTACATACTTATACACAATGTACATAATGTATGTCTGTTTATTCACAATTTACAATAATTCTGTATTTCTTGTTAAAATAAATGTAATCATTTTCTCTCCCTATATATAATCTCATTTTGATATAAATTTTATCTAAAAATCCTAGATACAAACAAACAAAATTCTCTATATTACCATGTCCTCCAACCCCTTATTAAAAGAAATTCTGAAAAAATTTTTACTTTTCTATGTAAACAATTCTCAGTAAAATAATGTATATTTGAAGTATACATTTAAATTGAATTAAAATAAAATATAAAAAAAGGACAAGATCCTTTTTAATGTTCATAGGACCATAAAAGAAATGATTATACTCGTATACTTTACATAAAATTTATTACTTTTGATGAAATGTTCTGGAAATATAATACACGTCGTCGAGGTGAAACGATGAAGTTTATATGTATTTTTGTAGGTGTATAAGTTACAACATTCACATTACATTGAAAAATTCTTAGGTAAAAATTAAATGTGTAGACGTGTATATAGTGTGAAATTTAATAAACATTTTTTTATCTAAGCTTAAGCTTAGATAAGGTTTAAAATATCCGCTTAAGATATGTTTTGATTTCACAGTGGTAGAGTGGTAGTTTAGTCTTAAAATCAGTTTACCCAACAGAATTTAGCCAAAGTTTAAGACTTTATTGCAAGCTGTGCGCCAAAGCCCAGCTTTAATTTTCATCGTGAAATTGAGCAGAAATGTACTCTTATGTATGTAATGTAGAAACCAGAAATACATAAAGAGAAAATATTAATTTTACTTGATATGATTTTCTCCCTTAAATTTATTTTAATAAAATTTCAGATAAAATTTTAAACAAATAAAAATATAAAAAACAAGAGAAAAAAATGTGTATTAAATTTACAATCAGGACTATTTACAATCATTTTTAATTGTTCGTGATACATTTTTGAACCACATCAATGTGTTATGATGTTATGCTCGTATACGATTACGAAATGATAAGAAATTTTAGTGTTTAAACCAAAGAAATAACAGTAAACATATAAAATGCTGTGAAAACAATAAAAGTTTACAATGTCTAAATATTATTGGAATGTGTGTATAGAATCAGTATACATAAAATGTACATAATACATATAAACATGTAGTATTAGATAAAAGTGTAGGAAAGCACAAAATAATAAGGAAAGATTAGAAAATTTTTAATGAATGTTATTAAAAATCTAATCTTCAAGAATTTTAAAAGCTTCATAAAATTAACAATTATTTTAATGGTTAAAACCAAAGCACGATTTCGCGTAAAAACTGTGTGCTATATTTTATCTACTCATTCTATATAGATTTTTAGATATAAAATTTTTTTGTAAATTTTTTTTTTTTTTTTTTTTTTTATGAAATATAAAAAAAAAACAAAAAAGAAATTGAAAATTATACCAAAATTGTTTATGCTAAAATATAAGATTTATTATATTTACTGAAAATTTTTGAAAAATGTGTGTATATACTTCTAAGGAAAAAAAAAACCATTCTTCTGAAAGGATACAAAATATTTGAATATTTTTCTTTGAAAAAAAAAAGGAAAAAGAACACATAAGAATGATGTTATACTACATAATAGCAGTACAGAGATCTATATACAATATGTGCAGTTATAAGACTGTTGAAATATTAATTTTCTGGAAAAATTCTCGATTTTATAAATTCAGCGTATAATATTATTTTTCACTTGATGAATTTTTGTTCCACAACACATACATACATATATAAGTACAGGCGTACGTTCGTACTTCTATGTTTTTTCAACATTTATCCTTTTTGCATGAGAAAATATTAGCAACATATTTTGGGGAAATTTATTCGATGCAACAGACATGATTTTTTTTTCGATGTTTTTCTATGTTTCATTTTCAATTTATTACATATTGATATTGATACTCCTGCTGCCTGATGACAATGGTTGAGTGAGGAGTGACTCCTCGTGGTATATATGTATGTGTTACACATTACGCATGATTCTGTTAAGGAGTTCAGAAGAGACATTTTTTTATGTTATTTTCGTTTTGAGTTCTGTATACATACACATCAGCAATTAATTATTTAATTGAATTATAAAAATCCAGATAAGATATAAAATTTAGTTTTCAGTATACAAAATAAATATGAACAAATATGTAGATGATCGTGTATACTATGTATACATAATTTTGATATTATTAATATATTTTTTATCACTTTTTTGTTGAATTTTCTATGTAATTTTTCGATTGAAATTCATTTTATAGGTTTAGTTTTAAAACTGTTGAGCAAAATATAATTTTTCAATTTTTCATAAATGATTTTTATTAACTTTGAATCTCTTTGAAAATATTTTAAGGATTAAATCTTCAAGAATTTTTATATATTTTGTTTTGGTAAGTCTTCGATAATTATGAAATGAAATTGTTTTTAGTACTTAGCTGGAATTAAATGATCATTTGTTTTAAATCAAAATAAATATACTGAGATAGTATTATCAGTTACAAAAATTTATAAAAAAAGAATCATTTTTCGGAGCTTGAATTTCACTTTTCGTTTGTGGTATGCGGGACTGGCACGCTTAACGTTTCAACTTCAAACTGTCACCCAAATCAATCATTATTTTCGGTATTATAACTGATTTCTGATGATAAATTGAGATGACATATCTGACAGAAATTACTGATCGGTGGTGCCCTTAAAAAAATCTTAGTCATCCTTCAAACATAATTTACTTTAAAGTTTTTTTTATTTTTTTTATTTGTGAATTTATAAAAGTTTTTCCCATATACATATACTTATTTATCTTTCAGTAAATAGATGACTATGACTATATCTTCATCAATACGAGTACTTACTATGAGATATCCTTGCTATGAATGTATGTATGTACATATGTACATGTAATGTACCTAAATACAACCAATTACAATAATTCGACTATGTATACATATTTTAATAGCTATATTTTTTGTATGTTTTGTATGCATACATTTTTCTAGTTAGAGTATAAAATGGTTAATTTTACAAGGGTGTCAAACTTATTAAAAAACTCATTTCCTCTTCATCAAGATTTTATTTCATGGCCATATATAGAATTTAGTACTTACGAACATTCATCTCTATCTCTACATTTTAAGTAAATGTATCACTAAAAAAATATATAGTACATATTTTTGTACATAATGTACATAAGTAGTTAAATTATTGTTGTATTTTGCATTTAATGTACTTATAAATAACATAACAGATACAATACCACAAAAGAAAAATTAAACAATTCTAATGATAAACGAGAGATTTCTTTTGTTTAATTTTGTAATTTATTCTCATTCATTTTATGTACATACATACCTATGTACGTAATTTATATACAAATATTATACTAAAGTATGTATGTATTGGTATATGTAAGTACATAAGTACATATATAATGCTAAAATGAGTACGAGAGAATTATATATTTAGCTGAAATCTAAATACAAAAAAAAAAAAAAAATGGTCAATGGTCAAAATATGTATACGAATGAAGTATACAAAAAGTTAAGCTTAAAAAGGATTAAAATTATGTACAGTGGCACAGTACATATATACAGGAAAAAGTAAATCAAAATCATTTTTGTTTAGTGTTTAATGTTGTTGTTTTGTTTTTTACTTTTTTCTATTTTTAAATTGTTTTCATTTCATTTATTTTTTTTTTTTGTCCTTTGTTTAGTTTTTTTTTTCTTTTGCTTTTATTTCAGTTAAAATCTAAAGTTATTTACATTGTCATTTTACATTTATAAACGTTATCTATATACGTAGATTAGATAATAAAACTTGGTTAGATATAAAATGAACTAGAAAAAATTTAAATAAAATATAAAAATAATGAAATTGAAAGGAAAAATCGTGGAATATGTTTAATTTATTGCGGAAATATTTTGTTGTTGTTTTGGTTTCTATTGTTTTTGTATTTTTTTTTGTGTATGTGTTGTTTTTTGTTTTCCTCTAAAATGAGATACAATTTATCGAAAAACAGGAAACAAGAAACAAATTGATTTACAGAAAAAACTATATGAATTTCTCATTTCTGATTTATAGAATCGATATGCTTCTTCTTTTTACTAATGATCAAAGTGTATTTACATAATCGGATTGATTGTATCCTATAAATTAAGATTTATTTATTTATGTTTTTTTTTTCATTTAATTGTGTCTTCTTCTGGTACACAAAAATTTAGGCGATTGTCAGTTTAATTTCTTAAACATGTATAGAAACAAAATTTTTAAATTGGGCCAATTTCGAAAGAAATTGAAAACAAATAAAGTTCTTTTAACGTTTTTGAAATTAAATAACACATGTGTTTATATAGAAGAATTGAATTCTAAATTGTATAAATCCTATACTTGAATTTACTTTAATATAAAAAGTTTTTATGCATTGTATTTTATATATATGTAGGTAGGTATATAAAAAGGATTATTTTTTATTTTTTTGTTTATTTGTGAAAAATTTTTTCTTTGTTTCTCATATGTTACACATATACGGAATCATAAGTAATACGTGCAACCACGTACTGCACATATGAGTACAGCATGTATGTAACGTGTGTATACACATGTATATAAGAATGTGCACATGTATTCCAAGTAGTAATTAATTTGAGTATACGAGTATTCGTTTATTACATGGAACTTGCATATGAAAGTAAAACCACAAATGATAACCAGTATAATAGAACTTTATAATTCGCAGGATAAGAGATTCGGAATTTATTTATTTATTTATTTATTTTTTTTTGTATGTGAATATTTGTGAGAGAAAAATGATGCAGAATATCCATCTACATTTTCTATTTGTTTTTGTTTTATTAAATTTATTAAATTCTACCAACACCTTATAGGTTTTTTAATATGCGTTGCTGTTAATTTAAAGTGTATACCTGTGAAAGACATCATAATTAGATGTTAGTTTTTATTTTTTTTTTTAATTTTCATCGTAAGATAAACCACATAAACGGAACATGTTACAGGTGCATATACACTACTCGTATATCGGTTTATAGTTCAATCGAAAAAACAGTTTACATAAATGTTTTTCTTACATGAATATACGCTTTACACTTTGTAAAATCAAGGTAAATTTGTAATGAAAGAAAAAATCGTAACGAAACCATATTTAATCTTTTCTTGTGGGAGCACATATGAGAACTGATTTTGACATTTTCGTAAGTATATTATATGTACGAGAAAATGTTTACACTAAACCTTTGATACCACAGCAAATGGTTGATGCTTACAATGTTTTTTTTTGTTCTGTGGATATAAAAATATTTCACTTTCATTTTATTTTATTTTATATATTCAGTAACTAACATATCTAAATCACTTAACAATTTTTTTTTCTTCGAAATTTAATTCGTATAATAACGTAAAGTCTTGTTAAAGTTACACTAAGTTACTGGTTGATATCCACGTTAATAATATAGGATTTAGTTTGATAGCACCTTAATATAGGACTTTAACAATCTTTATTATTTTTATTCTATTTTATTTTTACATTGAAATGTCACTTGGGATTAGACAAAATCTTGTACATTTGAAAAAGGTTATATAATATGCGTATCCCGGACATACACAATGTATGTGTACTTACATGTATACATACTTGTACACAAATACATATATAAGTAGATATAATATTATTTAATTTTTTTAAATCTCATCACATATTTTCTAAAACACATCTAAAATTGTCCTTGTGTAGATTTTATATCGTGTCTGTATCACGAATATCAAAAGAAATCTTTTTGATTTACCACATACACGTATGAATGCTTTAATAGAAATTGTAATCATAGCAGGAAAGTTTTACGCTTTTTTTACATTCTGTCTTTTGTACATTTGCAGGAATTCATGTAATATGTACTCGTAAAATACATAAAACATTTAATGATAATCACCTACGTAATTTAATTTAAGAATATTACATTATTTTAATAAAGATTTCCGGGTAAGTATAGTTAGACATTGTGTATTTTATTGGTAGCAAATTTGAATGAAATGGAAATTTGAAAAATGAAAATTAACTTTTTAATCAGGCATGCAAGAATTCTCCATAAAAAAAACACCTTTCTCTTTTAAACACTCAAGGGTTCAATAACCATGATTGTTTACACATGAAAATGTATAGGTCAAAACAATAATCGATTTTTGTTGCTTGCACGGACGGAACTAGTTTCAATTTAAAATTTCTTCTTCGTACACACCCCCTACAGTGTAGTACATAATTGTACACAAGAAAATAAGAACATAAACTATTATATGCTTTATCTTTCTACTATCCTTTATACTTCTATTTCCACTTCTCTCTTTACTTCTCCTATTATATCACAAATTCACAAAAGTATAACGAACGACCATGTTTGTTTACAAATGAAAATGTAAGTCAAAACAGATATTGGTTTTTCAATTTCAAATTATTCTTCGCACTTGCCTTCAGCAGTGTAGTACATATAATACACACAAGAAAAGGAGAATGAAAACTAGATCCGTGCAAACAACAAAAACCGATAATTGTTTTGACCTACATTTTGATTACATTTTGAAATACAATATGTAGTGTTTGAGAAGGAGAAAAACAAAAGTAGTAAGCAAGAAAACCTTTATTAGTTTTCCCTTGCATAAAAGAATCTAGTTTCGATCTGAAATTCTCTTTCGTACACAGCTAATACAGTGTAGTAATTTAAACAACGAAATTCCAAACAATAAAAGTACCAAGTATGAGTGTATGAATTTACATACTTCTTGTACATATTACGTATACGTACTTCTGTGGACATGAAATTGTTTTGAGAAAATTTTTAAAATTTTTTGTCGAATGAAAGAAATATTTTCATATATTAATGTGCCCATGTACATATCGAATCTACATAACGTATACGTATATAAATACTTCTATCAATGAATTTTGTTTTTATCATATTCTATTACAAACGTGTTACATATAAAGTGAAAATAAAAATTTTCTTCTTTTTTGTACAACACAACGTTTGCATTTCTGTTCTGTTACATTTCATACAGTCATAAATAAAACAAAACAAAAAGTTGAAATTGCATATAAAATACGTAATATTTATTTGTGTTTCAAATGTCAGCTTGAAAATGTTCATATACATTCATACATTTGAGTACAAGTGTATGGTTTATGCAAATTTATATGTACAATAAAATACATTATAATGTACTTACTACATTCATGTTTTTTTTTTTTTTTTTTTTACTATATAATATGTACAAAAAGTTTGCCAACAATTTTCTATCGATCGACTTTTAAAAATGCCAAGTTGATGTAACCGCATGTCACATTAAACTGTCGGACATTCATCACTCTTGTAAAATGTCTAACAATACATGAGTTCGTCACCCTTTTGCTATTTATCTGATTAAAAACGAAATGCATTGATATCCTTTTGTTAGAAAATTTTATAAACGTATAAACATACGGACATATTTGTACATACATATATTATGTTTTATAAACGAATATGTATTGTATATTCATATGGCAAATATATCGATTCAAAAAATAGCAATTTATTAGCGAAACACATAGTGTACAAAAATATATATGCTAAACGAGCAAAAAAAAAATGGGAAATAAATAAAACAAAAATCTGTTTAATTATCATCGTAAAATATAAAACATTCGAAAAGAAAAAAAATTAATTAAAAATAGTTTTACTATTTTTGTAAGTTAATTAATTTTCATTTTAGAATAGATACTATTTTTAATAGCATTAGGATTAATTCATTTTGTATGCAATTCATTTTGTATGCAATTCATTTTAAAATCTCGTATCGAATGCAATGAAAAAAGGAAAAATATTAACACATATCTCGATTATCGAAATCACAGAGTTTCGTTCGATTCTCTCTTGTAGTAAAAAAAAAAAAATATATTTTCAATTTTCATTTCATTATTTATTTTTTAGTTTTCCTTTTTCCAGTTTTACGTTTTATCAGCTCTACGCTCTACCAGTTCTACACTCTACCACCATGTAATTGAATTTGTTTCTCTAACAGCAACTCAGTGCTTTGCAAGCTACAACACCACTGTAGCTATAGTTGTTGGCATACAGGATACGTATACGATACGGGCATACGGGTACGAACATGATGATAACCAATTTTGAAATCAAATCACTTCACTTAACAACAACTCAGTGATTTGCAACATTTGCAATCTACCCAACCTTAAATAGTAGTTGGGTAGCTGTAGCTGCATACTGGACTGGCTGGACTGGTACGAGCATGGTGATAATCAATTTAGAAATCATTTTAATGTGGGGTGTAGTGCCGTAAAGACGTATCTGCTCTGCTTTTTTTTTTTAAATATAGTCACGATATTAATGAAAATCAGCAGTGTATTAATAAAATGAAAATTTTTAACAGAAATATTATTAAATGCTTCTGATAATACTCACATGATTTTTATTCGTTCTTTACTAGTTTACATATAATTTTACGATGTCTTTTGTTCATTTCAATACTTTCATTTTATATTTTTTAATTCTTTCATACATACTAGTAGGTGGTATATAATGTGATGTATCTGAAAATAAAATTTTAATATTTTATGACTTTCAAAAGGCTTTCTGATTTTAGGTTAAACAACAAAAGTTTAAATATATGATGCATACAACTCCCATATCATATGTATGTAATTGCTGGTGTATTTTCAACATTTAAAATAAACATTTTTAATATAAATCTGATACACATTTGCGAGTATGCATTTTATTTTTTTTTAACCGCAATACTTTTTACAATCTAACCATATTACATGTGCCATGTATATTCCTCGTACACATTATTGATTTTCAGTTTAATGATTTGAATTAATGATACTGCGTTAAATTTTTACAATTTAAACAATATACAGGATTATTATTATTTTTTTCTACAATTTTTTTCATGATTTCATTATTTATAGGTACAAGCACGAGTACACATAAAGTCGTCATGGTGTTTTAAAAATAAATTTCATTTTATGAATAAAATCGTACATTATGTTGAACCAAGATAAAAAATATAAAAATTTTCAATAACTGTGAGTACATATTCAATTACAAAATGAATTCGAACTGAACTTATACATGAGGAGCCAGGATATACAAACTATACATGGATATCTATATGCATGATGGTTATGAACAAAAAAAAAAAATTATTTTTAAAAATTAAACATTTCATTTTCGTACATATTTTAAAGTTTTTAAGCTCTTATTTTATCTTTGTTTTGTTTTTTTTTTTTTTTTTTATTTTAAAATTAATATATAATGATTTTATTTAAGCAAAATTTCATATGAAAGTTTAATAAATAAAGTAATGAAAGTATGTTACAGTGTGCGTGTTGCTGTGAGTGGTGTAGTAAGTAAAGTATATATTTGTATTGTCTATTTATGTTATCAAATAACAAAAGGATTATCATTTTGAAAGGATTAAAGATTTTAAACTGTAACAACTTCTTATGTTTATCTATACTAAAGCAAACTTGTATACAGTATATTGAAATAAATCTGTAAGGACACATATACAAATGAATTTATGTGTAATATATAATACTTACTTGTGACAAAATTCTATCTCTATACTTAATTATATGAAAGGTTTTGACAAGAAGATTTTAAAGTGTATTTAGGACAAAGTTATAAAATTAATTACAAACAGTATGTGTATATGTGTGTTTGACATTATTTATGTTAATGTTTGATTTTCAATTAATCTAATTACTAATTATCTATATTTACAGTAAGTACGTGTACACCTTAAAGGTCGATATTTTACATTAATCCGACCCGATATGAATGAAAATACATTAAGGAACAAAAAAAAAAAAATAATAATATCAAAACGTGAAATGGAATGGGTATGAATTGAATTTATAAATCATATAGATAATCCTTGATATATTTTTTTTTTCTTTAATTTTTTTAATTTTGTTTAAATTTTAATTTTATATTCAAAACTCTATATTACATATTATGCAGAAAATATCAAAAAAATTTATTTATTTATTTATTTCTAAGGGAACTGTCAGTAAAATAACAGCCTCCTTTCCCACAACACCATGACCCGCCCGCCCGGCCTTTTGACGATGATACACAAAAATATATACATATGAAAATGAATAAATCCTGATATTAAATATAGAAACAAAAATGTTTAAACCACAAAAATTTGATTTTTCCACTAACAAAGTAAAATTATCCTGTAAATTAGCAAATATTGAATGTAAGTGTATTATAACATATAAATAACAACATTTTATGATAACTTAATTGTAGTAAGTACTAAGTATATAAAATAAAAACTATTCAACATTTACAAACGATTACCACGATTACCACGATTCAAAATAAATACAAAAAAAAAACAATATTATGCTTATCTGCATACATTATACATATATTAACATTGCATATTTTTATGTTTATAGATATATGCACATTATGTGTAATAAACGATTATCTGATAAAGAGGGCTAACGAATACAATAATTTTTATGTTTTTTATTTTTCTTTTTATTTGAATTGATTTTGATATAAATTTTACTAAAACACACATATACGAGTATATGTACATGTATCTAGTACATTATTTGTGCATATATTCAGTAATATATATATATTACGTATTATTACTCGTATTACTCGTATGTTCTATATGCAAATTGATGTAATTGAAATGGTAAATTGTAATAGTTGCTCAATTTGCACATAATGTAAATTGGTATACAATAATACGGACTGAATACGAGTACTACTACGACTACGACAACCATTGCTACTGCTACTACTCACATAAATAAAATAAAATAAAATAATAAAAAGCTAATAAATATAACAAGAACATCGAGTATACTAATGTGTTTTGTTAGCTGTTCACATGCCGTATTTTTTTACTTTTAACGATGATTTTTTGTTGTTGTTGTTGTTTTTGTTTTGATTTTTTTTTATTTTATTATTATTATTATTTTTATTGTTAGTATTTTAACGTATTTTTGAAAAAGTCTATGGTTTTTTTTTTTGTTTTCCTTTTTAGCTTCATTCATTTTTCCTTAAACATTTTGTTTTTGCTTTGTTTAGTTTGAGGTATATTTTATGCTATATATGCACATACTACAGCTATACTACAATAATGTTAGGTACTTATATACTATTTTTTATGGTGGTTGTATACATGATCTATATTTTCCCTTTAAAATGTTCAAGAAGTCTCAAATGGAAATTTTACATCTTATTTCTTTTTCACAATATATGTAAAATATATAGTACCTATCTTTATCTACATATAATATCTAAGTATGATGTGAGCTTGTAATGCATTATAATGTGTTTGTATGTATGACTGCGATATGCATTTTATAGTAGTCGCGTATATAATGTACATGTACAATTTTTCATATATGGAAGTTCAAATGCACAACATGATTTTGCCGACAGCGGTTAAGATAGATACATTATTCCTGTTTACATGCAAATTTCAAATCGTGAAACACCGGTGTGCAAGCGAATATGCTAACGATGTAAATTATATATATTATGTACATACGAGTACTATCTAATGTACGTTATATGATGGGTATGCATGTACATACATATATTTGTCAGTATGTAAATAAAATTGTATATAACAATGAAATAGACAAAAACAAAGTACCAAGTAAGTATAAGAAAAAATACATATATGTATAAACAAATAAAGCAAAAGCAAGTACATATGGGTATTAAACTTATGCATTATAAGACTTAAAAACGGAATTGCAGTTCATATCTATCTATTTTACAAGACATCTATGTTTCCTTTTTTTAATTTATTTTTTTATTTTTTTTTGTATTTCATTTAAATTTTTTGTTTATTTTCATTCTTTTTCATTTAGAATATTTTTTTCTTCTTCTACATTTTCATATTCTATACGGTATACAGTATATATGTATGTTTTCTTCAATATGTACTTGAAAAGAAAAATAATAGGTACCTTGTTTGGAGGTACTCAACACAAAAATTGTGTTTTTATGCTAAAAAATGATATACTAAATACACAAAGTTGAATATGTGAGGATAGATGCAAACAGAAAAAAAAAAATAATAATGGAGAAAATGAAATACATACTAGAGAAAAACAATGGGAGAAACAAAAAAAAAAGAAACAGACAAAAATGCAAAAATGAAAATATTAAAGTGAATTACACTTTAAAAAGAGTAACGAAATGATGGTGTAGTAGGTGTGTGTGTGTAGATACTTGTATTTATTATGTATGAACGTTGATATAGAATAATATATATAATATAAAATTTTGTATGGATATACGTACATATGTATGTGTAAGCATGTAAATGTAAGTAAGGTAAGCTTGGCCAAACATACGAAATAGTTTTCATGAGATATTTAATATTATACGAATAAATATGCTTGTATGTGTGTGTATACTTATATACGAACATGATGAGAAAAAAATATAATAATAATAATATGATATGAAGCAGTTTTACTGCATTAATAATAGCATAACCGGGTAATTTTCTTTTTATAAGCATTTTTAAGATATACCATATATCCACGGCGTACATACTATAGTACTTTTCTTTTGGTTTTTATTATGTTGTTGTTGTTTTTTTTTTGTTTTCATTGTCTTTAGAGAATATTGAAAAATTTTCTAATATATAAAAATTCAATTTCATAGCGAATTCAGATGAGTATTAAAAATTTGTTTTTTGTGTTGTTGTTCACTTTAAGTGTACTCTGTAATGTTTTGATGCTGCTGGGGAACACATCTTACATGTGTATTAGGTATTAGATATTTTCTTAATTTAATATTTGAATATTTAAAAAAAAAAAAAAATTGTATACGAAATTTAAAATGAATTTTTCTTGTAAATATTACATTCGATGTTCATTTTGTATGCATATATAATACATACGAATATCTTTGTTTCATTAATAATTAATTACAATATTTTATATCTGGATTATTTAATAAAAATGAAAATTATTTTCAGAAATTTTTTTAATTACTTTACATATTAATTCTTTCAAATTCACTTTGAACTTTTGAATATCATTGTAATTATGTAGAAAAATTTCCGTAAGATAAATATTCGTTTTCATCTGTATCCAATATATTATTGTTAAATAATAAACTTTCAATTTAAAGTGAAAGTACGTATGGAAATGAACTAAGTAATTATGCGATGATAATAAAAAAATTACACAAAAATTTACATACGCGTATAGTACATACATCATTTCATAAATTTACATGATTTTATGTTATTTTAAAATTCATTTTGGTAAGTATGTACGGTACTTTGATTCATTCAATTCAAAAAATTTATAAAGTTTACAAGTTTTCAAATAAAATAAAAATTTAAAAATGAGCTCTTATTTTTGAAAGTGGTATAAATCCACTTTAAAAAAAAAAATGAGTTAACGGTAACTTTAGAAAGATAAAAGCACATAAAAGTGAACTCATTTTTTTTTTAAACAGTGAACTTATACCATTTTCAAAAATAACAGCTCAAATATCAAGTAAAATTTGTTAAATGAAAAACTTTTAAATTCATATTGCATACATATAATATTTATATGAGAAACCTTTATGTAAATAAATAATACCTAAACGTAAACGTTATAGAAAAATGAAACAAAGAAATATGCATAGTTATGGTAAACAGTTTTGAGAGGAACAGGTAATTTGCAATTTTCTAGCCAGGTAGGTACGTTTTTGAACCCTTCATATACGCTTTGATTCTTAATAACTTCATAACGGATTGCGATATCGAGTTCGGATTTTTTTGTTTGGTATTGCACACCCCATAGGCCAAAATTTTAAATAATAAAATTTTTTTTGGTAGTGAATTTTTTTTTCAGGAACCCAATTTCTCAAAACATGTTTTTTTAAAAAAATTTGTGAATTTTGAATTTATTACTTTTTCTTGGCCAGAAGCATGTTTTAAAACACATGTTGTAGTATATGAAAAGAAAGGTAATTTTGTTACATATCATTTGCAAAAAGAAAAATTTTGATATACAGGGTGTAAAAAAAGTAACACGTGTTTTTGTGTTCAAAGGTCTTACAAAAATCTAAAAATTCAAAACGCCCTCTAACGTCGAAACCAGGCTTCACATAAATTTTTGTTAGTACCATTTTTTTCATGAAACACATCAAAGAATCGCGTGGTACTAATATTCTTATGTTGAATAGAATCACCCTGTACATACATAATCGTAAATACATTTTAGTTACAACATATTTATATCCATATGTATATAAAATCAGAGATATATTTTTTTTATTGAAATTGGAATGAAATTGATCACAAAAATATATTCAATGAGCATGCATGCATATATGTAGGTATGTGCATGTATAAATTTAAAAATTATTAATAAAAAATTTTTGTCTTTCAGCTGCAGCCTTTTGATTGTCTGTTAAACATTTATTTAGTTTTTTTTTTTTTGTTGTATTTTATTTTATTGATTTTTAATGATATACTTTTTAATATCATAAATTTTTATAAATTGTATACGTAACGTAACATGTAACCTATCTGTAATAATAATACTCAGATAATATGTACAAGTATTACATACATAATATCTCAATGTATTTTGTAAAGAATGAAAAATGTATAAAAATCAAAATAAATAAATCTAAAAAATAAGAAAAAAATAAAAACCAAAAAGTATATGATGAGGAATGTTTGTAAATGACAAGTTGAAATTTTTAACTTTATAAAAATCACATACTATATGTATGTATATGTATGTGTACTTTGGATGAATATTATGTGATGATATACATTCTTGGATTGATTCTTTTGTATATTTTTTTTAACTTTTTATTTCGAAAATGATATACGAAATGTTTAGAACTGCGATTTGTAGAATATTGCATAGATATAAAATTGTATATACAGTGTATTTATGTATGTATGTATGGGTTTAATGTATAATGTGAATACAATGAAAATATTTCATCATCATTTTCTTCATTCCTTTCACAATATACATAATACATACTTACATAAACACATATGTACTGCTCGTAAGAAACATTACATCAAATATACTCTTTTTCTTTTGTGAAAAACAATTTTTTTTTCTTTTTTATCATCCATAGATTTATTACATAAGTTTATTTATGTACATGTATATATTATGGATATATTGAAAAAATATGTATTTTATGTATTTTTTTGTGATTTTTTATTTAAAGGATGTGCATCATATATATTACACTACAGTATAGTACATCCTTCCATGTATATGTCTTCAATCTTCATGTATACTTATTGTGTATAAACTTTAAAAGATCAAAACTTATTTGTTTCGAAATAATATGTAAGTATTGACATTATACATTTTTACTCTTCTTATTTTTTATTTTTTTTTGGTTTTTATTTTTTATTCAATTTAATTTTATTTTATTATTTTTGTTTGGTTAAATTTTTGTGGATTTGTGTAACAGATGTATTTGATATTCAAAAAAAAAAAAAAAAAAATTATTATGAAATTGCTACTTTTTAAAATTTTTCGAAAATACCGAAACATTCTCTTTATTTTGTGCTATATATTGATGATAGATTTATATGTACATATATGAAATTTACTTTGAATGTGTTATTAATAAGGTTTATTCCTCTTCAGGTATCTATGCATGCCTATGTATATATGAATGTCTATATTCATATTATCTTTATGCAACATTAAATCGTTTTTAATTTTCAGTAATATTTAAAAATTTGTTTCAATTTATTGATATTTTTAGAGTAAGTCTGCAAAAATGATTGTGAACTTTTGCCGAATTTGATCGATCAGATAGGCTAACCTTATTTACACATTTCGGTACGCTCTTTTCGAAAAAAAATTTTTTCACTGGTTTACGACAAGTGATTTTCGAGATAATATGGCAAAAGTTCATTCGGTTCTCATCTGAGTTTAGATGCAAATATAAAGTCACTGTTGGACATCTGATAATTTATACAGTATGGGGTTTAACCAAAAATATTATCGAAAATTTTTCTAGTTGCTTTAACTGATGTATCAGTTATTAAGGCAGGTAGAAGTATTTGTATCGTCAACATATTGATGCTACAGCCCCTAACAAGCCTTGGCTTCCTCCAGAATTCGATACTTTTCGTTTAGTATCCTTGCTCTTTCATGCCAGTTTCAAATGTTCAAAACTGCGATGTATTCTTCAAAATCGTCAAAATATAACGTTTCTAATCCATATAACATTTGAATAAAATGAAAATTACAATTTTTAATAAATTTCATAGGTACATGTATCGAAGGAAGATGATTATAATTTATTTCAGAAACATAATAAAATTAAACAATACAAACGATAAAATGAAACAGGAAATGAATAATTCGAGAACATAAATATTTTCAGAGAAAATTTTATTTCATTGGTGTTGTAAATTGTATGTGCACAGAAAAAAAAAAATTTTTTTTTTCGAAATGGATGGATATTACTTACATGCATAAAATACGTATGTATGTATATTAAGATTGATTAAATTTGTATGTATGTGTATTATATAGTACATAATGCATAGTATACGTATATGTTATTACCATAGACATTTTTATTTTTCATTTTTGTAAACATGATGTAAAAAATGTACAAATTTATTTTCATTTTTTGTTTACATTAAAAAAGTATGTGTGTTTAAAGCAGATGTTATTCATTCCTCTGTATTTACTCGTATATGAGTATATCCTTGTTATATCATTTTTCCTTATATAAATTAAATAATATGTAGCTTTTTGATTTATATTTTTCGTATATACGTATATGTACATATGTACATTATGTGCATAAATGTTAATAATATTCTATTCAATATAAAAATTTATGTTAAAATATTTTCCAATTTTAATAGATTATTTTTTAATAAATTAGAGTCAAATTGAACGAAAAAAACGCACAACAACAACAACGTTTTTATAAATACATACATATGTGTATACAATATGTAAACTTCTATGTATGTAAATAATTTATCATAATACATCACTGACAGACTTCATTTATATTTAACAATCTATTTAAATAAACAACAAAAATCATCATTTATGGTTTACCAATTTTACGTGCATGTGAGTGGATGTGTATGTGAATGTGTTGTTATATTTTATGAAAAATATATAATAAATATTTATGTAGCAATTATTATATATTGCATGTACATAGATGTTTTTTAAATTAATTCATATTCACACATGTTGTATGCATAAATATACATACGCACAACCCTCACACGCTTAACAAAAAAAAAAAAAAAACAAATATATTGTCAATTATTTTTTTTATTTTCAAAATATTCTTTGTACATGGACGCGCATTATGTTAATGATGATAAAAGGGTAGTAAGTATTTAAAGTTATGAAGTATAAATAATGGGTTTGTTTTTTTTTTTTTCTGACTCATTTATTAGAACAATAATAATGACCGCAATGATATGTTATGAAGAATGTTTAATCAGTTGGTAATTATCCTTTTAATTTTTTTTTTGAAATTTTTTTATTTGATTATATAAAACATACATAAATTTTTTAAAGGATATTTCAGGATATATTTATTTGTTTGTTTTAAATGTGATTAGATTACTTTTTATTTACATAAATTACTGTGTATATTTTATGAATTTAATTCGTAGATTATTCGATATCTTAATCATCATCATCATCATTCGTTGCGTTACAGTCCAGGGTGGACTTTTTTAGCCTCCTTTACGAACTATGCCTCCAAAGCGTCCTGTCGTTCGCCAAAGTACTCCATCTGTCAATTCCCATCATCTTCAGATAACCTTCTACCTTATATCACTCCACATTTTTTTATGTGTTAGTAGTTTTGTGTACCCTATATTTGGCATTCTGTCTTTCAACATAAGATTTAAATGCCCTAGCCATCTTATTCTTATGCCTTAGCCAGACTTAATATAAGTATTTGATAAATATTTTCTTTCTCAATGAGGTGATCTAGCATCTAGCTCATGATTCATACGTAAATTTATTTCATCTTCATTTCTGCCTCGACCAAAAACTTCAAAAATCCTTAATTTTTTTTTTCTTTAAATTTTAGCAAGTCCTGTTCGTTCTGATTTGTCACTGTCTATGTTTCTGCTACATTACCATGAGTTTAATGACAGTTTTATAATATTCATTGTTTTATTGTTGTAAATTTTTGCGTATATGTACATATGTATGTTGATGGAATTCAATTGCTTCATCATGATTACAAAATTAATGTCAAATGTCAAAATAGTTAAATTAGAAAATTATTGTCAATATTATTTGGAATTGAAATTGGAATTATGTATGGAATTATATGAAATGAAATGACAATATGACAATATGTAACCATGTAACTAACTATGATTAACAATTATGTTTTTCTCTTTTACTCATTTTTAATCATTGTATTTAACATATATATATATAAATTGTATTTACATTATCATATAAAATAAAAATTTTAGTCTTGTTATTGAAATCCAACAGAGGTTATGGGCCCAGGTGTGGTGGTCATATAAAATACATAGTTAAAGTAATATAAAGCGTGGTCAAAAAAATTAAATCCGAAAAAATAAGTGCAATCAATTGATAAATTTAAAAATAAAATAATTTTTAAAAAATATGGCAAATCAAGCTGCAATCAAAATAGATTCGTTAAATAATGAAAATTACGATACTGGAAAATTCACGCTGAAGCCCTGTTAATCAAAAACAACACATGGGATTATGTTAGTGGACATATTAAAAAACCTACAAAAGCTGAAGATATTAAAACTTGGGAAACTGAAGATAGGAAAGCCCGATCAGACCTTATTTTAATAATAAGTACTGCATGTCTAATGGACATAAAAAATTGTGTTACTTCACATGAGGTATGGCAAAAATTGAAGGAAGTGCATCAATCAAAGGGACCAGCCAAAAAGGCCAATTTATTAAAACAATTAATATTAAATAAAATGAGTGCTAGTGATGATGTGCGATTATTTTTTTCAAAATTTTTTGATACCGTCGACAAGCTACAGTCAATGGATATCACTATTAATGAGGAGCTTCTCTCTATCTTAATGTTATATAGCTTACCAGACTGCTATGAAAATTTCCGTGCGGCGATTGAATCGAGGGACGAGTTACCAAAACCGGAGATACTGAAGATAAAAATAATTGAAGAATACGAATCAAAACAAAATAGGTCTAAATGTGAAAATGGAGCACTATACGTTAAAGGCAAATACAACAATAAGACAAAGCGAAATTTTGAAAATAAGAAGAAATATGAAGGTAAAACACATCATAACAATAGTTTAATATGTTTTCGTTGTAGGCAAATAGGTCACCCCGCTTTTAAATGTAAAACAAACCTAAATTTCGACAAAAAGGAAAAACAAAATCTATCAAATGTATCATCATCGTCAACGCCTGCAGCTTTTTCAGCGCATGAAGCACTTTATACATCAAAATCATCTCAAATGTGGTGTCTAGATAGCGGTGCAACATCACACATGTGTTATCATAAAGACAATTTTGACTACCTTGATGATACTAAAACATCTTCAATAAATTTAGCAAACAGTGATAATACACAGGTTAAAGGAATTGGTGTTGTAAACATTTCTCCTGTATGTGGTGACACTGTAAGGTTAGAAAACATTTTGTACGCTCCAGACTTAAGAGCAAATTTGTTGTCTGTTTCTAAGATAACTGAAAGGGGTTATGACGTCATATTCAAAAAGGATGAAGCTTTAATTATAAGACAAGATGGATATGTAATGATGAAGGCTAAAAGATTAAATAATTTATACTATATATTTGAAAGTAAAGACACTGTTAAATTAGTTACGGAAAATAGAACTGAAATCATGGATTTACATAAAAAATTTGGACATTTAAATTTTCAAAGCTTAAAGAACATAATAAAAAATAAGTTTATTTTAGGTGTGAATTGTAAAAACTTGAATGAGGAAAAATTAAACGAATGTGATATATGTATAAAGGGAAAGATGACACGCAAACCGTTTGTGAAAGGAAATATCTCAAGTAGGACGTCATATCCACTAGAATTAATACACTCAGATATATGTGGCCCTATGAGGAATAAATCTAATGGTGGTTCTATATATTTTGCAACCTTTATTGATGATTACACTAGGTGGTGCGAAGTGTATTTTCTTAAACATAAAAACGAAATTTTAGAAGTCTTTAAAATATTTAAAAATAAAACCGAAAACTTCATTGGTAGAAAAATTAAATCAATAAGAACAGACAATGGCAAAGAATATTGTAACCTTGCATTCGACAAGTATCTTCAAGAATGTGGAATTATCCATCAAAGAACAGTAGAATACACACCACAGATGAATGGTATTGCCGAGAGAAAAAATCGGACGCTAGTCGAAATGGCTAGATGTATGTTGCTAGAATCGAATCTCAAACCATCATTTTGGGCTGAAGCAATATCGTGCGCAAACTATATTAGAAATAGATGCCCATCAAAGGGTATCAACAACGACATACCGTATACGTTATGGACAGGTAAGCGCCCTAGTGTCAGTCACTTGCAAATTTTTGGTTGTATAGCATATTCACTAAACAAAAAGGCTGGAAGAGATAAATTTGATGCAAAAAGCAAACCATTAATATTCGTTGGGTATGACGAAAACAACAAGGTATATAGATTATGGGATAAAGAAAAAAGAGAAATCATTCGGAGCAGAGATATCATATTTTTGAAAAAGGAAAATCATATGCACACGGAAGAATTAGTGAATACGAAAACGAACGAAAATGAATTGGAAATTATTCACAATTTCACCTTTGAAAAAAATGGTCAAGTTAATGAATGCGTTGATGAAAATTTAAAATATAATGATGAAAATAAGGACAAGCCTCAAGATCAAGACAACGTGGAAAAGGAACTTGAACCGAAGAGAGGACCTGGAAGACCAAAGCTATTGAAAACCGGGAGTAAAGGTAGACCACGAAAAATCTATGCTACATCAGTTGGCTCTGGAAATGAGATCGATAAAATAGACATGTGTTCAAATGAATCAAATGATGAATCCGATGAAGATGTATTTATTGATGCATCCTGTCTAGCTATTTCAGAAGATGGTAGAAATAATTTAAATAATCCAGAAAATTTTAAATTTTGGAGAGAAGCCATTCTGGATGAGTTCGATGCACACAAAAAGAATGGGACATGGGAAATTGTAGATAGACCAAAAGACAAAAAGGTAATCAAGTGTAAATGGGTTTTACAAACAAAACAAGACAGCAAGGGTAACATAAATCGCAAGAAGGCAAGATTGGTGGCAAAGGGATGTTCGCAAATTTTTGGTCTAGACTACAATGAAACATTTGCTCCAGTAGCAAGACACTGCTCGATCCGTTTACTGCTTGCATTGGCAGCTCAATGGGACCTTAAGTTACACCAATTAGATTTTGTTACTGCATATTTAAACGGTGATTTGGAAGAAACTATATATATGGAGTTACCCGAGTATTATTACGAAATCCAAAATATAAAACCTGAAAGTAATAAGGTATGTTTGTTGCGAAAAGCTATATACGGACTTCGTCAATCCGGTAGAACATGGTATTTAAAATTAAATGAGAAATTAATTCAGATGGGGTTTAAATCATTAGAGGCTGATCCGTGTATTTACATCAAAATTGATAACACTATTACAATTGCTACAGTATACGTCGACGATATTATCTTTGGATCAAATTGTCCACGCTCTATAGAAAAATTTAAAAAGGAAATGAGTACAACCTTTGAAATGAAGGATTTGAAAAGTTACGATACTGCCTAGGAATTGATTTCAATCAACATGAAGATGGAAAGGTGTACATGTCACAACGAAAATATATTGAAAATCTTCTTAAAAAGTATAATATGAGTGAAGCTAATACGGTGAATACACCTATGGATAATAGTGTAAAACTGAGTAAACAAATGTGTCCAACAAATGAAAATGAAAAAGAACATGCAGCAAAATTGCCGTTCCAAAGCTTAATTGGGTCATTAATTTATTTAGCAACTACTTCTAGACCAGATATATCCTACTGTGTAAGCAAATTGTCACAATATAATAATTGTTATGGGCAGCAACATTGGAATGCAGCAAAACGAGTTTTGAGATATCTAAAAGGGACTAAAAATTTGGGACTTATTTTTGAAAAATGCGATGGAATTATAAAGGGATATACAGATGCAGATTGGGCATCTTGCGAAGATGACAGGCGGTCATATACCGGGTACATATTCAAATTAAATAATACCGCTATTTCTTGGGAATCCAGAAAGCAGAGAACGGTCGCATTATCGACGACAGAGGCGGAATATATGGCTATTTCGGATGCAGCAAAAGAAGCTTTGCATTTGAATAAACTTTTACAAGAAATACACTATAAAGGTAATGAATCTATCACAATATACAATGATAACAAAGGTGCACAATTCATAGCCAAGAATCCCATTCAAAATTCAAGATCCAAGCATATAGACATCAGACACCATTTCATCAGGCAAGTTATTCAAGATGGTAAAATTTCAGTACAATATATCCAGACAAGTGATATGATTGCAGATTTGCTAACAAAACCATTGTCCGTGGATAAGCATTGGAAGTGTCTAAGGCAGATAGGATTAAATGAATGCAATTGAAAGGGGGGAAATGATGGAATTCAATTGCTTCATCATGATTACAAAATTAATGTCAAATGTCAAAATAGTTAAATTAGAAAATTATTGTCAATATTATTTGGAATTGAAATTGGAATTATGTATGGAATTATATGAAATGAAATGACAATATGACAATATGTAACCATGTAACTAACTATGATTAACAATTATGTTTTTCTCTTTTACTCATTTTTAATCATTGTATTTAACATATATATATATAAATTGTATTTACATTATCATATAAAATAAAAATTTTAGTCTTGTTATTGAAATCCAACATATGTACTCGTACGTATAAAAAAGGGATGCATAAAAATTTCATTTAAAAAATGAAAGAATTATTCAAAATGATACGTACTATTGGTACTATGAATGAAATTTATAATTTTCTCTCTTTTAATCTGCAGTATGTCACTTGTTAAGTATATGATGTATGATATGTACATGTTTATGTATGTGTGACAAATATATGCATGTATAATACACGAGTACAAAGTGAATGATATTTTCATGTTATAATAAAAGGCCGATACATATACGCACTTTTGCACAGTTTCAAAAAAAATTGCACATAAAAAAAAAAGGAATTTTTTTCCTAGACTAATAATATAATCGCATATAATATACGAAAAGTATACAATTTTTTCTGTCTCTATTTACCAAAATACATATGTATATATGTACACGTGTACTAAAATTTCTGCATGTGTACATATACGTATTTGCGTACGTTTTCACAAACGTTCATGTATCATCAAAGAATATGTAAAATGAATGTTTACATTTAAATGAATATTTAAAATCCAATTTTGTTTTTTTTTTTTCATATTTTCGTATTTTCATTTTTAATTTTAAAATCGGTATATTTTTTAATTTTTTTATATTCATGTGGGTGTACTGTACAATGATAGTATCATTGCATATCAACACATAATGTATATGCGTATATGTACGTAGAATTTTCAGAGGCAAATAAAATTGAAATTATTTTTGAATATAAATGTAATATAACATGAAATTTGTATATTAAACATTTATATTCAATATTCGACAAAAAAAAAATAATTTAATTAAAATCGATGCAAATGTCATCATGCCAAATGTAAGAATATATTAATTGATTATGCTCATATATGTACGAGTGTATCTACAGCTACACATGTGTACGATATTATGTGCGTAGGAAGGTTCATTTTTCAATAATAATTATGTACCTATGTTACATATACGATGAATGAGGGAGTATTAATTGGAATAGAGATAAGAATAATACTGTATCTGGATAATTGAAAATTAATTTTGAATCAAAATGATTAGTATCTATCTATAAAGCTATGCAATAGTATTTGTATGTATTATGTACCTAATGTATGTGAGATGTTTATACAAATTTTTTATAGGATCATCATCATCATTTTTGATTCTACAGCCCTGGGTGAGTTCTAGCCTCCTCCAAAATTTGCCTCCATCGCATCCTATATCTTCTGCAGTCTCATCCCAATTTCTTACTCCCATTCTTTCTATATCAAAACTTACCTCATTTTGAACCTTTCTCTTGCTCTTCCATTTAGAATTTTTTTTGGTAAATACAATTTTAGACATTCGATCCTTTGGCACTCTTTGTAAGTGCCCCAAGCATCCAATTCTTCTGGATTTTATATATCTTATAATACATATTTTCTCTTTCAATCAACTGATCCAGTTCTATATCAGTACGTACTCTAAACTCTACAGTACGTACTATTTGCATTAGCCCAAACCCACAGTCAACGCTACTTCTTTTAATTTTTTGCAGATGTTTTGTATCGATTTCGTCCCAGCCTTTTCATGTTATCTGCACAGACTAATATTCGTCCCCTCTTATAGAATATGTCTCCTTCCATTTTCAGTTGTTCAGTTACGTATGCATTGTTCGTATAAAAATCAAATTGGCCAGTGCATCTCCTTGTTTAGCATCTGCTGTAACTTTAAATGATTCTGATTTTCTGCCTAATATTATCATTTTCATAGGTTAATTTTAGTAAAATAATTATCTTCAATGTGGGCAAAATGAGAGTAATTTTATTTTTAATTATTTAAATTTTTTCTTTATTTATTTATTTTTTATTTTTTGGTAATTATCTTTTGAATAGGTAAATTTTGAGTTTAATTAAAATCGACAAACTTGCAGAGAAAATCAGATTAATTGTTATTTTTGTATTTTTCTTTGTTTAGACTTTTTTTTTTCTGTATTAATGCCTATCTCTATATATTTAGTTCTATGTTTATGTGTATTGAGAAAGCTTAAAATTTACTGTCTATATCACTTCATACCAAATCCATTCTAATATTATAATCCTCTGAAAATAAACAAAATTTCGATACACTAAAATCTAAAATATTTTGTTAACGTTAACGTATACATATACTCGTATATACTTAAATATATATTTTATAATTTCATTGTATATGTGCGTATTATTTAGTTATGTATGTGTGTATAAGATTATTCAATAGATTTCCCAATTGATCCATGAATTTAATTTTTTGGTCTGCTGATCATATTATATATTTGACTGAAAAGATTTACATTCACTACAGATGAAAAGTTTATTGCCTTATACGTACCAAGTATCTACGTGTATGCACATAGAAATGATTGAGTGAATGAAAAATAGGAATAAAACTCGAAATATAAAAATAACAGATAAAAATCGAAACTTTAATCACTTAAATTATAGCATAGCGATACGATGATAGCTGAAATGTATGTTGAGGTAAGGGCAGGAAAACATTGTTTTTTCTTTATTTTAGAAAAATAAATTTAATTCGTGATACCGGATATTAGAATTGAATCCTTGTTAAATATTTAATCAAATTTTGTATGGTTAAGATAATTTTTGTGCTCTTCATTAAATCGTTGTTATTAGTGTAGTATATAGTTGGTCAATGTAAAACTAAAGCCACACTTGAAACTGACTTTAATTTGCGTTGATTGTTTTTCGTTATCGAATATTGTGTATGACAAACACAGAAAATCGACTAACAACATTTTATACTTCCTCTTTAGTCTATACACAACTCCAGAAGTCATTGATTAGTATGACGTGCGTAGTATACGCTAACATAATACAAGTAGTATTTCACACATCATGTGTATCCGCATTTTCTTTGTTCAGAATTTTGATTTTCTTTCTGAGTATAATGCGAATATTGTACATGACAAACACAGAAAATCAACTAATAAGATTTTATTCTTATTACATTGACAATTTATTTTTTCAATTACCAATACTGAAAAATTTATTTCCTAGTATATTCTCAATTCACGGAAAATTTTCATAACAATTTTTTCGGATAAAAAATATCTATACATCTGTGGCTATGTAATGAGCATTATACATAGAGTCAATTAGAATTTTCTGAAACACAAATAAAACTGTTATACTTATGACTTATATGACTTTAGGAAAGAAGAAGGACACAAAGAAAAATAATGAAAAATAATGAAATGGAAAAAATTTATTAATATTTTAGTTTCAATTTTCATTAATTTTTGCAAACAATTTTTTTTTTCTTCAATTTTTCTTTATTGATATTTTAAATTTAATTTGGAAAAACGCAAAAAAATTTTTAAGTACTTTTTGTCTGTCTATATCTGTATATTATTATTATCGTATCGTATCGTATAGGTTCATTATGATTGTAGTTTTTATTTGTTGAATTTGACATCAGATTCAGTTTGAAGTTTTTTTCATTGTTTTATTTCTATTTAATTTTTTTTTGTATAGAATGACAAATTTTTATTTTACTTCAAAAGTTTTATTATTTTTCTTTATACTTGAACAATTTATATTTAAGTTTTTATAATATTTTCTTTTTTATTTTATTTTTAATGATTTGTTGTTGCGATGAAGGAAAGGAAACATTAATTGGAAGACAATTGAAATAGATTTTTTATAGTTTAGTTTTGCTTTCATTTTGTACAATACTCGTATAATATTTTAGTTCAGTTTAGAGTTTAGACAGTGTGTCAGTATTTTTTTTAAATTTTATTTTATTTCATTTTATTTGTTTATAGTTTGAACAAATTAATTTTGCTTTTATATATAATTAATTTTTTGAACAAAATGCTATTATTTTTAATTTTCATTCTACATTGTCTAGCCTGTATAATAATTTTTAAATTTTTCTTGTATTCAAGATAATCTACTTATAATTCAGATATAATTTTTTATAATTTCGCAGATTCTTGTTAAGAATCTTCCGATTGAAATCTATGTATACATGGTATTCATGCACTTGAGTGTCTATCCCACAAAAGGAAAAAAAATCCTTATAAAATTTAAGATAATCAACACTGAAATTGACTGCAGAATTATAGAGACAATTATTATGTAGTAAAAACAAAAAGCACAAAGTATTTGAAGAAATGAATTTTTTTGTTTTAATTTTGTATCGAAAATTGAAACAAAAATTTATAGAACATAAAAAAAAAAACAAAATAATAACGAAAAAACACGTAAAAATGGGGGATAAAAATAGTTTTAAAATTGTGAAAAGAATAAAATAAAAATAATCCTTAATACGATTCGGGTGGAGTTTTCAATTCATTTTGTAAAGTATTAAAAACTTTACATTTATATCTAGAAAGTTTCTACGATAAATTTCTTACTTTCTGTGTGTGCATTTTTATTCCATAAAATGAAATTATCTTTATCTTGATTTGAAAGGAATACTATATATGTATATACATAGACACATAAATGTATTATACATGCGAGTATATGTATGTGGAATGTGGGTACATTTTTGTTCTGTGCATTCTAAACATAACTTAACATATAATATATACACCATGTATAATATCTCTACAAAATGTTCGAATTTTCTTATAAAAAATACATACATATATTCAAGCATTTACATACATATGTATGCACATTTACAGTATGAGGTACGAAAAACGAGTAGATATATCTGACAAATATGTATGTAGCAATAAAATTGAGTTTTTAAAAGGAAAACGAAAATTTTGTTAATGTTAAGTTTTTAGATCCATAAAATACACATGTATGCACGTATGTACATAAATATACACATACACACGTACGTAGATATGTAAGTGACTATTATAATAGATACTTGTATAAATTTTCAATTGAATTTTATATTAGATATGGACATACAAAATATTATATCCTTTCCATTGTATATAAGTATAATTTTTTTATTATTACTGTTGTTGTTAGATTACACATAAAATTTCTTAAAGAAAATACATATACATATTCGTTATATTTGTATAACAACATTTTAATGTTCAATTTAATATAATAATATCCAAAGAGAGAGAGAGAGAGAGAAAGAGATAATACCAACAATAACAAAAACTGAATAAATAAAAAAAAAGAGTAATGGTAATAAGAAAAAGTAAAAAATAGAAATAAAAGCTTTTTTTATTAATAGGAAAATTTGATTTTTACTACATTCTTAAATGCAATTTTTGAATTTTAAGTTTTGGCTCATCGAATTTTGTATATTCATGCAAGTATGATGTAGTATTTGTATAGATGCATATCCATCTGTAGCTCATTCATACAGTGACGAACAAAACAAATGCAACTAATTCTAACACAGTCCATACATTATAATCACAAACGCAAAAATTATTCAAAATAAATGATAATTTTTTCTCATTTACATATTGTTATTATTGTAATTGTAATAATATTGATTCTATAGATGTACTATTGTCCATTAAAAATTTGAGTTTATTTTCCTTTTTTTTCTCTCATGAAATTATTACTATATAATATGGCAGTCAATATTATTTTAAAAACGGATCAAGAGAAGAAATGAGAACAATTATTTATTTTGGATTCATTTTGCATTTGTGATTATACTATATATGGACTGTGTTAGAATTAGTTGCATTTCGTTTTGTCTGACACTGTATACTATATCCTTATATACAATACATTTATAGAATACTTTTATATATTATATAGTTATGTAATTAAATAATTTTCAAAAGTATTTCAAAATAACAAAATAAAAATATAATCGATAAAAAATTCAGGATATAATATTTCGATATTGCATATAAACTTATGTACATTATAAAAGATATTGAATTCAATTATACAAACGAAAAGATTACTTAAAGCTGTAGATATCTATATACTACATATACAGAAAATTTATTATATAAAATGCATTCAATTTAATATAATATACATATTATGATATAAAGAATTTTTGTTTAAAATAAAAATTTAATATATATATGTACTCTTGTATATGTATCCTTGTATCCTTGTATATTGTATGTAGCTATGTATAATATGTACAATATTTACTTGCAAAAATATTTATACCATATCTGATATGATTTTGTTCGTATTAATTTAACGATTACATTATATACATATTATATTATTTTTGTTCTTAATATTTATTGAACTGTTAATAATTTTGATTTGAAATTGTATATCAGTTTATTGAGAAAATAAAATAATAAATAGTATATGTTTGGTATGAGTACTACATACCTACTCTACATAAGTAATAATAAATATGTGCATTGGTGTATAACTATACTATAATGTATATATACATCATGAATGTAGTACATGCTTATACATGTATAGACAGTATCCACTATAATAAAATGAATTAGGTCAAAGATATAGAAAAAAAAAATTAAATAAAAATAAGAAGAAGAAGCAAGAAAAAATTAAATGATTTTCATCTGTGTATATTTTCTGCCATATCTTATAACTTTTAAAAATAGCTGTGTAAACAGTATAACAACAAACAGAAATGAAATAAAAAGGATATATATAAGAAAAAAAAACCTATAAGATAATTGTAACATTAAAATAAAAATTGATCGAAAAAAAAATCAAAAAAAAAAGGATAATCGATATTATATACCCTTTGGTTATCATCATAGTATTTGGATGCACTTGTATGTATGTCTGTACGTATATGTACGTGTTTATGCTTGTATATATTTATACATTTGTACGTACTATAATATTTGAACTTGTACATGTATACTCCTCTCTGTGTGATTACATATGTATGTATGTATGCAGATTGTATAATGCAATTATGCGTGTATATTTTAGAGATAGAGATTATAGAATGTTAAACAACTGCAGAATTTATAAACGTTTTCAAATTAAAATAAAAACATAACAAAACTAAACCAAAAAAAAAAACTAAATAAAGTAGTAAAAGGTAAGAGTTGGTGAGAGTTGGTAAGAGTATGAAAATAGTATAAATACAAACTATCCATCCATACAGAGAAAACAAAATGAAATCGAATAAAAATATCAAGCCACTCTAAATCTAAATATGTATATATTTGAATGGATGTGTAGCAGAGAAATGAGGATATTTATTTTTAGAATTAGAATTAAAATACAAAAAAATGTATATAACGTACAACATGGTACAACGAAATAAAGAACAAGGAATAGAATTTTTTTAATCATTTTTTTTTCGGACACAATTTTTTTTTTTTTTTTTTTTAATTTGAAAAATAAAAAAAATCATATCGTATTACATTGTATGTAAGGCGGGCTGCTATACATGCCATATATTGCTTGTATCGATGTTGAAAAAATTTTAAATGAGAAATATAAATGAATTTATGAACATTTTTCAAATTCACAAACACACATGAAACACATTACCGCATATATGAAAAATATTAGTGTGAGTATATGTGCATAAGTAGTAACTATGTACGTACACGATGGAAAATTTTTATTGCTTTATGTAAAAAAAAAATTGATAGAAAAAAAAAGAGTAAAATAAATAGCAACAAGAATGTGAAAATTAAAAATTGAAATTTTTCTTTTTCAATATTAAAAAGCTTTCATCCTGTATCTGATGTAGTAATGTGTGAAAATGGTAAACTGAAAAATGTAAACGATGAATACGATAATTGAGTAATTTCCGTTGGCCATATAGATGAATTAACTACACTACAAATACAAACATTAATATTGAATATTTTTTTGTAATTTTAGTTTTTTTTTTCTTCTTCTTTAAATGGCAAAATGATTATTAACACAAGATTTAAAATTGTGAAAAAATATATATTTTTTTTTTTAGAATTTTAAAATGAAATTCTATTCTTATAATTTATATGGCTGCATGTATGTATGTATGTACCTACATATTTCTTGACCTTTTTTTTCAATATCTCTCGCATTTTCAATATCCTGATAACTACATACATAATCGTTCATATGCAAGAGTGTAACATAAAAATATTTTGTTTGTTCATTTTCTTTTTCTATTAGATATTTTCACTTTTTTTTTATAAAGTTAAATCTATATATAAAGACAAAAATAGATAAAAATAATAAAAAAGAACCGATTTGATCGAAAAAAAAACGCAAATGTACTAACAAAAAGAGAAACGAATTCCTTTAGCATTTTTTCACGTTTCATCATTACAGAAAAACAAAAAAAAATACAAAAATGTACAGAAAAGAATTATGCTCAATGTGTATGGATAGACTTACATACACGTATAAGGCATAACGTATACAGACAAAAAGAAAGTAAATACGAAAAAATTCTTAGTCACAGAAAAAGAAAAAAAAAAGAGCAGAATAGACATACATATACGTGTTATGTATTACGTCCAATCATTTTTATTTTGTTTTCATTCTTATATGCATCTTCTATTCTATTTACTGGAAAAAATAAATGAAAAATCTTCAAGACAGAGTTGAATTTTAACTCAAAAAAGGGTATATATAATACACGTAATATTTATGAATGTATTTGTATAAAATAAAATACAAAAAAAAAATAATAATAGAAAAAAAAACAAAATTTATGACTGCTGCAGTAAAAGCTAATTTCATTCAATATTAACTTTTAAGAGTGCCTGCAAAATACGAGAAAATTTTTTTACTCTTCTGTTTTTTTTTTCTATTTTTTGCATATTATTTTAAAATGTAAAATATTGTATTGAAATATGTATTCGAAAAAGAATTTCGAGAATTTTAAAAATGAACACGATGTGTATATGGATGAGAAGAGAAGAAATTTTTGTATGTGAAATTGGATATATACTTGTGTATGTAAGTAGTTATGTGTAATATGTGCGTATACATTTATACATATATTTGTATGTATGCATGTGTATTCATATTATAATATATTTTAAATTTTAGTTCGTTTTAAATGTTTGTATATTCATTTCATACGGATATCATATCCTTTTTGATCTTTATTAATACCATGTGTGTGTGTGTGTGTATGTGTGTATTGTGATAATGCACTTGTACATCTGTAACAAAAGTAAAAAAAAACAGGAATTAAACATACAATATTTTAAATTAAAAAAAAAAAATTGACCAAAATTTACTGTTGACATTATAATTTTTCAATGATAAAATTTCGTATTCATGATACGATTTCGTATTATAAATGTACGAGTACACGAGTATGTATGTACATATTTGCATAAAATTTAAACTAAAAATATACATATATATCTTATGTATACATATGTTCACTTATGCATGCATGTGGAGGTATTTTTATATATTTAAATTATCTCTACTATATTATAGTGATTATTATTAAATATCAAATAAGTATATTTGACTGTAGGTATTATGTCTGCATATATATATATATATATGTATGTGTGTGTGTGTGATGAGGGTGAATATTTACATTTTTATAGTGCTCTTTGTATAATAAGGTACTCAAATGAAATAAAATATAATAAATAATTCCTCTGATATCTACACAGATACATATACGTTAATTCGTATATAATAATCGATAACTAACTGTAAAATTGTCACGTTAATAGGATATTATATATCATATTTTATGATGATATACACACATATATTTATGCACATAAGTAGCTAAGTATGTAGATTCGTTCTTATTATATTCATAATAATAAAATCAAAGGTATAAAAAATTGATATGTTCGATCATTCGCATCTACACAGGACAGGTATATCTGTCGTATATGTTTGCATATGAATGTACACGTACAAAAATATTTAATGTATATTTTACTAGCTTTTACACAAATGTCATTAAATTAAAAGTGCAAACCATACTTATAGTACATACAACATACATGAATATTTTGAATTCATTTTACATACATATAAATTACAAAAATTTTAATTTTATATTTTACAATAATAAAAAAATGTGTATGCGTTTAAAAGTTTTAATTTACATTTCATTGAATGTTTTCTGTTTTCATTCATTCACCGAAATGTATAGTCTACGATGTGTAAGGTAATACATATATAAAATAGAATTTAATTTTTATTTGATAGTTTCAATGACACATGTTCTGTTACTCGTAATAACGTAACCACAACTCGGTTTCCAAAACAACAACAAAGATCGAAAACGATTTCTCAGTTGTCAAATTTCTCACTCAATTTCTCAATGGTCTCATATACAAATTCAGTATTGGAGAGCAAATTCAGTTGAGCAAAGATTTTCAAGTATCTACTGTTGTTAAGTCTGTGCAAAAAATTGGTCTAATTTTATCAGTTATTGAGAGTTATAATAATTTAATTATTTTGTTTTTAGAAAATGCTTCTCAGAAAGCACCAACTCAAAAACATCTCAAAAAATAATCTCATAACAACAAATCACAATAATTGACAATTTACGGCTTTTTGGGGTGAAAATTTGAATTTTTTGCACCTAATGAGAGTGTTTGGCGGAAAAATCGACACTGATTTTCTGCTGAACTGTATGCAACGATGCACTTTGATTAAGTTGTACGAAGGCGATAAATTTTGGCAACTGAAAAATGGTTGTCGATCTTTATTGTCGTTTCAGAAGCAAAATTGTGGGTTTACGCTATAAGTGTATACATACATCTCTATAGTCGTTTAATTCAATTAATTTTATATGAAATTTGTGATGAAGGTATGAAAGTATACGGTACGAGGTACCAGTATTTATTTAGTATTTATTTTATTCATGGTTTACAAAACAATGAAACTTTTGTTTTTTTCATTCTGTGTACACTTTTGTACAGTAACGAATATTTTAGTCAGCAATTTGTGAGCAATAACTTATTATTACATTCCTGAAGATAAATTAATGCTAGACAAAAATTACCAAACGAATGTAGTACATTATATCTACATAATATGTATATGAATCAGATATTACTAATAAATGCCTATGTGCTGATATGAAATAATATCCGTAGTAAGAGTCCGATTACAAAAAGAGCAATTTCTACTCAGTTATCTGCGGCAAAAATAATTTTATCTTTTTAATTTTGGTTTAGTTTTTTTATTTTTTTTTATATAATAATATACAGTCGAATTGCGATTAGCTGACCATTAATTTTCGAGTCTTAATTAACCGATCAATATTTATTTTGAGTTTCTTTTTTGATATCTGTGATAAAATCTTCTAAAGCATAAGAATCCTATATGTGTTGAGGCGACTTTTTCATTCAGTTTCGACTGTAATTTCCTGTATACATTTTTATTTTTGCCTTAACAATGTTTTAAAATTTTACGTAGCATCTTCTGTATAGCTATGATAAGATAATTTGTAAATATCATAACAATTTTTAAATATTCAGCAAAATAATTATCAGTGATGATAAAATTGAACTTTAATTCTTTTTATTCTTAAGACATTACATCAACATAAGTTTAATTTGAAAAAAAAAAAATAAATAAAATATGTTATGAAAAGAATGTATCAAAATAATAACTGAAATTGTACAAACATTCTGACAATAAATTCAATCATTTCAGTTTCATTTCTGATTTTCAAGTATTAACTTTAACACAATATAAAATAATATAAAAATGAAATTAATTTTGAGCGGGTGTATATTTGCCGTACTAAGTTTTAGTGTTGTATATGCACGAGTAAGTTGAAAAATAATTTCTTTGTCAGTAAATTTTGAGATGAACATAAATAATAAATATTTTTTTTTGATCTATGTAAATTTTTTTTCTTCTACTTATAGACGACTTCAACACGAATTATTGCTCCTGTTATTCTACCATCAACAAACGATTTAGAATTCAAAATAAACGAACTAGAAGATTATTATGTGAATAATACGAGATCTGAATTTACAAAAATTTTTTTCAATATTGATAATTTAGTTAATGTGACTATTTTACATTTTGCAACAAATAAAACATCATACGATAACAGTTTCGATAGCATAATTGAAAAAACAAAACTTGAAATAAATAATAATTTTGTTCACAGTGGTAAATATAAAATATGTGCTGAAAAACAATTAGCATTTCTTAAGAATGTTTCGATGGTAGCTAAAATAAATTTAATAACTTGTAATGGTGCCTATATTGGATCGTTAAAAGAACGTCAAAATTTTCATAAGAATAATTTGAAAGAAGTTGAAAATTATATAATAGATTTACGAATAGGAGTTGTTGGTTGTTTACATTTGAATCCAATTGTAACGACTGGTTGTGTTGTTGAGAAGGTAATAAAAAGCAAAACAAAAAAAAAGTGCATATTTTTCTTTTATATAGGAAATGTAAAGTATTTTTGATAAAATATTTTAACAAATTTTTTTCACTTATTTTTTAAAGGTTAAAAATTATATATCTTTGATTAAAAATATCGGAAATATTCAACTGACAGCAATTAATGACCAAGGCAAGAATGCAATAAAATTATTTGAAAAATGTTACGTCGATATTTACAGTAATCTGAAATTTGAAAATGATATAATTTTAAAAAATATAAAAACTTGTGTACTGTGAAAGGAATCGTAAAATTTATATTTTTGTGTCATTTGTAGCGAATTAAAATGGAGTTCAAAAGAAAATTTATTAAAAATGTAGATGATATTTTTGAAAATTGTAAAAACATATAAATCAATTAAATACTGTAATGAACAAAAAATATACTATAATATGTAAAGGTTATATTATTAAATGTTTTAAATAAATTCAAAATTCTATATCAGTTAAGATATGAGAGGAAACAAATTAAAAGGACGCAGTATATACTTATTAATTTTTATTTCTGAAATTCATACTTTTAAATTCTGTATATGTGTATATGTATGTATATGCAAACTTTTATATTAAAATTTTTATTTCATATTTTTCAAAAGCAAATATAATAATCAATTTATAAGAAATGTTCTTCTGAAAATCTTTTTTGCGAAAATTTTATAGTAATTTTTTGTTATGTCAATGTATAGATATGTATTTTTAAATTATTATGAACAAGGAAATGCTTTTAATCCATGTCACATGACACATACAAATAAATACAGTACAGATAGTATAGATGCATTTTAAAATATAAAAAGTAAAAATACAGAATATTATTTAAAAAAAAAAATAGTCAATATATGCACATACTATATATAGTATTTTTGAATTGCATTTTTTTTTATCTTCTTAATGGTTAAATTATTAACTTTTGCCATTATAATTTCAACGCGTTCAATATTTATGTATTAAGTATATACATATGTTGTATATAACATGTGCATCACATATGTACATATATACAATATGTATTATAAATTATCTATGAAGATATAAATGTATTTATATGAATAATACATTTTGAATGCATAAGTGGATAAATTTTATATTTTATGTGTATTTTTTCAAAAAGTTGCTGTACACATATGTATATGTATGTATATGTATCTGTTTTATGTATAGATATTCATTTTCAATATACATTCATATTCGCATGTTGTTCCATCAACATAGAAACAGAATTATTTATAAAACCCATGAGAAATTGTATGAATGGATATATTTATGTGTATGTAACATTTATATGAATATTTTTATATATAACACGTATCCGTATGTATAAGTATAGTATGTAGATATATAATAATGTATGTATTTTGCATATCTCTGCAACTTGAATAAGTATATACATATATATAAAGTGTACTGCAATACGACCTTTAATATTAATATTAATTTAAAGTAAGATGTTTCAAAATATTATCATTATCCCATATTGTGCATATATAATAAATTTTATATACATGTAGAAAAAAAATATACAATGTACATATATATGAATTAAAATAGAATATATTATAATATTATATTTACACAAATACATAAATATTTATCGCGTTTTATGTGCATACGTGACGTGATACGTAGTACATTTAAGCAAATATTTATATACGACCATTATTTTATATATGACTATACATGTTTACATATTAATATAAAAGTTTCTATGATGGTAATTTTTTATATAAAAATGTACTCATATACTTAAATGCAAGTATATAGTATATGATATGTGTGAGAAAAACCTTACAGTGTATGGTGCAAGGTAATGTATATATCACATCTCTGTCATATAAATACACAAGTTCCTCTTTTTTTTTTTTTTTTTTTTAAAAAAAGTGTGATGATTAATAATAAATTATATGAACATCATTCTGGGATGCAATTTTGACGCATTATATTCCTTATTCATAAGGTTTATTTTTCAAAAAGAGGAAGAAGAATTTTATATTTTTTCGTACTGCTTACTTAATGTTGATATGTATATATTATAATGTGTACATAAGAGTTATAATAGCGATTTTTTATTTACATAAAATTGTGGATAATTGAGTTCAAGGATTTGTGTACGTATACGTACATATAGCAAGCAATTTTTTTTTTTTTTTAATAAGTATAAATACGAGTATTAAATTATTATTAAAAGCTTGTATTATTCTATATTATCTCAAATTACATCAAAAGATAATAATTATGTACACATATCTATGCATGCATATTGTATGAACATGCATACTACAGTGTAGTATTTTCTTATACTTTAATGCACATATGTAGTTTGTTTAAAAGTTCTGTCATCAATTTTCATTGTTCTAAAATTTCAAATTTTTTTTTAATGAAATATTTTTCCATACAGATGGGTATCCTTACTACATTTTTTACTTTTATTCTCATAAAATAATAAATTTTTATCGTAAAGCCACACGTAAGCTTCGATATTTATTTGAGCATACGAGTACATTTAAGAGAGAAAAATAATACTTTTTAGACTCTTTATTATATAAATCATCATTTATACACCTAACCTATAATGGCTATGCCTATACATATAATGGTACATTTAAGTAAGATAATAATAATCGAGTTCAATCTTCAGTTGGTTGTTCTATTAACAAAATTGTTTGTGTGAGGGAGAGAGAGAGAAAGTGCAAAATAACAAATAAATCAAGATAAATAACGAAAAAAAAATATATATATATAAAAATAACAATTTAAATATAACGATAAAATTCCTAAAATATTCAAATAAATTTGAATAAATGATGCTTGTAATAATTTACATAAAACATTAGATATGTATACAAAAATATGAATACGAAAAATTGTTATATCCAAATATCAATATTTTACGAAATACATATGTAGGTACAGACAAACACACATAAATATTGTATATTTTTTAGGCTACATGATGATGATGATTTATATTTCATTTACAAAAAACACTTGTCTACATATGTATATCTTTAATATTGAATAGTTTTATTTGTCTGTGCAAAGGTAAAGAAAATAAACAGAAGTTTAAATATTTCTTCCAGAAATTATACATCATACATATATGGGAATGTACATTAGGTGAGTAAAATATTGTAAAATCTAAAATTACATTAAAAAAAATTTTTTAAAATGTAAGTACATAATATTGATGATTTTCTAAAAAATTAATTAGATTGTATAAGGTCTTATATACCTTTGACACATTGCATTTGATTCTATTTATGATAGGCTATAGTTTTAAATTATTTTATTCTTTCAAGATTTGTTATTGATTTTATTTTGTAACAGAAGTTTTCTCGAGAAAATGGCTACGAAATCCACAATATTTCCTTTCGCTTTAGATGTGAAATGTTTGAAATTAATTCACTTTGCATATAATTTAAAATTGAACTTAAAAATTTTCCAAAATGAAATAAGACAACACATAGAAGAATTCACACTTCTATTTAACTGAATTGAATTTTGAATGTCCTTTAAAAGAAAGATAATCACGAAAATTGTCATATAAATTCAATTTCATCCGATTAATGTCTCCAAAGGCTTTATTTTGAATGATTTTCATTTCATAGAATGAAAAAAAAAACTTGTAAATTTCAAAATGAAAAAAAAAAAATGTTACTGTGTATGCAGATGTAAAATTAACTCAAAATATTTAGTAGCAGCAGTAATTTATTTATTAATTAAAGTAACATTTTATAATATATCTTTATTATTTTTTTCCATCATTTTCTTTATATACAATCCATAATACATACCTTCCCTGAACTGTAAATGTGCATGTGTATCGAAATGGAGTTAATTTACAAAATTCAATATTATCATACCTATATATGCATAGAATAAATTTCTATAGATATCATAATATAATAAATTCATATCCTATAGGACAAAAAATATTTTTCTTTAATTTAATTTCCTTAAGTATCAACATGTGGTTATAATATATATATATATAGAGAGAGATATTTTTATTGAAAGAAATTATTCCCTACAATCTAATAATCAAAACAAATCCCATACATATTACAATTATTGTATGCGCATATATAATGTAATGATAATAATAATGACTAACATATATGTATGTGTACTATACTCGTATATATGTATGCATACATATGTAGCTAAATAGCATCGTTCATATATCGGTATACAATTTAAATTTCTAAATTCCAGAGGATAATCATAAAATAAAATGACACAATTTTTTTCTTTTTTTTTCAATCTATACAAATTTATTTACACATTGAAGAAAAATAAAAATGAAAATAAAAAATCTACATAACATATAATATGTACATAGCACATAGCATATATAATACCAGTGTAGTGTAAATATAAATCTCAAAGGAGGAAATAAAATTGAAAATTTAGTAGAACATGGTAGAACGGTAGAACACAAGTTAAAATATTTTTTCATTGTTTGGCTATGTGCGAGAATACAGCAGTATTTAATAGATTCCCTTGAGATTCAGCAAAAAAAAAAGTATAAAAACAAATATTGTATGGCATGGTATATAAAAGATTTTTTATATATGTATAAGTACTATACATATATGAATTTAGAAAAAAATCTTTTATATTCGAATGTACAGAAAATAAATGAAAAATTCCGATATTTAAAATAAATTTGTATTTTCTGATATTTATGACAATAAATTTGTGCATGTGAAAGGAATATATCTTTGCAAAGGTGTTACAAATAAGTTGATATATAAGGAGAGTATGTACGTAAATCCAAATGTGTAATTTGTAAATTCTTTCTTATAATGTAAGTGAATATATTAATTTGTTTAAAACTGAATTAAATTAACTATTTGCCTTTAAACAATTCATATACATATATGACACTGCAGTCTAAATTGAGCCATGGCCATCGTGTAGGATTTCGTAACAATATAATATTTCCGGAACTACATAGGTTGTTAGCCTATAGCCCAAACATTTACTTTAGAGGGTGTGTTTCTATACTTTTGTTCTTTTGGTGGTTATCTTCGCCAAAGATTAACAGCACCACTACGAGAAAATAGGATAGAGAGGAGTATGACAGGTGAGAGATTTCATTTCCGTAGATCTGTCATTTAATTGCATTTTACTAATCCACTCTCCAAAGTCGGTGTTCTGAAGTAATGCAATTCATTAAATGCACAGTAGTTCCAGCATTAGCTTAAACGAAATACGTCATAGGTTAAGAAAATTTAAAAATTCTCTAAATAAAAATATAATTTAAAATGTTTTTATTTTTCAGAGAATTTTATAACTAAACAAAAAAATTTAAAATTAAATAATAATCGAAAACAAAGCACAAACTAAATTACAAAAAAAATATAAAAATGATTTGTATTTAATGTAGTAAAAGACAAGTTTTCATCTGCTCTATCAGTCCTAGTCCGTCTATGTCTATATACATATACGTATAATGTAAATAAATTTCAGACTTGTACTCTTCTATCGTTATGCACATAGAATAATCATAGCATATATACGAAAGTACTAAGTACAAAAATTCAATAATATCAAAGAATATGAACTACATATTTATACACAAATTCATACCGTATTGTATTTAAACATTCAAATATATAGATACAAAATTTAATATTGATATTATTTCACATCATATTCAAATAAATGTACAGATGAAATGAAATAAAATCGAATTATGATGAAAAACAGATATAAAAGAAATTTTATATGATATTCGAAATCAATAAGAAATCAATGAAGCAAGCATATTCATTTGACCGATTTATTTTTTGTTTGTATTTTATATAATATATATATATATATATATATATATATATATATATGTACGTATATATGTACATAAATAATGTAAGTATACGTTTGTATATGTGTAGATATACGTACAGATATTAATATAAACTTGTTGATTTTAAAATCATTCATCTCTTAGTTTTTGATACATATTATATAGTATATTTTATATCCTTACGGCTTTATCGTATATTGACAGGACTTTATCCATTATATCATTATATATCCATACAAAAAGTAAAATTTATCTTGATTTATTTTTATTTGTATTTTATTTTTTTTGTATTGATGTTGTTGTTGTTTTATATATTTTGATTTTAAAGTACATAATACATAGTCTTGTTGTATACAAAATTTATATACAATAATATAGTTTATGAAATTTTATTGAAGCAGAGACATGATTTAAGATGTCTTTCAAATGTTTATGGATGTTTTGTTACGTAATCGTAAATATCATGAATATACACACAGCATAGCAGTATATATACTTACATACATTCCCACATAATATAGTTACATAGAACGTTTATATAATGTATTTTATATATATTTTTTATTTTTAAATGTAAACGAAAGAAAATTGTTAAGAAAAATGACAATAAATTTAAAATTATTCACTCGATATATTTTATATTTTTTTATTAAAATGGATACATTTTTTTATGTGAAAATGTGTATGTATTTACAAGAAAAATATAAAAAATAAAACAATGAATAATAAAACGTGTAAATACAAAAATATTAGAAAATAATCATTTTTTAAGTAATTAAAATTGACAGTTTTGATTCATTTAAAATTTCTATATAAATGCTATGAATAAATTTATCTGTAACAACAAACAAATAAGGATATACATAATGAATGAATAAAATTTGTTCCAAAGAATTAATTATTTACGTTAAAGAACTTACAAGATGATGTAAAAACATTAAAGTGAAGTGATAACAATTATATCTATCTGTGTTTATTTTGAGACTGAAATTATTTACACACCTTTTTATCTCCATTAATTTCATTAATTAAAGTCATTTTACTAAAAAAACAAAAAAAAAAACAGAAATATGTGTAGATATGTACTACATTTTTTTTTAATTTCTCATTGTTACTTAAATTTAATCATGCGATTGCGAGAAAGATATTTATGTTTTTCTGCTTGAAATGATATACATTGCATATGAAAAATAAATAAAAAAAATAAAATGTGTGTATACACATAAATCATGATCATTATAATATTTGTTGTGTTAAAAGATATAAATTACACTGAAAGCTTTCCATTTTATAAATTCAGTTTTATAAAACACGTGGGATTTATAATAAAATACACACCATATATTGATGCATACTAAGTATATCTGTATATGTACTCGCTACTCGTATATATTACATAATATTTGTATGAATGTAAATGCATAAATTCTCATATATTATAGTTTATTTGCTCTACATATAATAATTCGAATATACGTAGTATAATGTATTATACATAATTTACATATTACAATTTTTTATCGTTCATTATATACATACATACATATGCGTATATTTGTAAGTATGATACTTATAATAAATTATATATTTCATTTTGTATATTTACTACTTAAATATATATAATTATATTAATACACACAACACACACACACACACTAAATGCACATCACATTGTAGATACATAATAATGCAATAAGTCAAGCAGTCTATCAAGTTATATTCTCATGTACAAAATAACAGAATATTCATTAATTATGTAAAATGAAGTGTCAAGTAAGCATTATGTATATAGGCACCAAAACATCAGCACAAGCATATAAATTAGGACATTGAAGTAAAAAATTATTATTATACGCATTTAAAAAATTTTTTATTTCTTTAATTTTTTTTTGGTTTTTTTTTTGTTCATTATTAACAAACTGCATTAATAAAAAAGAACGAGCAAAATCTACGAAAAAAAAAACAATTAAAATAAATACATTCTTTTATCAACATAATGTACTAGTAGAGTACATATTTATGTGAATAAAATAAAAAAAAAAAATTCATAAATGAAAATAAAATAAATAAAATGAAAGTGAATTAACGAAAAATGTGAGATCATATTCGTATGTATGAAAATCAGGCCAAAAATCGTATTAGTACTTATAAAAGGAATAATGAAAAATTAATGAAATTAATGAAATTCACGATTCTTATATTTGAAGGTTTTAAATTTTTAATTAAAAAAAAAATCAACAACAAGATATTTTTATACCTACCTAATTTAGTACAAATTTTCATTTAACATTAAAAATTTATTTAACTTTTAACTCCCATACAGTTGTTATAATCATTATTATTCATTTGTTGTGTTCATTACTTCGAATGTATGAGGATGAATTACATATAAATATTATTCATTTTTTCATTTTTATCCTACAAGAATTTTATACATAACATGAACTATGGTACCATTTAAAAATAAATGTGATAAAATTAATATTCTGATCATTTAACTCTTTGTGTATTTGAGATGTAGGAGGAGCTGTAGGAAGCAAAATGAAAACAAGAGCGAATGGAATTCTCTCATTTTGTTTTCTTGTGTACTACATTGCATTAGTGGTGTATGAAGAAGAAATTCAAACCGAAATAAGATCTGTATAAACAAGAAAAACCGATAACAATTGTTTTTATCTATATTTTCATTTGTAAACAAACATGGTCGTTGTACTCTTGTATATTTTAGATGTAGGAGGAGAAGTAGAAAGAAAAGAGAAAAGGGGAACGAATAGTTGTTTGTCTTCTTCTTTTCTTGTGTATATGACGTACTACACTGTAGTATACATAGTAGATGAGTACGGAGAAGAATGTTATATCGAAACAAGATCTGTGTAAACAAAAAATACCGATAATTATTTTGACCTATATTTTAATTTGTAAACAAACATGGTCATTGAACTACAATATCTAGTTTTTGAGTAGGAGAAAAACAAAAGTAGAAAACAAGAAAACCTTTATTAGTTTTCCCTTGTATACATGGATCTAGTTTCGATTTTAAATTTTTTTTTCGTATACAGCTATTAGAGTGTAGTATATACTCGTAACTTACACAAGAAAATCATATAGTATTTCCAATACTTCTTCTTATTTTCACTACGTATGACGAAAGCAAATGCTTATTTTATTATAATTTTGTTCGAATCAATTGTATAACAATTTTATTAATGTTTATCAATATCCAAGAAGTAATTAAAGGCAATAAACACTCAATTTACATTGAGAATAATAATTATTGAGTGTAATTAATTGATTAGCTAATAATAATCAAACAAGTTTTATATGAGTAATTTAATATGTTCAATAAATTTTCAAAGAATAAATTAATGTGTATGTAATTGATTGTCATACTGATGTCAATTTTAATTTGTTTATCTGCCAAACGATTAGAATTTAAATTTAATTCGAATTGTAATGTATCTATAGAAATGTATTTATAGGCAATTTTCAGATAAAATATTCGAAAAATATCAATTTTATTCAATTTTATACACAAACAAAAAAGTTACAAAGATATTAAATCATATATACATACATGTGATCATACATGTGACAGTGATTCATTTTTGATTTTAATTTGAATTTAGGTTAAGAAGCAATTAATCTGATTCATTATTGAATGTAAAAATAATTTGAATCTGTACGTTTTGCATACATTACACAGGATCAGGAATCATTAAAAAAAAGGATGTACAAAATTTACATAAAATATTGTTTGTATTCGAAAATATTGAAATTATCATTTATATTGAAGTAATTTCTTTTCGATTATTATCTCTCTAATGAGAGTGATCCACAAATGTATTACCCGCAATAACTAATATGTTATATCCTTATATTTTATGTCAATTTTACTTCCTGTAAATTTATTTCCTATTAATTTAAATTGAAAAATCAAACAAATTCAATTTATTTCTGTTCTTGTTTTCATCATCAAACCACAAAAATAAAAGAAAACAAGATATAATTTCAATATATTCTTATGAATACATTATCAGTGTGTGTGCCTAATAATATTATATGACAATATTTTGAAAATTCAATTTCGAAAATTATGGAATTAGAAAAAAAATCTACATAAAATATACACATGGTTTAATATTTTTTTGTTTATTGTGTGTTTTGTTTTCTCTTCCTTGTTGCTGCTATCAATCAATATTTGTCTATGGTTATTATATATTTTTATTTATTTATTTATTTGTGTTTTTATTTTACATTCTTTTTTTTTTTTTATTTTTTTTTGGTTTGGTTGGTTGTGTGTTGCCTAAATAAAAAACCAAATAAAAATGATAATAATAAGTTATAAGATACATATTTATAAAGTCAGTATATAGGAAATAAAACAAACATATTCTTTGTAAATAAATGTATGTAGGTATGTGTATAAGTAGAGCGAAGAGTGTAGAAGTAAGAAGTAAGTTATATATACATATACACAAATTTTACTGAATGACTGGGAGACTGACTGACTGACTGACTGATGAGTGACGCTGACGACGACTGTTGTAACAAAGTATATACAAATAAGAGTGTCGCGTAATGTTATGTATGCTTGTATGAGTATATACATATAACTATAAATCTTTCGTAACAGTTAAAACATTTTCATCATTCTTGAATGGATATTTTGTACGAGAATGTATAACAAAAATAATAATAACAATAATAATAATAATAATAAATCTACCATATTCACATACAAATTCATCTATGGATATATGTACTATATATTATGCAACAATATTCAAATATTTAAATTCATAAAAATATGATCAGATTTTTATTCATCGTTTTTATGATAAAATATATGTCAAGAATATAATGAAAAAAAAAAAAAGAAAAGAAATATATATAAAAGCAACAAACACTCACACTCACATATGTACATTTTGTTTATCAGTTTAGTATTTTATTGTATAGTGGTTAATCGTGTCAAATTTATGTAAATATTGACAGACACACACAATGAAAAGAAAAGAAAAATTAATACACAATTTTTATATTTCGTTTGTATCTACATTCAAGCATGGACATACACACATAACTAAATGATATTTTATAGGAAAAGATATATATGAGAGTATGTATTTTCATATAAATGTGTGCCTTTGTATAGTTAGTTTATCTTTTATTATATGAAATTTAAGTATTTTTTTTTTTTCTTCAAAAAGAAAAGTTGGACCACATTATCATTACACACATATGCGTTTGCGATTGAAAGAAAATACCTAATACATATATTAAAATTTTATATTCAATAAATATTTTTTTTCTGATCTAAAATATATAATATCTTACACTCATGTTATATTATTGTTATTCCATATAAAAAAATAAAATACAAAAAGAAGGATAAGAAAGCGGAAAATATGAAAATGACAATAATAATAAAAAAAATAAAAAAAACCCATCATAAATGGAGATTTGGAAATTTTTTTTTTTAATAAAAATTCAAAAGAGAAAAATTTTTTGAACGATAGAAAAAAATATAATAATAATAATATGTACATACTCGTATATGTATAAATTTATTATCATTTTTATTTACTTTATTTTATTTTATTTGTTGTTTTATTTTTAAAGAATTTTAAATTATTCAATTTAATAGGAAATTTTGTTATTTTTCTGATGGTTGTGGTTTCGTGTATTTTTTCTCTTTTTATTTTCTTTTTTGGTGAGAGAAAAATATAATGGAAATGAAAATGAAAATATGAAACGAATTTAAATTTTAAAATTAATTTGAAAATAACGTTCGTATACCACTTATATACTTTCAAATACTATACGTACGACATTATGAATGTACTTTAGTGTATATGTAATATACAAAGAAAAAGGTAAAGACTTTAATAAAAGTAAAAAACACAAAAATTTTTTTCGAAATTAAATCAGGAAAATAAATTTAAATTGAACTGTTCTTTATTTTAGTCATTCAGTATTATATGCGAACATTAAGAGTTTATATTTATGTATAATGAAAGAAATCGATTTAATTTTTTCAAGAAAAATTATTGTGATTATATTCGTATAAATACACTCGTACATATAACTTATGCATTTATATATACAGATATTTTTTTAACTACTTTATTTTCAATTTAGAATTGTTTTTAGTTAAAATTTAATTTAAAAGCATGAAAATAAAAATGTGAATTTTATTTTTTGCATTTCATTTAAAAGCAGAACAAAAAAAAGATAAAATTTGTAACATAAAATGTCTGTTGCTTTTTTCTTTAATTTTAATGTTCTCTTTTTTTTATTTCAGAACGAAAAAAAAATTTAAAAGAAAAAAAATAGAAAAAATAAAAATGAAATAACTAAAGCTAAAAAGATACAGTGTTTTTTTTTTTTTTTTGTGAACTATTTTACAATTTATTTTTCTTGATATTTTTTTTTAAACAATTTTTATGCGGATGAAAAGGTTTATTGTTTTGTACATAGAAGAATTGTGTATGTATATGTTGTTGTATTGTGTTGTGTATGATAAAAAGGATGTATGGATACAAAAAAGAAAAAACAAAAAAATATAAATATTTTATACTAATCTGAAATTGTTTAGTAATGTATATAAGAGAGTACTCTTCGTATATGTACCCTGAAATACATAGTTCATGTGGTGTGTATTGTGTGAATATGAGTCTCTAAGTAAAGATATTATGTACATACAAACATTGTATAGGTAGAAAATGTATACAAATATGTACAGTGTAAATGCATATCAAAAAAAAAAAAAAAAAAAAACTTTTCCCATACTGTTCGTAATAAAAGTTAAAAAAGTTATTTTGTGTGGAAAAATTAAAAAAGTAAAGTGAGAATTATTTCTTGAAGGATTAAAAGCTAACCAAAAGTGAATTACTTTATGAAAATATTCGAATAAAAAAAAATTTTTTTCAATTCAAAATAATATGTGTTACATATACATATGTATAGAAATGTTAAAAAAAAAGTTTATGCTTTAAAACTTTAACTTTGACTTTATTTGTTTATTTTTATTATTATTTTATAGTAACAGTAAATAGCAGTAGAATAAGTAGTAACAGCACATGATAGTGTTCAAGAAAATTTGTGTAAATAAGTTAAAATTGAAATTTGTTTAACTATTTTAATAAGGATTAAAACTTATCACTTAAATTTTGTATGCGAATATTATAATGGTGTATTTTTTATTTTTTTTTGCTTTAAAATAAGTGAGTAAATTGATTTAAAAATGTCTCTCTTATACGACAGTTTCAGGTATAGCTTGTTAAAAATTCCTAGCGAATAGAATATATGCGCAGTGAGAGTATGGCGTCATGCTTTGAGCGAGGTTATAATTGTAGTGGTTACACTTTTTCAGGTTTATATGGGAGAAAAACACAAATACATATAATCATTTTATGTACATATTTAATTTCAAGAGAAACATGCGCAGATTATTCGCTGGGAATTTTGAACAAGCCATATAAGTACTTCTTTCGTTAGCTAAATTGATACGATTAACTTTAAATATCTAGCTAATTGTAAAATAGCTTATTCTTAATTCATTTTTTATAATATCGTAACTTCTCATCGAATTTGTGATCGAATTCAATTATAGACATAAAGAGTAATTATGACTTTTTGTTTTGTTTTTAGAGAGATTTTTCGTTACAAAATGAATTAAAGAGAAAATATTTTAAATGAATGAATTTTGTTTATAGCAGATTGTATTGGATTTTATTATTAAAAGAACATATTTACATTCACAATTATAAATGTTTGATGTATGATCATACTGAAAGTATAAGAAAATATAAATTACCTGGAGAAAAAAATTATTTGGAATTTGGAATAAATTTGAATTATCGTATATAAATCGGTAATTACATAAACAAAAATTTGGGGTATTCCCAATTAAATTCGGCTAATTCCACATTGAATTCCCTTCTTTACCAGTAAGCAGCAACTTAGTGATTCGCAATCTACTTTGTCACTGTAGTTCGAAGTCTACAGGTACAGATTACTTTAGTGGAAGCCCTGGCTCACTTAAACCTGTATAGCGCTATTAATGATGATGACGCATGTGGTTATGGTGCGGTTATACGTTATAATATTCTGTGTAAAAAACAAAATTAATTTTATTCGGCTTATTATATTTGTATATATTCATATATGATAGTAAATTTTTATTCATTTTTATGTATGCACACTATACAAAGTAAAGAGATCCTTTAGCGTATATGAATGACATTTTTTTTCTTACAAATATTTTTCCAGATTTAAATACATTATGTATTACATGGTATACATGGTATTACATTATAAACGCTTTTGTTTCTAACTCCACTACATATGTAGATATTTATACAAATGCATAACATTAGTATTGTTGTACGATATATAAAAGCATTTACATTGCTCTGAAAACAATTTTTTTTTTAAATCATTTAAAAAGTTTTAATTTTTTTATTTTTTCAATTTTTTTTAAATTTTTCTTGAATTTCTTTTTTTATTTATCCTTTTTCGTATTTCTTTTTTCGCATACACATTTTTCAGTTTAGAATTGTGTACTTTCATGTCTACATATACAAATGAATTCCCTTTAATAATTTCTTTCTACTTTTCCTGTAGAACAAATAATTTTCTTTTATTTATTTTTGATCATGTTTTTGTATGTTTTTAGAATTTTATATGTGAAATTTTAAATACCCACATATACTTACGAGTAAACCTGCTATTATGAAAGTATATACTACATAACTACTTACATATACTGATACAATTCATAGATAAAATATACATACATACTTATATGTCTTAATGAAATACAAAGTATGGTACGTATTATATGTAAATTGGCATATTTATTTACGCATATTTATGTACTTAAATACATTGTGTACACTTAATATATGAATGTACGAATGTACATGTGTATATGTGCACAATTGATAATGAAGTGAAAGTTTAAAAAGAATTACAATAGTATCTGACACAAAGAAAACTTTTAATACTGGAATTTAAATTCATGTCTTATATTACAAAAAAATTTATGCTCATATATGCATGGTTACATGATGCAAATACAAATACAAATTACATATGTGTGTGTTTCAAAGTATTACTTTATTCAATATACTCATATCTATAATGTGAAAGATACAAGCAAATTTTAGTACGTTTTATAATCGTAATGTGTGATATGTTCATTCGTGTAGATATCTATGATCTATGTACGTACGAGTATGTATTTAAATTTTATGAAATTCTTTTCTACTTTATTGTAACGCTAAAGATTCTGTTTCACTAAAGACTTTGTCATACATTCTTGATAAGAAAATGTGAATTTATACATATATATTTTTTTATTTTTTGAAAATAAAAGAAATCATTATTGTAACAAAAAGCAAAAAAAACTTTTCACATCCTTAAAAATTGTATTCAATTACAGACAGTTTTTTATTTACTACAATGGAAAAAAATGTATACCGTATACGTGTTGTGTTTATTGTCATAAAATATTGAATCAGCTATCAGATAAATTGTTCAGTTTTTTTTATTTTTTCTATTACAAAAATATATTTAATGCGTTAAAGTGAATGAAAGATTAACTCAAAAATAAATGACAAAATAAAAATGATAAAATGAAAGATGGAATGGTACAACAAGAATATTAATTGTAAAGAAAAAATGTGCCCAATTCTTTATTGGTCTGATTCTTTGTTGCATTCACCCTGCATTTCACCCTGTAGTTCAATACAGTGTTCACAAAACACCACATTCGACTTTTTAGAACTTTTTTCAATGTTTTCGATATTTACTTGTAAGCGATTCTCGTATTGATCTGTCACTTGCTGAATTAAACTCTTTGATAGTCTGGTTTTCATTTTATTGATGTCCCTTAATCAATTGATATGCATATACTTCATGCTAGGATACTAGTCACTACACTGCTTCTTCTCCTAGCATTTTTATCATTTACTTCGGATTGGCTTTTCTCGTCATAAGTCACCACAAGCTTCTATCTTCTATCATGCATTGTCTCACTACTAAATGGCTAGAATTTTCATATCACTACTGAATTTTGTCAACCATGTTGCTTGCGGTCTTTCTGGTCCACATTTTGCTATTTCAACATTTAATATTTCTTTCACCATGTGGTACTAGGCACCACACTGCTACCTATAATTCGTTTCGGATTTACATTGTTGCGCTCTTCTTAAAAGAGGCCCAACACATTTCTCTAAAAAATACATACACATTAGTGCACATCATTTTTTGAAATTTTTCATCATGAAATTTATAGCAGAAGAAATGTAATTGTACAGTGATTATACTTTCAATTATTTGATTATATTTTATTGTAAATGAAAATTCATATAATGAACCGATTTCAATAAATTAGAATCAAATTTTTTATTACATATACAGGCATATAAGTGTGTTAGTACAATCACATAAATGCGTATATATGCTTTAATTTTATATACACAGTTAAACAAAACGACTAAATCTAAAAAATGAAATCTATTCCAGTTGCAGTTTTATGATTTATTTCAACTGTTTTTGTTTTTTGTTTTATTATTTTGTCTCAGAAAGGATGATTAATTTTATTTTACTTATTTATTTTTTGTTCTTTTTCATTTGTTTTCTATTACATATTATATTATATATAGTTTCTTGTACTGTTTTGTGTGTAGAAGTGTGCGTATTTGTTTTTGTGTTTTGTTCATTTTATCCTCTTAATATCAAAAAGTTTTATTATATATTTTATTTTTTATTTTTTATTTTTGTTTTGTTTTTTTTTTTTTTATTCAAAAGATATGACTTTCAAATGAATTCTGTTACTGCTTCTGTTTTACTATTCATCTTGAATTTATTTGATGTCCTTTTTTTTTGTTCTGCAACTGCAAGAGACTACAAAAAAAAATACTCAACTTTAATTCTGTTGCTTAACTGCATTTTTACGATGAAGTTGAAAATTGTGATACGAATTTCAATGAGAATGTATTTTTGAATTATTTTACAGTTTTTTTTTTATAGTTTTGTTGCTATACTCTCTGTGTTGTGTAATTTTATTTTCGTTTTACTTAACTTTTACTTCGATTTTTATATTTTTGTTCTGTAGTTGTATTGCATTTTATTTGTATTTTATTTTTTTTTTTGTTATTACAACGTTGTATGTGTTATATGTTGCTTAAAGAATGTAAATTACTGTTATAAAGGAATTGAGAACAAATTGCTATATACACTTTAAATTGGATAATATCAATATTTTTATCCATACGATGCACGATATACATATAATAATCATTATGAAAAATAATATAAATGTATATGATAAGGATATAATTTGTTTGTTAAGAATTTTCTATAAGATGTTTGTATAATTTGAATTTAATTTCATTACAAATTCATAGTCGAGAATAATAGTCAAAGTTTGTGGTAAAGAAATTTGAAATTAATTTTGAAAATATATATTAAACTGATGCTGTGAAGAGAATTCGGGTATAGATTCAAAATAAATGACTATAGTTTTTAATATTATTTTATGTTCTTATAGTTTTTAAAAAAAAATCCTTGAATATTTGGAAAAAAAATTTTATTTCTTTAACGTCAATGTACATGAATAATCTGTTGTGTAAGAATGTGTAATTGATCATAAAAATAATGAAAAATCATAACATATACCAACATATACAAAAATGACACTGAATGAAGGCTACATAAAGCTACAGATACATATTTCATATTCCGATTATATAATTGGATTGATTTTCTATATGTTGTTATGTGCATGTATGTACATAGATATACACATACATTACATGATTAACTTCTTATATGTAGTAAAAGTCCAAAAATTGAATTTTCTAATTCATGATGTTGTTGCTGTTATTATACAATTTACCCATCATCATCATCATCATCTTCTGCAATGGTGAAAGTAAAACTCTCTAAGTATCCATTTATTCATCTACATATCTTTAAGATAAAAATAAATTTTTTTCTATTTATCAATTCAATACTCGTACATGATTTATCTGTTTTTAATGTGTGTTCAGGGTTTATTTCATACATATATGAATACATAATGATACATATATCCTTCCTTATTATATCTATAATGTACGTACGTAAAGTAATATACGAAATCATATATGTAATGATGTTATGTAAATCATATATATATATGTAATAATATAATGTAAATTTATACGTACATATGTACATGATACATGTACTATATGTACGTTTATTTCTGTAATAAAAAAAAAAAAAAAAAACATTACTTTTCGAAAATGAAAAAAGAATATCTGATTGGATGGATATTTGCTAATTTCATTTGGATGAAGTAGGTTACTTTGAATTCAATTCACGTTTGAAAATTATCGAAAAAAAAGAAAAGAAAAGAAAACAAATTTCATTGAAACTTAAGTATATGTATACCATTGTATGACGTATACGTTTACGTCTATGTATGAAATTACTAAGAAAATGAATCATGAAAAAACTGAATATTAGAAGAAGACAAATAGAAAAGTAAACCAACCAAACGATATATGTGTATAATCGAAAAATTTCATTCTATTTTTATATATTTCAAGTCTATGGTCGATACTTACAATATAATTATTGAAATTGAGTAGGTGGTGAATGTAATTACGTGTGCATTATTTGTGATTACTATATAATTTTTGTCTACCTAAATTTTATTTTTAAAGAAGTAAGTATAATGATTAGATTTTATGATATTTCTAATTTTATTTTAATTGATATTGTTTTTGTCATGGGATTATTTGTTTCTGTGTTAAAAATCTAAGACGAGTTAGGATATGAAGACAACATTGAAACAAAGCTTAAATTTATTATATACATTATCTCGTTCTTATACATTTTAATTGAAAAATTTAAAGTATGTAAAGACCTAAGATTTTATTCGTCCTTTTGTAATAAATGTTTTCTCTTTGATTTCAGAACTTGAGCAGTTGTGTGTTGTGATATACTCGAGATATTTCTTATTGTCACAGGCAAAGGTTACTAGAGATATCGTTCGTCAAGTTGATTCGAGTCTGCATTTGTAATATTTTTTTGCCCAGAAGTGAAAGAGAAAGGAAAAGTGAGCTGGTGGGAGGGAGTAAAAAAAGTTAGAAATTATTTTTTTGGTTGCCATCGAAAAGATTCGAACTCGGGAATTGGGACTTTGTGATCAGCAGTGGAGTAGTAAGTATTCAAACGATGAGTTACTGAAAAATATAAATTATTTTCAGAAAATTTATTAATGAAGGCTTTATTTTTTAAAATATTTTAATCTTTAAAATACCTACGTCTATAGAGAGAATCGAAAATTGAAAGAAATTTGATATCAAAAACTTTACAAAAATTATTATATACATAAAAGATTGACAGATACAAAAATTGTTTGTTTATTAAAAACGTTAATTTCATTCCTTTTAATTAAGTATTTTTCTTGATAGCATTATAAAGTCCATATTTGTATATCCTTGTGTTTACATTTTTGACTATAAAACATATTATTGTTATTATCATAAAATTTCTCATTAGGCCACCAATCTGTTTTCGTTATTATTTTCAAATTTAATTTAAATATCAGAATAATTATTGATTTCATTTTCTATTTATATTTGTTTATTTTTTTAAATAATTAATTTTGCCACTTATCATGTTTATTTTTATTTTATGTATTTTCTTTTGAACAGGAAATTAAAAAAATACGCTCTGAAAATATATCAAATATCAAATAATCAAAATATGAAAAGAAAATAAATAACAGGTAAAAATGGGGTGGAGTGGTGACTGGTGATTATGGTTTTGGTATGTAAGTTAGTAAAATAAATACTTCGTACCATTTCGTACGTTAAATTCGTTTGAAAATTTATAGCTTTATATTTTTATGTGTTACGTATGTATTGCATTTTTTTTTCTATTTTTTGAGATAGTAAATGTAGTATTTTTGTATGTTCTAGTATACATCAAGAAGTGAATGAATACGTAGCATTTGGTCAAAAGACTTATTATGGGAGCTAACTTTTTCATTAAAGAGTAATACACATACACAAATTGAAAAAAGAGAATTTATATTTAAAAGGAAACGATAGAAACAAAATGAAATGAAAAAAAAAAATTTTTTTTAATGTGTATACTTGTGCTTGTATATAGATTTATATGTATGGGTACGTTTATTTTCTGTGTAACGTGTAAAAATTTTAATGGAAAATTCAATTGAAAAGAATATACATAAATTTTCGTAAAAATTTTTCGTCTTCCATATACATAGTTGTTTCTGAAATGAAATATGAAGCAAATTTTCTTGTGGATGATTGAATTTCATTAGATTTTTGATGTTATTGTTGCGTATATTTGTCGCAGTATGCATATATGTATACATAAAAATAAATGTAAAGTGAATATTGAAAATGTAGAATAATTACATTTATTTTTTTCTGTGTTTCTTTTTTTTTGTTTTGCATTTATTTGGTTGGAATTTTCGTATCTGTTTTAAATAAAATAAAGTCAAAGAAGAAGAAATTTATAAAAAAAAATTATTTTTTTTTTGTCAACAATGTTGCCAAAATCGATAAATGAAAAGATGTCTGAAATTTGAGATTCAAGTTTTAGCTTTTTTGGTATTATTCTGACAAGTGCTATTTTAATAAAAATAAAATAAAAAAAAATTTGATATTTTAAATTAAATTTGAAATTAAATTTTTTAGTGTTTTTTTATGCACTTCGTTTTGTTATTTCCAGAAATTGAAAATGTTTAGTTGTTTCTCTCATAACTGACCGGTTGAAAAATAAAATCAAAAAAGAGTGTATTATATTATTGTAAGTTCGAGTGATGAACAGTTCGCAAATACTTTTAAGTAAGGCTTAAAGTAAATTTGTCTCAGAATACTTAACTCAAGTCAAATCAATTAAATGATGATCGAACTAAAGTTACATATTCAAACAGTCAACTGTCATTAAAGAGAGGGTACTTTGTAAAGTTTTTCACGAGAATAATTAACCAAAAAATATTACCAAAATTATTTCGAGAAAATATCCCTTTTATAGAATTTATTAATGGAGTGGGTAATTTGACGAAGCCAAAAATCAATTACATTGCATATTACTTAATTAAAAGAAAATTTGTCAAATAAATTAGCTATTTGATTACTTTTTCAACAAGCCTGACATTATGTGTACACTTTCTAATTGTGAATGTATTTTATTAAACATCTGAATAAACTCTCTATGTATGTACGAGTATGTAGGTTTACATAGAGTATTACTTGTACTTAATATAATGTAAATATAATTTTATATTTTTAGAATATTAATTACGTATATGTTATTATTTGAATTTCCTTGTAATAATTAAAATTACTATTGATAAAATGTTTCTATTATTAAGCAAACATAAATATGTATATGTATGCACATACATTATTACATTTACATAAGTATTTTATTTTCATACAAAACATAACATAAAATTATATAACATTATTATGTACGTATCTATGTATTTCTAGTACCTTATAGTACCAAAAATCATATAAGTATAGTGTATATGATTTTTGCTAGTACATATTAGAATTCAAACATATAAACTAAACGTCCTTAATCGTATGTACATTAAATAAAATATTTTATCTAAAATTATTATATTTTTGTTGTGATATTAATATCGAGAATTTACGTATGTATACATTATAATTTATTTATATATTCGACTATGTATCATCTTAACATCCATAAATGTAACTTTTCTTTTATATAGTTATACACATTACTATTATTGCTACTTATATTCAAGTAGACATGTATGTACATATTCATAATGTATACGCACTTATCAAATTTAAATTGTTTTGGTTAGGCTATACATGATGTGTATGTGCATTATACACATACATAAAATATAGTGATGTAGTACATACAGAATATAAACGTAAATAATATTGTATGTAATAGAGAAATAATTGTAATTTTATATCCATATTATTTATGTTGTGTATGTATGTATGAATATTATTGGTATAATACATATGTATTTATACGTTCAATAAATAAATGTAAATGTATATGTATAATATACATTCATATACAAACACATATACATATCTCATTTTATTTTATGTAACAAGAAAATATATAATATCCTTTCTAAAACTAATAAAAAAAAAGAGAAATATATCTACTATACATATTTGGGAAATGGAGCAAATCAAACCATGAAATAGAGATGATGATGAGAAACCAAAAACCAAATTAATTGATGAGCTTTGTAAAATTTTAAATGACGTATAGATACTCTGTGATATTCGTTTAGTATACACAAATAAAATTGATATTGCACATACATAAATGTACATATGGTTCTGATAATATTTGTGTATATGTACATTATTACATAACATCTGTACTCTCGTATACAAAAAATAATATTTATGTACTGTAGTACTATGCATGAGACACTCGTTTACATTTTTATGCATCAGAGTTTTAAATTCTATCACATTTGAAAAGATGATTATATAATTAAGTAATAAAATTTTCGACCAATGATGACAATCATTTGATAGAAATTTAATTTAATAATGAATCTAGAATCTACATAATATACACGACTATAAACCATGATTTTTATAGTATTTTCTTCATATTCGATTTTTCAATTGTACAGTAACTTCGCAAACAAGAATATACAAATCCTGACAGAGTAATTGATTGATCGAATGTAATTATTCTTATGCAATTTTTTTTTATATAAATTATTAAAATCATTGAATTTTCGGTTGAGGTGGAAAAATTTATTTTTTAGATATAGAATGCAAATATTGTACATGACAAACACGAAAAATCTATACTAAAACATTTAATACTTGATCCCCTAATCTATACATACTCTGGTGCAGGGGAAGTCATTGACTTGTTACGGATTACGGTATCTGTAGTATATGCTACGACAGTATCTACGAGTAGAATTTCACACATCTTGTTTACTCGTATTTTTCTTCTTCAGAAAGAGTTGATTTTCCCTCTGAGTAGAATATGCGAATATTGTACATGACAAACACGAAAAATCAACAAACAATATTTTTTAATTGTTTTTCCCCTTTATATAATACTCTCTTGCAGTGGTAGACATTACCTATAGTATACGCTATGAAAGTACAGACAGTATTTCACACATTATGTGTACTCGTACTGCTTGTATTTTCCTTCTTTAGAAAAAATTGATTTTCTCTCTGAGTACAACACGAACTGTGTACATGACAAATATGAAAAATCAAATTAAACAACATTTAATATTTGCTTCTTTACTCTATACACATACTCTGATTTTCATATACAATATACAAAATTTTCATTATTGAAATTTATTTGTCCTTAATTTTCTGTAGCCTACAATACAAGTAAAATGATATTCAATATACTGTCTTCGTCATTTGAGTAATTAACCTTTATTTGTATTTACAATAATAAATAAAATATGGAAAATATATTAAGAAAATTTTATATGGAAATTTGAAATTTTAATTTAGCTAGAGAAGGCTTTATTGAAAGATTTTAGGAAAATTGTAAATTCTGATAATAAGTAACACACGTATGTATGTATATTTAAACAATTGTTATTATTATTAGAAATATTTGTGTGATAACATATGAAAAGGATAAATTTCTAAAACTCATATATGTACATGATATAGAAGAGTCTACATCAAATATTTAACATGTGTATAATAAGAGAAATTAAATGAACCACTTGTCTTTGCAAAAATTGTAAAACATATTACCTGCATTTAATTAGTACATACATATAATATTCTACTTAATATATTATTATTGGTCTTTTGTAAATGAAAATATTTCAATCATTTCGAATTTATTACTTTGTTTGAGTTACAAAATAATAAATAAATTCATGTAACATAAAAAAAAGCAAATCAAAGAAAAATTAATTTATTTTTTATTTATCAATAATTTTTTTTTCTTTTCGAAACGAAAATTGAAAAATATATTACATAAACATGAAAAGAGAAATAAAATAATATAAATATTTACAAATACAATGTAGTAATGATGTCAATGTGATGTCACAATTTCTATTTTCATATCGTAATCATCATAGTAATCACTATAATAATCATTGTATCATTGTCATTATGTCATTATCATCAACTCTGTATACTGCTGATGAGCATTTGCAATCAGGACATCACAAAAATTTATAGCAAAAGATTATCCTTATTCATCATCCTCATCATAAGTATAAGTACTTACATAGTATGAATTGTATGTATATGGTTGTCTGTTATTTTTTACGCGTATCCTTTGTATAATTTATAATGTATGTACATTTATTTGTATATGTATGTATGTGTAAATAACATATTTTTGTGCTTGTATTATGATTACTGAATTAGATGTCATTACGATTGTCATCATTTGTTTGTTTCATGATCTACATATGTGAGTATATTTATATGTATACGCAATGATTACTTTTTTGTTTGCATATTAAAAATAAGTATATAGAGCGGATTATTTTTATTTTTATAATTTTACTTTTAGTTTGTTTATTTTTTGTATCATACTTTATGTTTTTTTTTTTTGATATTTTTTCAACATTTCAATCCTTTTGCTGTATTTATAATGTACAGATACATATGTACGTTATTTGAATCAAAATTATGTCATGATATACATAAGCAGTTGTCATATATGTATCAACCTAATGTCAAAGTGCATTTATTGCATATATATATAGCGTACATATCTCTACGTATTTATATTTATGTCCAGAATTATGTATAATTTTATGTATGAATGTTTCTTTGATATGTACACCATTATATGTAACTACTCATCATAAATATACGAAAATACATTAATAGTAGTACTTTATATGTGTCCTTGCATATAATGTATGCAACACAATACAACAAGAAGTAAAGTGTTTTCGATTTTATTTTATTGCCAATTTCAGTCATATACATATACGTACTACATACTCGTACATACATACATTCGGTTCATGAAAATTTTCACAATTTTTGTACAACTTTTTAAATTTAATATTTCTGTGTGTGTGTGTGCATGTGTGTTGTTTTTGATTTTGATTTTCATGTCAAAAACTATGATACTTATACTGCATATTCATCATGTTTATAGTTCACTCTTGTCCATTTCACAATTTATTTATACAACAGACAATTTATCTACTATTTAGTTTCATTCATAGTATGTAAGTATACTCTATACTAGTGTTCGTATGTGTAATGTTATTCATGTCTGGTGTATACATTTTATTACATCAGAATCAGATTCTTTATCTACATACTGTATATTCATATAAATGCACACACAAATACAATTCCCAAAAAAAAAAAAAAAAAAAGAAAAAAATATTTTATGACATATAAATTATAGGATGCAATAATTTTTCAACTAGAAAATTTTTGAACATGACATTTATTATTTGTACGTAAAACATAACTGTATAATCGTATATTCGAATACATTTATGTGGAAATTAAATGAAAGGATATACATATGTATTATATTATAAATATTTATATGCATTCATATTTTCGTAATAGAGGTATTTTATGTGTGCGTATATATCTACTTTTATGATATAGGAACATATTGGTCAAAAATTTTTATTGATTTTCCGTCGCATCCATGTATACGCCATACATAAACGTAACATACACTTGTGTGTGTAAGTACTTTCGCTGCCATACTTTAAAAAATAAAATAAAATAGTAGAATAGCAAATCTCTATTTAATTCCTTTAACGTACATATTTGTATATAAATACACTTGTATATATGTAGAATTGATTCAAATTTGTGACCAACTGTGAATTTTAATGAGAACAATGATTCGAATTACATTTGATTGTTTTCAAAGACTTTGTATTTGTTTTTTTTGTTTTTATGACCTTAAAACTATTTTTAGAATATTTTATTTAGCACATTAAGCACATTTATATCATTTTTCTTGTTTATTTGTTGTTTTTATATTTTTAATTGAATTTTAATTTAATTTTACAAAATAATATATTCACTTTGTAATGTTAGATTGTTGGGATGTTTAATTAAAATTTGGGATACACAAATCTACATATTAACTATTTTCTAGATCTTATACTATATCTCGGCATATAACCATGATCTATGATTAAAAATGCAATATACAATACATACGCAGATAAATGATTAAAGGTATATAATATGAAGTAAAATAGTGTGACTGAACTAGTATAAATTTCAATTTGAGAATATAAAATATGGTGTGTGTCCTAAATTATTTTCTATGCGTTTTCTTTGAGTTTTCAGATTCAGCAAGTATTTATGTATGTGTCAAAAAATGTCACGAATACATTCGTTCATATATACATACATATGTATACGAACTACATTCATTGGAATCAAAAATTCATTGCGAGGATACAAATTATCTGTCAAAAATCATGATTTGCTTGTAGCTTTCACTATAAAAAAAAATGTTTGGTTTGCAATACGTTTTTGATAGATATACGATATCATAGTAGATGGATAATTTCTTTTGAAGCTTTTTCTCTTAAAAAATGTCTTTAATGAAAATTAATGTTTGTTAAAATTTTTGTTTATTTCTTACAATTATTTTGGAGAATTATGAAAAAATTTTTCTTCTTGATAGATTAGATTTTTTTTTTCATACATACATATTTCTTTATGTTATGTTTTGGTGGTATTAAAAACATTCTTAATTTATTTAATGTTTTAAATTCTTAAATAATAATAATCCGGTTTGTGTATTTTTACATAGCATCAGGATTTAAATGAATAATTTTTCGTATATATTTCTGTAGATATTATTCTAGTAAATAGGTTTAATGTCACCTTAAAATGAATTATGACCAACAACAATAATAAATTTTTCATATTCCAGATTACATTTCCGCATGTTACTATGTATAGTTAATTCATTTATTCTTGTTCTTTATTTTTATTTTTGGGTTTTTTTTTTTTTTTAATAAAATGGACAATTTTAATGATGTAATTTCAAGAATACCTTAGGAAATATTTATAAATGGAAGAACTTTAATGCTACATTATCCTATATACACTATATATACCATTAAGGATGTTTTATAATATGGTCCCTATTATCATAATTTATTTTAACAGTTACGAACACAAAACAAAACAAAAGAAATATAGAAATGAAAATTCCTGACATTATTCTCATAAGTTTGTTGAAAAAGAAAAAAATATTATAAAACGGACAAAAAAATTTGAACGATTTAAATAATACTTGTCACAATAAAAATGAAGTACGTGGTATGTAGGACGTGTAAGAGTGTAAAAAAAAAAATATATTTACATACGTCTTCAATGGATTTTTATTTTGCAGATCCTTTACGTTACGTTATTTTTAGCCAATTAAAAATAATTTATTTAAAAACAAAAATGTTTACTTCAAACGAAAATAAGGATCGTTTGAATTTTAATAGTAAACAATTTTCCTAGAGTATTCACAGTTTTCTTTTAAAAAATTACCTATACTTTATTTCATACAAGTAGTGTATGAGTGAGTGAGTTTTTCTCTGCAGTTGTTTGAAATAAATTTGGTGTACAGTCAATTAGTACTTTTGTGAAATTGACAATAAAAACGAATAGCTTGCATGTCTGTATTGTTTAGTAATTATTTTATTTAAAATTTTTAATTGCATTTATGTACCAAAATATTTTGAAAGAAAATTCTTATTCTAATACTTTTTGTTTTAATTTCATTCTCAGTAATGCTTAAGAACCTTAGGTGCAGTATAAAATGAACTTTAAAATTATTTTATTATTTGAAATTTATTTTTACGTTAATGGAATAATCATCATTTAATTTAAGTATTATTTATTATTGTAGTTATGTATATTATGTACGTCAACGATATATGTACTTTATTTTACCTAAGTATATAAATACGTCCATAATGAAAGTTCTTAAATGCTACAACCAAAACACATGGAAATTGTAAAGAATGAAAACCATTTATATTTTTATTTCTTTAATTTTCTTCTGGTTTTTCTTTAAAAAAATAAAAAAGAAAAAAACAAATTTTTATTTGCTATTGAACTCTTTTCAAATACATTTTTTTTTTATTGTAAAATATTTACAACACATTTACTACATAGACGTAAGGTTTGTTCGTTCTTAAAGGTGTACTCTGCTGTATTTGTTTGGTATTGTTAGTCAATAGTTTTATAGTATTTTATTTTTAATGAAGTTTATAAAAGTTAAAATGATTTTTGTTTTTTCTCTAGAGCGAAGTGTATTTCTTATACTATGAATGGTACATAAGAGCAATATAGAAGGTATTTTATTCACACAATATCCACTACATCGAACAAAGCTATACAACAGTGTACAGTGAAAAATTTATGAAGCGTAGAATGTATTAGATGAGTATGGGTATGGGGAGTATTAAATAGTTGAGAGTAAAGAGATATATACCTAAAAGTAGAATTTGTATGAATGCATATTATATATAGCAGCACTTTCAAAGTGATTTATTGGTGTTTTATTGAAGGATTTTTATTAGCTATAAAACCAATAGAATTCAATTAAATAGAAACGAGTAAAAATCATTCATTTGTAAATCGATTTCGAGACTATATGCATACACATATATGTATGGGTTTGTATGGTGTACCATTAATATAAGTGTTAGTACACATTTACAAATTATATATGCACTCGTAAATGTAGCTCACAGTTTATATACTTAATATTGCTAAATAAATTGTATGTGTGTTATACATAATATTCGTGTTGCATACATAAAAATACGTACAAAATAATAAGAGAGGATAGATGAAAGAAAAGGAAACAAATAAAGAAAAGAAAAAAGAACGTTTTAGAATTTTAAATGAATTGCCATAAGATGAATGAATGCAATATTTTATACGATTGACATGATTTTCACCTTTTATTCAAAATGCATTTGCATGTATTTTTCTTTTTATTTTTTTATTTCTAATTCATTATGTTCTTTTTTACTTTCTTCTTATTTTAAAGATTTTCATTTGGTATAGAATTTTATTATTATTACTATTATATTCTATAATCCATACACTACAATTTCTAAGAAGTTGAATAGAGAGGAAACTTTACAAGTATAATATGAACTATAAATTATTGTACCATATAGTACATAGAGTACATGGATTATCAACAGTTTTATCTTGCAGGTGAATATCAATACTATACTTTATGCTTATAGCTTATAGTTGGTTGTAGCTAGGTTGTAGTTGTAGGTTGTAGTGTAGGTAGATTGAAATTATTGATATAATTGCTCGTAATATTGAAGATGAATAACTAGAAATTCGATATTATTTATTGTAAAATTGACACTATAGGAGTATAGTACTATTTTCAAGTGTGTGAAAGTTACATAGAAGATAAGTGATTAAAATATGAAAATAAAAAAATTTCTTAGAAAATAATATCATATTGTATGAATTCAATTTTTTTTACAATAACTTTTTATTCTTTTGCAGATACCTGATACTTTCATTATGTGGGACATTAAATTGAAATTTAATTCATACACACAGAAGGATTAAAGCATTATACTAGTATGATACAAATACATAATACGAGTAGATGAATATTCCTCAATAAGTATAGAATAGATTCATCATTCCAAAGAATATTCTTCTTTTAAGAATTATGAAATTCTGTAATAAATTCTACGTAAATAAAATATGATTTATTCATTTTTTTCTCAATTTTTATTCCTCAGAGAAAATCTTTGATATAATAACCGAATACGAGTACTAAAATCGTTTTAATCCTGTACGAATCTCCAATTATATGTATATGTACGTAATAGCAATTACCTCAGATTTAAGTTATGCTTATATAATGTCTGTTTGAAAGTGTACTTCATAATTGAACATTTAATGTTTTTTTATTATACTTATATTGACTGGACTAAATTACAGATAATCTACATACATAAATAAAATACAATTAAAATGAGTATTATACGTATTACCTTTTATTACATATACATTAGATGTTGTTATATAAATAATTGCTTCAATTTATCTAATAAACATTATTATGAAAGTAAGCTGAAAATTCGATTCTCTTCGTGATACTTATTTTTAAAAATGGATGTAAGTAGTACAGATTTTCATTATTTTATATATGAATCAATTAAGGATGAAGGATTTTCATTCAAATAAAGAAAAAAAAAATGCATTACATTACAACGCAAAAAGGAACTCATTAAATCTAAAGAATATTGAAATCCGAAATATTTTTTGGAATATGACATAATCTAAAATTCGATTTGTATCATTCAGTATATTATTTACATTTGATTATGAGTGAAAATATTTATTTCTTAGCACGTGTCGTAAGATTTAAAAAAAAATGTTTTTTTCAAGAAAAAAATACAAATGAAATTGAATGTTGTTTCTTACGAATCCTCCAAACGTATTTCTCTTTTATCTTTTATCATATACATACTCGTATGTCGTATATGCGTATAAATAATAATAATATATCTCTCTATTTTGAATAAAACAAAAATTCTTCAAGGATAACAAATTTCAGACTCTTTTGGATATCATATATTATAATTTCTTAAAAAAAGAAAAAAACAACAACAAAATTTCATATGTTATCGCTTATGAAAAATTATAAAAGATTTTCCTTCTGAAAAACATGTACATGAATTCATTTTTCGGATTATGATACAGTATTGTTTGCATTAATTTTTGTTTTTATGTTGTAAATTTTCGTCCTTGAAATAAATATATCTACATATATAATGTATGCTGAAATGATTTGTATATCTATATACTATATATCCAAGTACACACATAAGTTTGCTTTTTTTTCCCTAGAAATTTAAATTTATAAAAAAAACTAAATTGCTTTTGTGTTTGCTAAACTATTTAGATGTGCATATTTAAGGATTTTATTATATTGCTTTTTTGCTTTTTATTGTTATTTATTTATTTTTTTTTTAATTTTTAACCAGTATAGGTTACCCAATGTAGATATGTACAAAATGAAAGTATAATAAAATTGGCAGCTGGAAAAAAAAGTTTTATATAAAATACTACACAGCACACAACGAGATGAATTTTTTCTGTATTTATTCAAATAAACACACACACAAAAAAAAATTAGAAAATTATATTTATAGTAGATACGGGGTATTCATTAGCTTTTGTATATCTGTCGTATTCTTTCGGAAATGTAATGAAGTTTTTATATCGTAAAATATTACGACAATTTTCATTAGCTTAAGTGAAAATTAAAAATGAAATACGACGTTATAAACCAATACACAGCTCTTTCTGTCGTACGTTATGTTATTTTTTATTTAGTCTGCTTGTTACACAAATCTTTCACTTTCAAAATTATAAAAACAATTCGTTTTCTTCTGGATATGAGAATATTACTATTCAATTATTATCTGTAGTTACATCACGATAATTTACGAAAATCTAAAATTGGTGGGTGGGTTCATCAAATTTTGGAATACGAAGAATTTTTGAGAAAAATACAAAAGTTGATAAATACCCCCGGCCCAATTTAATGTGTTTTCATGACATAATAAATTATTTTTTTAAATTTTATTTCTCTTCTTATTCTTCTTTATTTTACATGAAAATGTAACAAATTCTATATAAATTATGTACCTAAATGTATGTAAAACATAAATGAAAAACTAAATATCGTAATATTATTTTTCGTAGGAATATAGTATAAAATATTCGAGTCCATTTTACAAGTAAATATGTATGTAAATATTTGTGTGTGTGTACATATAAAGCGGTTGAAATTCATTCAAGTACATACATATGTGTTTGTTCGTACGTAAACCATGTGAGCATAGTATAGTATATTTTGTTAAATTTAAAGATATAAACGTTCATATGCATTTATACTTAAATAAAATGTATGTACTTTTTATATGATTTTATATATTCGCAAATACATATATGTACATATGTGGATATGTAGTACATAAAAGTTAGCATAATTTATGTATTAATATGCACAAATTTATGTTAAAAGTTGTTCAACAAAAAATGACATGAATGCTTTAAAATTTTCTTATTTTGAAAATAATTTACGTGTACATATAATCAGAATGTACTCGTCTTGTATTGTATGTGTATTCATGTATATAAAATTTTATATTATGTGTATTGTATACGGTACATAAATACAAGTATTTTGTGTATTATTTCTATGTAAAAACATTGTAAATTCAACAAAAAACATAATTATGGTTTTTAGTTTTATTTTTTTTTGTTTTGTTAAAACAAAAATTTAATGTAGTTTATTTAGAGATTATACTGACTTAATTTATTTGTCATGTATATGTATTTTTAATACCAACCTCATAAGTTAACCTCAAAAATAAAACAAAAATAAAAATGCATTTTAGAGTAAGAAATTAAAAAAAAAGGGACAATGATACAATGACAAAAATAAAATTTAAAATTTTGAAAAAAAAAAAAAAAGAATTAAAAATAATGGAATAATATTTTAAATGTTTTTGCAATCGTTTTATTCATTCTAAATGAAAATCATATATGTATGTATGTGATTGCTAGAAATCTATTTTCATACGTAAACTTCGAATACTTAAGGTCCCATAAACACATAATATATCTGACGGCTGGGCTGGTTGGTTGACAGACAACATTGAAATAATTTCTATACAGTAATTACAACTAAACTATAGGACTATAGTAACTAGTGTTTCGACTTTATCACAGACTTCATTCGGAAGAATATTTTTTGGAGTTCACGTCGTTGACGTTAGTTATCAGAATATCTGACGATTTATCAACAAACATCAACATCAACATCATCCGACATCAACTTATCTGTCAACCAATCGTTAGGTATATCGTGTGTTTATGGGTCTTTTTAGTCAGTGCACGACTCCTGTATAAAAATTTATTTTAAGTTAATATTTGAAATTTGAAAAAAAAATTATAAACTTTCAATTTTTGATTTGAGTAATTCAAACTTCAGAAACAGATTGCTGTGTGAGGTGTTAGCAAAATTATATTAAAATCTGACACTTATCACAAACCTGAAATATACTATTGTATGGCAAAAATATATTAAAAACTTTTGAATTTATATTTATTTATGAATTGAATAGTACACACTTGTGTTATACGGATCAATAAATTTCATCACAAATTTAAATAAGTAAATGTAAAAATACTTACATGTGTAAATGTAAATGAAATAATGAAAGACAGCAAAAATACGATTTAGTTCAATAACAACACACTTTTATCTTATTTTTGCTTTGATTTTCTTCATTTTTTTCATTTTAATTTTCATTATACGTAATATAAATATTTTTTAAACATTTAGCTACATACATACATACTTACATATATTAAATGTTTCAAGAAAATTATGTAAGACTTACTCTATGCTCGTATCTAATGTTATACGTATAGTGTGTTTCTTTTGTTATTGTTCATATAATAAAGGAATTAGATTTAATCCACCAGCAAAAATAATGTCATTGTATTTTATCATCCTTAAAAACATACATACAATAGTTATACATAAATATATGCAATTATATGTATATTAAATGCATAATAAAAAAGGATTCATTATATTGTTATGCCTGAATAAGATGTAATATATAGATGTAGTGTATGCTATTTTATGATGGCAAACATTCTTTACTTCTTTTTTCTTCTTCATATTTTATATAGTCATTTTATGCAAATATATGAATATGATATGATACATATTATGTATGTATATTCTTATGAACTTAAAAACATTGAAGAAATTATATTTTCTATGTAATGAATATATGTACATATGAGTATTATATAATGCACATGATACACATATAAGATGTAGACATAAAGGATATGTATGTCTTTAAATATAATATGTGGCTAAATTACTTTACTTTTATATACAAAGTGCATATATATGTATGTTTTGGTTATTATATCCTTGTATATGCATATATGGATATAGTTTTTTTTTAATGAATAAGTTTTCATAGCACATAGAAGTTAAGTTTTTCTATAATATAAAGTCAAACTATATATTTGATATTTTCCCACATACAATAGAACACGATGTCATTAAGACGTAACTATATACATATGTATGCGCACATGCATATGCAAGTACATGACGTATGTATACTTGGGTACACGTACATATTGACTGAAACTAAAATGAAGTACATTAAATGCATTTTTGTATAATGCTAATGTATGTATTATTTAATGTCCATTATTTAATTCGATGTATATCAGCTGCACATGTTTTATATCTCTACTGTTTTGTATCTCTACTCTAATAAAAATATTTGCCTATAAAGTCACTTGAAATATAACTAAAATCCATATTATTTATGATTCCGATACAGACACTTGTTGAAGATTTTTAGGAAAATTTATTTTGAAAATCTTATTAATTTAATTTCATACATCATGTGTACTCGTATTCTCCTTCTTCAAACAAAGTTGATTTTCTCTCTGAGCACAACACAAATAATGTACATGGTAAACACGGAAAATCAACAAACAACATTTTGTACTTGCTCCTCCTCTTTATACATACTCTCGAATAATGGAGTAGCACAAGCAATATTTCACTTCACACATCATTTGTACTCGTATTGCTTGTATTTTTCTTTCTCAGAAAAAGTTTATTTTCTCTCTGAGTACAACACGAAAAACGTATAGATAAACACGGAAAGTCAACTAACAACATTTCATACTAGACTACGCTCTGTTGCTGTGCTATAACACGATTACAGTTCCACCATACATCATGTGTACTCGTATTGCTTGTATTTTCCTTCTTCATAACAAGTTGATTTCCTCTCTGAGTACCACACGAATAGTGTAGATGATAATCACAGAAAATCAACAAACAACATTTTATACTTGCTCCTCCCCTTTACACATATTCTGAAGAAATGTTGGTTATTGATTACTGCAGTACCTGTAGTATACTTTACGATAGTACGAGTAGTATTTTACACATCATGTGAATAATCGTCGAACAAACAAATTGTATATCCGAGTAAAACTAATATACATATATGTATTTGCAATTTTTTTACTTTCTTCTTCTTTCTAAATATCAAGGAATGAAAATATAATGATTTCATTTAATTGTAGAGGAACTGATTGATGATGGTCAAGATAAATGCATTTTTTTTTTTTAATTGAAATGTTGTATTTTTTAAATTTATTTTCGAATGTAATGAACGATCTTACATGCATTTGTGTATATATATGTACACATACATATGTTTTAAATTAAAATTTTTTAAATAATTCAGGATTTTAGTTTTTCATTTGTTTTTTCTTGTACCTACATACGCCAATAATTAATGAGAAAAAAATTCAACAAAACTTTGATTTCATTTACTTTTTTTTTGTGACAAAATCATTTTTAAAACTGAATGTTTTTTGAGATTGTTGACAGTATTTCTTGTTAAAGACCGCATAAGTTTTAGATCTGTACATTGAATCCTTTTGAAAATCAACGTATAGCAAATAAAACATCAATTTATTATATTATTTATTTTTCAATTTAAGTATATGTAAGGACGTAAATTTGTTGATTGATTAAATCATGGTTTATTTCTTTTAGAAAATTAGATTTTCAAACACAATTTTTGCAAATAAATATGTGTAATCCTCAATATATAATTTTTATATATACATATATTTTTCCTGATATTTTCTCATGTGTAATTTTCGTATTCGTTTAAATTAATTTTTCCAAATTATTTTTTTAACTCATTTCATCTCAATTTGTTGATTGTATTTGTGTTCAACATTCTACGATGTTACCATGTTACTTTAATTTACCATCTTTTACAGAAACTTTTTTTTAAATTGCATTTTTATTTGGATAATTTAATTTTATTTCGTATCCAAATAGTTTTAGTTATTTAACTCAAGAAAAAAAAGGAACCGAATACAGATGATACACTCAAATCAGAATCAAAGGAATGAAGATTTAAAATTTTAAGTATATGGACACATGTAGTGATAACATCATACATACGTAGATTAATTTGTATTAAAATCTGTACAATTGATTAATTTTTTGTATTTTTATTGGAAATGAAATGAAACAGAAAGAGAACACAAATCCTTACTGATTTCAATATATTTTACATTATATACGATTATAGTTATCCTTGAAAACATACATACTCGATACTTGTAATTTATTGGATTCTTCAAATTTATTTTGATTAATTTTCATTAAAATATCATCGTAAATAATAAATTTTTAATTATGTTTTCGTCATACTAGATCATATACACGAACAAACATTAAATATTGAATAGATTTTCAAATAAATGTATGATTTCCATTAAAAAAAAAAACCAATCTCAACACTTATACCGAATGTACTACTTATATTCTGTGATTATTATTGAATAAGGGAGTTCTATGATCAACCCCAAAAATTTGGCCCGGTTGGTTGGTTGGTTGGTTGCAGTGGCAGTCCGTCCTCCCCCGAAAACAGACTCAATTAGCACTTTGTGTGCCGTTTTGTTACCACAGACTCGTAGGTGTTGGTTGTTTTCTCTAGACTATAGCCATTTCGTCTTGTTCAGGTAGTAAACCAAACTGCCCGTTGTTAGACTGGCCACCTCCGCGAGTTCTTCGAGGAAAGGCTTACCGAAAGCCTTTAGTCTAGTTTTAGCTAATGCTGGACACCTGCAAAGATAATGTAAGAGAGTTTCCTTCTCTGAATTGTCCCTACAGCTTCTACAATGCGTGTTATACGGTAGACCCAATCTGGCTGCGTGTTCCCCCGCAGGCCAGTGACCTGTTAGAATCGCCATGATTCTAGCGATCTCTCGTCGGTCTCTACCGATAAGTGATAGGGTTCTTTTCCTATCGAATTCCGGCCAAGTTACTCTTGACACAGAACAGGTGGGTAAATTCTTCCATCTGTTATTTGCCTCCGATAGATAGTGAAGCCAGATCTCTCGCTTTACACTATTTATAGGGATGTTTATAGGTTCTGCTGTCGAAAGGTGTAGAGTTGAGCCCTGTTTCGCTAACGAGTCAGCCTGCTCATTACCCTCTATGTTTCTGTGACCTGGAACCCATATGAGGGTAACTTGAGTCTTACTCGCCAGACTTTCTAGTGCTCTTCTACAACTTTCTGTTATTTTAGAATTAAAAGATACCGCTCCCAGAGCTCTGATTGCGGCCTGGCTGTCGGTACATATACCGACGGTTTTTTGTCTTGTTACCGATGTCATACCATACAGAATTTCGCTCGCCTTGAGAATCGCGAGGATCTCCGCCTGGAAGACGCTTGCGAAGTCTGGCAGGCGAATGGACTCTGAGACTGGGGGTGAGCTCATGTAAATACCCGAGCCCACTCCACCTTCCGTCTTAGATCCATCTGTGAATATGACAAAGTCATAATTTTCTATTACCGCATTCTGCCTCCATTCCTTTCTGGAGGGGAATTTCACCTGGAAATTTCTCTCAAAACGCAGTCTTTTTGTGTTATAATCTGTCTCTGTCTTGCTAAGTTTTTGGGGAATTTCCTCCAGGATGCTGCTATGACCATATGGTTTGGCTCTCCAGCATCCCGCTTCCTTTAATCTTAGCACTTCTCGTGTCGCTGTAAATTTAATAAATAGATCCAGAGGAACGAGACCCAGGATAGTATTAAGAGCTTCCGAGGGGCATGACCTCATGGCCCCCGTTACTCCCAATCCTACCGATCTCTGTACCTTGTTCACTCTGTCCTGGTTGTACCTCTTGTTTAGTGCTGCCCACCAAACTGTAGAACCGTATGTTAGGATAGGGCGTATCACTGCCGTGTATACCCATAGAGTCATTCGGGGTTTAAGGCCCCATTTTTTATTAAAGGTTTTCTTGCAGGCATAGAAAGCAATGTTGGCTTTCCTTGCCCTCTCTTCCACGTTCAGCCTCCAGTTAAGCTTAGGATCTAAAATTATTCCCAAATACTTAACTCGGGAGGCTAGTGTCAGAGGTATGTCATTTAATTTGGGTAGGTTGAAAGCAGGTACCTTCGTTCTGGTCGTAAAAAGCATCAGTTCAGTTTTGCCTGTATTGACACTTAGTCCACATCCCTTGGACCAGTTATCAATTTTCCTCAGGCTTCTCTCCATGATGTTGCTCATCATGTCGAGAAACTTCCCTGATACCATTACGACCAAATCGTCCGCATAAGCTACAACTCTTACCCTGTCATTCTCTAAAACTTTTAAAATTCGGTTCACAGCAAGCAGCCAGAGCAGTGGTGAGATTACTCCCCCTTGTGGCGTGCCTCTCTGTACCGCCCTGACAAGTTTGCTGTTCCCCAATTCTGCACTGATAATTCTTGAGTTGAGCAGGTCTTTCACCCATTGAATGACACTGATCTCCACCTTTTCCTCGGTTAGAGCCTCAAGAATTGTCTCGCTTCTTATGTTGTTAAAAGCGCCCTCAATATCTAAGAAGGCCGCCAGAGTGTATTCTTTATACTCACGGGATGTCTCTATGGTTTGCACCACACTATGTAGTGCTGTCTCCGTAGATCTTCCCTTGAGGTATGCGTGTTGTGATTTGGAAATGGTGCTTTCTAGAATCTGCCTTAGATACGTGTCGAGCACCCTTTCCATTGTTTTAAGTACAAAGGAGGTTAAGCTTATTGGTCTGAAGTCCTTTGCTACTTCATGACCTCGTTTGCCCGCCTTTGGAATGAACACTACTCGTGCTACTCGCCATCTTTGTGGAACGTAGCCATGCCAAAGACTGCTTCTAAAGAGGGATACCAACCCTGGTATCACTACTTCTCGCAGCCGTTGTAGCATGATAGGGTAGATGTTGTCTGGCCCTGGTGATTTAAAAGGGGAGAAGTTATCCAGCGCCCAGGAAACTCTCTCCCTCGTAATTATTTTTTCCGCCTCTTCCCAGAGTAGGTCCGAAGGTCTCCCTGTATTAGGAGGCCCTGGGGTTTCAGTTCCTTCCCCTGGGAAGTGTGCGTCTATAAGTAGCTCTAGAGTCTCTTGAGCTGACTCTGTCCACGTCCCTTCCTTCCTTCTAAGGAAAGAAGGGTTTGTGTGTTCAGTGGCAAGGATTCTGCAAAGTCTTGCTGACTCCCCGATATTTTCTATGGAGTGACAGTATTCTCTCCATGTTGTCGCTTTGGCCTCCCTGATTGCCTTCTTGTATTCCCTTAGGCAATCCTTGTAGGGTTGCCAGAATTTCTTTTTATGGCAGATGTTGAAGATCTTTCTGGTCAACTTCCGTAAGTTAGCCAGATCCTCATTCCACCACCACGGATATGATTTTTTGCTTCGCCGGATTGGGCAAGAGCTTTTGAAAGCCGTTTCCATGGCCTTTTCTAAAGCCCCCGCTCCTGCATCCAGCTCTTCAACGGTTTCAAATCTCTCTTTGGTTGGAGGGATTTGGAACTTTGAGTTAAAAACTCGTCTAAACTTGTTCCACTCAATCCTTCTGGGATTCCTGAAAGTTGAGGGGACGGTATCAGTTTCGAGGCAAAGTGTGAAGAGAACCAGCCTGTGGTCCGAGTAAGAGTTCTCCACAGACACTCTCCACTTCTGTATGTCTAAATATTAACTATATAACTATATAACTATATATTTGATATTTTCCCACATACAATAGAACACGATGTCATTAAGACGTAACTATATACATATGTATGCGCACATGCATATGCAAGTACATGACGTATGTATACTTGGGTACACGTACATATTGACTGAAACTAAAATGAAGTACATTAAATGCATTTTTGTATAATGCTAATGTATGTATTATTTAATGTCCATTATTTAATTCGATGTATATCAGCTGCACATGTTTTATATCTCTACTGTTTTGTATCTCTACTCTAATAAAAATATTTGCCTATAAAGTCACTTGAAATATAACTAAAATCCATATTATTTATGATTCCGATACAGACACTTGTTGAAGATTTTTAGGAAAATTTATTTTGAAAATCTTATTAATTTAATTTCATACATCATGTGTACTCGTATTCTCCTTCTTCAAACAAAGTTGATTTTCTCTCTGAGCACAACACAAATAATGTACATGGTAAACACGGAAAATCAACAAACAACATTTTGTACTTGCTCCTCCTCTTTATACATACTCTCGAATAATGGAGTAGCACAAGCAATATTTCACTTCACACATCATTTGTACTCGTATTGCTTGTATTTTTCTTTCTCAGAAAAAGTTTATTTTCTCTCTGAGTACAACACGAAAAACGTATAGATAAACACGGAAAGTCAACTAACAACATTTCATACTAGACTACGCTCTGTTGCTGTGCTATAACACGATTACAGTTCCACCATACATCATGTGTACTCGTATTGCTTGTATTTTCCTTCTTCATAACAAGTTGATTTCCTCTCTGAGTACCACACGAATAGTGTAGATGATAATCACAGAAAATCAACAAACAACATTTTATACTTGCTCCTCCCCTTTACACATATTCTGAAGAAATGTTGGTTATTGATTACTGCAGTACCTGTAGTATACTTTACGATAGTACGAGTAGTATTTTACACATCATGTGAATAATCGTCGAACAAACAAATTGTATATCCGAGTAAAACTAATATACATATATGTATTTGCAATTTTTTTACTTTCTTCTTCTTTCTAAATATCAAGGAATGAAAATATAATGATTTCATTTAATTGTAGAGGAACTGATTGATGATGGTCAAGATAAATGCATTTTTTTTTTTTAATTGAAATGTTGTATTTTTTAAATTTATTTTCGAATGTAATGAACGATCTTACATGCATTTGTGTATATATATGTACACATACATATGTTTTAAATTAAAATTTTTTAAATAATTCAGGATTTTAGTTTTTCATTTGTTTTTTCTTGTACCTACATACGCCAATAATTAATGAGAAAAAAATTCAACAAAACTTTGATTTCATTTACTTTTTTTTTGTGACAAAATCATTTTTAAAACTGAATGTTTTTTGAGATTGTTGACAGTATTTCTTGTTAAAGACCGCATAAGTTTTAGATCTGTACATTGAATCCTTTTGAAAATCAACGTATAGCAAATAAAACATCAATTTATTATATTATTTATTTTTCAATTTAAGTATATGTAAGGACGTAAATTTGTTGATTGATTAAATCATGGTTTATTTCTTTTAGAAAATTAGATTTTCAAACACAATTTTTGCAAATAAATATGTGTAATCCTCAATATATAATTTTTATATATACATATATTTTTCCTGATATTTTCTCATGTGTAATTTTCGTATTCGTTTAAATTAATTTTTCCAAATTATTTTTTTAACTCATTTCATCTCAATTTGTTGATTGTATTTGTGTTCAACATTCTACGATGTTACCATGTTACTTTAATTTACCATCTTTTACAGAAACTTTTTTTTAAATTGCATTTTTATTTGGATAATTTAATTTTATTTCGTATCCAAATAGTTTTAGTTATTTAACTCAAGAAAAAAAAGGAACCGAATACAGATGATACACTCAAATCAGAATCAAAGGAATGAAGATTTAAAATTTTAAGTATATGGACACATGTAGTGATAACATCATACATACGTAGATTAATTTGTATTAAAATCTGTACAATTGATTAATTTTTTGTATTTTTATTGGAAATGAAATGAAACAGAAAGAGAACACAAATCCTTACTGATTTCAATATATTTTACATTATATACGATTATAGTTATCCTTGAAAACATACATACTCGATACTTGTAATTTATTGGATTCTTCAAATTTCATTTTGATTAATTTTCATTAAAATCATCGTAAATAATAAATTTTTAATTATGTTTTCGTCATACTAGATCATATACACGAACAAACATTAAATATTGAATAGATTTTCAAATAAATGTATGATTTCCATTAAAAAAAAAAACCAATCTCAACACTTATACCGAATGTACTACTTATATTCTGTGATTATTATTGAATAAGGGAGTTCTATGATCAACCCCAAAAATTTGGCCCGGATTCGGACATTTTATCGATTGAGGAAATTGAAAATGAATTTTTTTTCTGTATTTTTTTTTTGATTTCGTTGGGGGTGAATTTTGAGAAATTATTATCATGATAAAATCATAAATCAATGACAAAAACAAAATATTTGAAAGATTGTTATATTTGTTAAGAATTTATATTATTGCGTATACGGAAGGCGTAAAAAATTGAATAACTCAAAAAGGACTTTATGTATCATTTTGCATAGATAAAATAATGTTAGAATCATATATATACACACACCGTTGTGTAGGTATTATAGCGTTGCGTAAGTAATTTAATTTTTTTGTAGGTTTATATTTTTTTATATCCTGTTTTAAATTATTAATTTAATCCATCAAAAACAGTTACCGAAATGTTGTACAAAAAAATTTTTTTTTGAATCAAAATTATAAAAAAATTGAAAATGAAATTTATGGTTATTTATAGAAAAAATATTTCATATTCCTTTAAAATTGTATACTTCACTTATGTCGGGTAGGTATATATATAGTAACTGTTTTTCATATACAGTGTATATGTGACTTCGCTATCTCCAAGCATATTTTTAATTAATTTTATGTTTTTTTTTTCTTTTTGTCCCAAATGGAAATGTTTTTACTATTTCGTTTTTAAATTTTTTCAAATCAAATTACAATAAAAACAGTTATACTTTGTTATATGTTTCTAATTTCAACTTTCATCTTGAATTTCACGTTGATATTTTACCTTTAGGCACGTGATTAATAAAATATTTTGTTCTTTTTTGTACACGTGTACTATATACAAATTTCATTTATATTTACAATAATGTATTAGTATATAAATATATAGGTCTATGTACACATATGAACACATACAAAGTGACATACATGTAAAATACAAATTCTATAAAATATGTATGTAGGACTTAAACATATGAGGAGGACATACGTTACGAATAGGTTACGAACATTTTTTTTTTGTTACCTATTGTTTCTATCTAAAATAGAAAAGAAAAACACAAAAAAAAAATAATCAAATAAATAACAAATAAAAAAATTAAAATAATAATAATAATAATAATACAAAAGAAAAAACTTTATTATTTGAATTTTAACAAAAATAAAATAAAATACATACAAAATGAGAAAAACAAAAAACTAAAAAAGGTTCATAAAAATGAAACAAACTTTTTACACATAAAACTGAAACGAAAAAGAAAAAACAAAACAATAAATGCATGTAATATATTTTATTTATTATGCCATCGGCAAAATATTCATGAAATTCATGTTTATACAAAATGTCTTTTTTTGCTTTTGTGTAATTTTTGATATTTTACTATTTTTTGATCATTTTTACTATAAAATTTTGTATACGAGTAGGTGTACCATAGATAAACGAATGTGTTTACATAAATCTATACAAAATATTGTATTATAAAAAAATTTGAATTTACTTTCGGTTGTGTATTCCCATTATGAATTTTTACATTATTATTTTTTTATTGTTTAAATAAAAAAAAAATATAATTTTACGCTTAAAAAGAATAACATTCTGAAATTGATGAAAATTGTTATTAAAAATACAAAAAAAAATATTTTTTCTCTCATCTTTGAATATCATTCAAGATTCAAGGTTTGATTTGTATCCAAGAGGTTTTTGTAAACTTGACAATTTGTGTATGAAAATAAAAAGGTACATTTGAATTTTTTGGCAGAAAAAAATGTGTATTAAATATTTTTGATTATTATCCAAAAGATATACTATTAGATAAAATTGTTCAGTTTGAGTTTGAGTAAAACACAAAAAATCAACAAACAACATTTTATATTTGCTCTTCCCCTTTAAAAATACTCTGAAGCAATGGTGATCATTGATTACTACTGCATTATGTGTACTCGTATTGCTTCGTATTTTTCTTCTTCAGAAAAATTTGATTTTCTCTCTGAGTAGAACACGAACAGAGTGTATATTGAAAACAAATTTTTCGAATACGACATATTTTTGGGGATATCGATAAAAGAATGATTTTCGATAATGAATATACACACCATCATTTTTAAAATTTGAATTAAAATTCTGAAATTTTGTTTCAAAAATAAAAATGCTAGATGCATAATTTTTATAGCAAAACTTATTAAAAGTTGTATGAACATTTTTTTTTTTTTAGTTTTCATGCTTATACATGCATAGCAACATATGTAGCTTGCCCTGGCTTAGATGATTCTGTGAACTGAATTGCATTCTCTAATACTATTGACACACTGCAGAGATAAACCATGGTTATCTCAGTTTTCTGGTTTATCTTTGCGATAACCGACTTTCAGAACTCGGTTAAGTTAACCGAGTTTCTAGAATTCAGTTATCTTGTTAACCAAGCTCGAACTCAGTTATCTTTGACGTTTGTGTTATTTTTTTTTTATTTATATTATATTTAAACAAACTGTTAAACCAAATTTCAGCTAACATGCTAACTAGCTGAAAAAGAATTAGTGTTTGAATTTATCTCGACAGGTGTTGTATGAATACATAAGCTAGTTCACCTGAATTTAAATGTGTCACACACACCAGGTTATCGATAAACCATTTGAGATAACCATGGTTTATCTCTGTAGTGTGTCAATAGTATAACATAATAAGTTTATTGAATGTATTGCTATCTCATCCAAAAAATTTTTCCTATTTTTTTTTTCGTATATCATATCAAAGGATACACAATAAAAATACTTTTAATGTAGTTTGTGGTGGTATAGGTAAATCATTTGAGTGTGTAAAATAAGTGAAATTTTATAAAAGCATATAAATTAAAAAGTATAATTAATTATTATCGATTATATAAAATAAAATTGAAAAGAATTAAAAACTTATGAAAATAGTATGAAAAAAAAATGATATGTATGTATGTATATGTGTTCTTATAGACGATATACATATACTACAACATTAAATAAAAGTACGTACAAAAAAGAAGTTATTTAAAAGACAAAATGAACTGAAAAGTTTGTCAAAATTAATAAAGTTTGTACTACTTATGTTCCTCTTCTTGCTTAAGAGTTTCATTGTTATTAAGTTAAGAGTGGTTGATAATCTTTAAAAGTCTTCAATGTATATATATCTCGAATATAATATATTTTCTCATCTTCATTAGTTTACCTTCTTTCAAATTAAAGTTTCTAATGTGCATATCTCTTTCGGTTAAATTGTTTATATGACTAAATTAACTAACCACGCTGTAAGTAAAATTTACTCAATAAAAATAAAAATATTCAGAATATAAGTTTTTCAAAGGAATTCAAAAATGATATTCGATTATAGGAAAAAATGTTCAATAATACCACATATATCTACCTGTAAAGTAAATTACAAGAGATATTAATAAGAAAATTAAAAATAATAAGTTTTGAAGAAGGTTCTTTGAAATTACATGATTTTTAAGGGTTTTTATTTTGTGCTTATTAATCTTCTTAGAGTGCTATTGTAGATGACTTTTAAGAACCATTAATGTTGTGTTTTTGTAAACTGTTCGATAACAATAATAAAGTGTGATTGAAAAAATCGGATTTCATAAGGAAGTCGGATTGGAAATGTTTTTGCATTCAGTCCGTATAGTCCGTATAAAAACAAAATTTTGTAATTGTTTCTGTATTAGAGATCATATTATTAGTATAAATTGTCAAATTAATGTCATGTACCAGTGTATATTTCTAAGTAAATGATAATTGTGTGTGAATTTTATTTACCTTATTTTTAGAATGATGTTTTGTAACATGTATAATGTTATTCAGGTGAATTGTAATTGGATATACCTACTATACCATCTACATATTCTGATATGTCTTTATATTTTATTTTGCTTCATGTGTCTATATATACTACTCGTATATTCTACATTCCATATTTACTCGTACGAGTATGCACATATGTACGAGTATGTACATTATATTTTAGTTAAATAAGATGTAAAACCGTAATCTAATTAAAAACACCATATATGTATGTCCTTTAAATTCTATTCAACTAATTCCCATGTTACTTGGTTTTCATTGTTTTGTCAATTTTACAAAAACCTTTTTCTTTTATTCTAACTCTTTCGTTTATAATTACAAAATATAGCAACTATATATAATCCAAATACACCAGGATCATACACAAACAAGATTGTAATATAACAATGCACCATGCATATGTAGGTATATATAAATACACACACACACACACACACACACCATAGACATGAATTCAGATTGCAAATTAAGTTCAGATATAGATATGAAACAAGAAGCCAATTAACTGCTATCCAAACAGATTTTAGCAATATCAACTACAGATTCAAAAATTCATATGTCTCTAAACATTTTATGCAATATTTTATATCCCTTGTAACATGGTTACAGTGTATAAATTCATTTCAGAGAATTTAAAATTATGTTATATATGTGAATATATAAATGTACGTCAGTGTACATAACACTATGGAGAATCCAATAAAATAAACGCAATACTGCTCTTGATTAGTACTTACTACATGTATATATGCATTTTGTATAAAGTGCAAAATATATTACTTATATACATTGTATTTAATCCTTTGTCCTGTTTCTCTCTATAGATTTAATAATTCTGTTTTCCTCCTGTTAAATATATTGTTAAACATTTTTTTTTTTTTTGAATTAAATTGAATCCTATGTCCTAATTTCTGACCGAAAACAATAAAATCAAAAGTAAATTTCAATTTTAGCACAGAATCATTTTCGAAACTAACAAAAAAAAAATATTTTTTTAAAACAAATAGACAAAGGAAAACACTATACTAACTGAAAATTTTGGAACTTTACGGACTCAATTTAATTTTTTTCTTTTTTTGAAGGTTCTGAAAACGAGCAGATACTATATAATATTATGTTCAGACAGATCCAATTAATATAATTTTATAAATACATTTTTGATATGCAGTAATGTAGATGTTTTTGTGCAATTATCTAATTTATGTTCATTTCAATTAAATATTGTTGGTGTTTCGAAACATTTTTCGAAAAATTTAAAGATGTTTATTTAATTTTATTTTATAGTCATAAGTTATAAGTTTATCAAAGTTAATATTTTTCATCATAACTGTACATGTAGGTACAAGGTTTGTTTTTCAATGTACGCAATTTCCTCATACACAAAAAAAAAAAAAATAATAATTCAAATGACTATATCATTATATGCATGTGTAGAAGAATAATAATTCTATGGGAAAATGATAATATATAAGAGAATCTTCGAAGATTTTAAATATTTTATATGATATTACCATACTTATTCTCTTGTGTGATGATGCTGTCGAAATGCAGAATGTGAATATACTTATATACAAAAATATGAGAGAATTTCAGTTAACAAAAAGTTTTTTTTTTTTTTTTGAAAAATTTTTTGTATTTCTCAATTGAATATAACACAAACACTGGATTTGGAACGATCATAATATGAAAAATTAACAATCCATTTTCTGGTTGATGTTGTTATAATGTTGGAAAATATATATTTTCGTTTTTTTCGTTTTTTGCTTTCAATTTTTTCACTGAATGTTTATTTTTTTTTTATAAGCGCAAAATACTCTGAAGTGGAAAAACAAAATTTTTCATCCTTGAAATGGATAAATGTCAAAAATTATATAATTTCATGAAAACAGATATAAAGGAAGAGAGAGAGAGAAAGAGAAAGAGAGAGAGGGAGAAAAATATGATTTAAATAAAGTATAATAAAATATATTTGGTTTATATCTGAGATAATTTCGTATTAATATTCACATACTCGTAAGTATCTACACATATATACACTGTACAAAAAAAAAATACATCCTTGCATGTTATATACATATATCATAATTACGAAAAAAAATTACTGTTTTTTGTTTTTCTATAAAATATGGTTATGTTTCAAGATGTTTTTGTTGATTTTATACCCGAAGTAAAATAATTATTTTAGACAGCTAAACGGGAATGAAATATGTTTCATTATTTTTAATTCAAAATGAAAAACAAAAATATTATGCGAGAAATTTTTTTTGGCGAAAATTTAAAGTAAATAAGTCACTTTTGGGAGTACGTAATTTAGAAAATGGAAGATTTTTTTTTTAAAAATAAATCCAAATTCAATTATATTGAATTGTCTCTTTTTATTTTGTTGCAGAACAAAATGAGTCAAATCATGTTTCCAAATAACAACCAATGTACAACCAATTTAGGATTAAATTCAGATTTTCGAAATATTATTTTATGCAATAAGTACTATATGATATTGCAACAATATTTCTCGATTATGTTAAGAGTATGTCTCTCTTATAACAATTACTTGAACGAAGTGTACGCTTATAATAATCGTGATTAGAGAAAAATAATGAAGACGTAAATAATCTAAAGAATTTTCTTTTTATTGTCAAATCTAAAATCGAACTATGACTATACGTATACACACTCTCATCTTGTAAGCACTTGAAAAATTCATCTGAGCACAAAATGTTGCTACATTATATCGGTTTATATACGTACATTTCATTATAACGACGTTCATTAAATTTTCACAAAATGTTTAACATGTTTTTTTTTGTTTTTAAATCTTCTGTGATTATACTTTAACGTCTTTGAGGCTTAAATGCATTTAAATGAAATTTTTATTATCATTTATGAATTTTATTATTAAGGAATACATTGTAAGAATATGTGTATATACATTATATCAAGGATATTTGATATTAAGGATTATCATAAAGTTATATTATTATTACGATATATAATATATGTATTCATACACATATTAATGTATATTTGCGTACGTATATACATAAATGAAAAATTAAATGTTATACTCAAATACTCGTACATACTACATATATGTGCATATATAAGAATATTGAAGTATCATCGAAATGTTATTATATGATTTCATAATTCTATGATGAGAAATAGCATTTTACTGCATAATTAGTAAAAAAAAAACATATAGAAATAAATATTATATATAATTTTTATCTGTAACAATATAAGTTGTATTGTACACAGAAATGTGTGCAAGTGCAAGTATTTAATATGTATACGGATGTATTCATGAACATACTTATGAGTATTCTTATTATCATATAATATTTAGTTACAGAAGATAATCCTATCGGCAATCTTTGTATTATACGAGTATGATATACAATTCTAGATAAATTTACATTATCGTACATCCAATATATGCACATGTACATATTTGATACATATAAAAGAATGTTTTTGTGTCGTATATAATAGTGTGTAATATATGTATGCTTGTATGAATATGCATTCGAAATATAATGACAATGATATTATAATCGTTTTTGAGTTACGATGTTACGATTCAATTTGCATAGTAATTGAATTTCTTCTATTCATCATTGTATATACAGATTGTATGTATATATGTATATTTACATGATATGATTGCAATTTAATAACAATACGATACAATAATTTTGTAATTATATTCTGGAGTAGCTATGATAATTTAATATAATTTCATTTTTAAGTAGGTCATCAGTACATTATTGTACTATAGTGAAATTTAAATAGAATAAGTTTCAATATGAATGAAAATTTTGTCGTATGTACTATTTGAGTATACAATTATGCTATATTTGTACACAATAAAAAATATTAAACGAGTACATATTTTTTAATATAATATGATCGCTTTTATATATCACTATATATACTCGTATTCTTGAAAGAGATCATATTAATTTAAATTTTGAATTTACATACATTTGACTATGTAGCTCCATCAAAAATGATAATATTACTTGCATATAATGTTTTTATAATTGAATAAAAGAATTATTGGGAAAGTAATTGACCTTAGTTGGTATATATTTCCAAAATGTTTGCATATACCTTTAGTTGTAATTATTCAAGAAAAATGCACTTATAATTTCCTATTCTATGATTTATTTCATACGAGATTTATTTATTCGATTTTGTGAACTACATATCATCCAAATTCTCCAATTGTTTTCAAAAATTGATAATGAAAACTTCGATGTCAATAGCAAATGTATCAAAAATACAATTTACTAAAACATAATCTTGTCATAATCCAATGCATTTTGTATTTTATATGGACCATTGGTAGTTAATTTTTATGTTTAACAACATAAAATAAAAATTTCAAATTAATTCTGATTATCTGATTCTTTTCAAAAATCCTTTATATATTTCTCAATAAATTTTTGTTCAATTCACTGCGAATTTGTGGGTAAAAATGTTTAATAAAAATCAGATCTGTGAGGTTTATACTGTAATTCGTAATAAACAATATTTGAAGCTTCAATAAAATTTATTCATTTTTGGACGTGTGTTGTGTGGTATCTGGAAAATATAAGAGTGTATACATAAATAATATGGATCGCATGAGACTGCTGAAAGATGAGAGTGCATCATAGAGTGCATAATATATACTATACTAGGTAGCAATCGTGTAGTCATATATACAGCACACGACACAAAAATGGTCGTACATGGATAAAATGTGATTTTTTAAACTTTTTATTGTTTTATTTGAATACTTTGATACTGCAACGCATAATATATTTACATAGATACGATATATTTACACATACTTGCATATATATACGAATATCGTTATACAACGGTATGCATATAAAGGATACAAATAAAAATTGAATAAAATATCATTTTCAAACAAAAACAAAAATTATATCTTTCATTGTTGTTATTTAATTTTTAATTTAAAATTTTTTTTTGTTTTTTACTGAAAATATTTTCCGATTAAAATTCTGGTCAATATCTATATAAATTTTATTTTATCATTTGATGTTCAAATAATAAAAACAATAACAGAGTTGCACTACATTATATGTATGAGAGAAATATACAACCAAAATACATTAAAAACAAATCAACATTGTAAAAAATTATCTCAACATTTTAGAATTTAATAAATATAGTACATGATGAAAAAATGAATATTGAATATTTTATAAAAATATTGTTTGTACAACATATATGCACATATACATACGTATTAAATGAGACACAAGTTATTAAATAAATAAACATTTATAAGTGTGTACAGGTAGATATACTGATGTATTTCCAGGAAGTTATTATTTGCATATGAGTGTATGTGTAAACAGATAGATGCAATGTTTATTTTCTGTGTGGTTTTCTACTAAATTTTAAATAAGTATAATCATATACATACATAATATCTAAGCATGTGTGTGAAATGATATTCAAAATACATTTTATTTTGGTCATTCTAGAATACAGTGGTATAAATGCATTCAAAAAAGAAATAAAATATTACTTTTGACCAGAAACATAGACGTTGGTATATTTATATTAATCACTAAAGGATATAATAATTGTGAATATTTGATGTACACATTTGTGTGTACATTATTCATGTAAAAATTCATTTTTTACAGTTATATACCAGTTTATATACTTCAATTTATTCTGTTTTCATATTTACAAAAAATTGTATATTGATTAAAATTTTATGAATTATTGAAAAAAAAAAAATATTTGTGAAATACTAGTGTACTATATGTTAACCGAATCAACAAATTTCATTATTTTATATGCATGCATACGAATATTTCAAACAAATTCATTAGATATTTTTCATATTATAAAATGAAGAAATTACATAAAATACATTTTTTAGGATTATATTGTCTTTTAGTAACTTTCTGTTTTTTTTTTCAATGTTTATAATGTTTACTGTCTTACGAAAAAAATATAAAAATAAGGAAAACATTATATTATTATGGATTATATAAGAATGCCATTTGAAAATTAAAACGTGGTGTATAGATTGCAGGTAAATATAATATTTTTGAATATTTTCTTTTCACAGTCTATTACGTGTATGTATGTAATGTATACAATTAGTTAACATGAAAGCAAAAAAAAAAAAAAAATGAAAAATAATATTTATAAATATAAACGTCATGGAGGTGTATAGCATGTGCGATATTCTACTAAACTCATTACAAATGATAAACGATTATATATTCATTATTAATTGTCTGAAGGATATTATATTTTGCATCATACACATCAAACAATGCAAAACATATCCATACATACATAAGTAATTATACTTATTATATTTTGTACATATTTTCACTGAAAGTATAGGTATATACATACATAAATCTACTTATTTATAAGCATATATGTATAAGTATGTGTATATTATTTATGAAAACAATAATGCACATGTAAACTTGTAAAGTCCTTTTTAACAAAACATCATTATACTGGTAATATGCTTGAGCTAGAAAAACATTTTATTTTACAATGTATCTAGATGAATTTGTATCTAGAAACACTGTATACGTATATATCTACTATTTTTTCTGCAGTGTTTCTTTTTCTTGTAAAATTTTATAATATTCTCTTCGCTTGTATGGTCTTACTACAATTTATATCGTGTACGATGTACAAGGTATACACATAAATGATGAATGATGTTTGACATCAAAAGTTTATGTAAATAAATGAGAGGATATACTTATTTGAATAAAAAATATTTTTTATTTTTTTTATTTTTGGTTTTGTTTTGTTTTCATTTTGCTCGCAATATTCATAACGTTTTAAATATATTGAAAATAAAATGTATACGTACATTATGTTGGTATTAGAGGTATCTACTAAAGGACTTTGTTTAATGAAAAAAAAAAATGTTTTTGAGTTGCTCTTTTTTTTCCCATAATTTTTCTTTTTTAAATATTATTTTCTTCATAATTTTCTCCTTTTGGTTTTTCCTTTTTGTTTTTGTTGTTGTGGAAGCATTACATTAAATATAAAATAATGAAATTGAGGGAAAGAGAAATGAAACCACAAGTGAAAAATTATATGATATTCTTAGAAAAATTAAAATTAACAATAAAATATTTATGTAATGCATGAATCTTCTGATGTATATAATCTACATAGATAGTACATCTTCTAAAATATTTTTTGGGATTTTCGAACCAATCAAAAACAAAACAAAAAGGATTCAAATTTTCAAATTGAAATTTATGTCATAAAAAATAAAGAAAACTGTCAACAAAATTATATTTCTAATTTGAAGGCGAAGAAAAATTAAAATTTGAAATTTTTAGTTTAAGAAATGAGAAAAAAATAATTCAGTGCTTATACTTACGTATATTGTCTTTTTATAATTTGTTAGGCAGATTTATGCATTCTGTTAGGTTAATACACATTCTTAAAGATTTATATTAATATGTAAACGCATTGTTGTTATTCGCTAATCTCAGACAGGACTGTTCGTTGTAAAAGTGTTAACATAAATATTTTTGTATTATTTGCTGTACTATGCTTTCATTGAATTTAAATTCATTCTTTATAGTTCCGTTACAGACAATAATATCATTGTTATTATTTCATTATACTTGCATTAATATATAAGCATTTTTCGAATCCTTGAAATTAAATCTTCTTGAATAAAATAAACTATACGCATGCAAAAATATTCAATTCTTCTACAATACAGAGTATATTGAAAGCATTCATTCATATAACAATTAATGTGATAATCTCTGTAAAGTATAAAATTTCTTCAACAAAATTATATTTTTATTTTTAATATAATTCATTTTCATGCCAACTATATGTACACATAAACATGTACACACGAGTATAATCCTTTTGAAAAGTTAGCAGTTTATCATTGATTATACTTTTTTGACGCCACACAAGATTCTTATTCTTAACTGCATGCTATATGCTATCAATGTATCCTTACATACTGAAAGAATAATTTCATTTTTTAGGTTCATATTAACCAACCAAGATTATCCGTCGGATGTCTTTTAGAGGGGTTCGATTTCAACTTATTCAACAACCTGGATAAAATTGTTTTCAGACTTCATTTTTAGAGTGTCGAATATGTCAGCTGATTGCAAAAAGCTAGTATGTTTATATTACAAAATGAAAAAGAGATTATGTGGTGTGATGATTATATACGAGTGCTTACCTGTTCCTGTTAATAACAAAGGTTATGTTCAAACGATATTTATAGTATCACTTCCAGATTGTTTTAAAAACACTTTATCTCAGATAAAAGATAATCTTGATTGGTGAATACGACCCTTATCGCATACACATTATGCATTCAGACAAAATCAGTAATATTATACATAGTCTATTTTATACTATGCGATGTAAATTTTGTTGTAAGTACTCCTATGCAAATGTGTGTATATATTTAGGAATATTATTTTACTTACAAAATATAATGTTTTTTATTCATTTATAAACGTATTTTATAAAAATAAGAAATTTTTACATTACATACAAACATGTATTTACTCGTCTATATATCCTAGATGAGTATATAAGTAATTTTAAAATGCATACATATATACATACAATGAAAATCCTTCTCTTATACATTTGAGTGCACTTTGTTTCTTAATAGACTTCAAAAATGATATCTTCATATAATAAGAAGAAGAACATATAAAATATATTGCCATTAGCATAATCCACTATATTTTTGTGTATTATATGGATGTATTCTCATAAAGAGTCAAGTAGCAGCGTTTGCAAAATAGAAAAACATTAAACAAAAATGATAAACGACAAAACTTAAAAAGACGATGCAAATATAGTGAACAGAAAAAATATTAAAAAAAAACTATGCGTACTTAAAACTACAAAAATTTTATAGATGTTGTATTCGTAAATAACTTTTGAAAAAGTTCAAAAAAAAAGATTTCATAAAACAGAAATAAAAACAAAAAAAAACAGAAAATTAAAAAATGTCAAGGCGTATTTTAAGGTTTATTATGTATGTAATGTAACGTACTTGAAGGAATTTATATTTATTTATGTGTGTGCGTATAAAATAAACAAAAATTACATAAGTTTTTGGGTGAATATAAAATTGAATAATTATTCAAAATAATTTTCTTTTCTTTTGGTTTTTCTTGGTGACATGGATCTAGTTTCGATCTGTAATCTGTAATACTATACAGTGTCGTAGTACATAATTTACACAAGATCAATCTCTTTATTCTTCTCCGTACTCGCCTACTATACCACAGTGCGGTACATACATAATTTACAAAAGACAAGAAGAAGAAAAACTACTATTCGCGTATCTTTTTACTTCTTGTTCAACATCTGTGTACATATATATTTTCCTGTGTAAACAAACATGGCCATTTCTTGTTCTTTCTGAGTTGTGAACCATATATTTTTTTCTGTTTATATATTTAGCATACGAAAATTTTAGGACTAATTTTAGAGAATATTTTTACTTTGATTTGTAAAATTATTTTTCTGAAAATGGATATTGTGACTTTCATCATGTCCTTATTTGCGTCCGGATTTAGTGAACCATTTAAACCTATAAAAGAACCGAGTATGTCGATATGTAAAGTACAAAATAAAAAGAAATAAAACGAATCAAATCTACATACAAGACAAGACAATAAATAAGGATTTTTGATATGTATTTATTTTTATTTCGAATTTAAATCATTACAGTAAACCTTTTTATGAATTTTACGTAAAGCTTATGCAGACATAAAATTAATAGTATCCTACATATCGCAGTGAAACAATTAACTGAACGGATATATGTATTTTTCATTCCAAAAGGTTAAATTATGTCCTAATTTTATTTTATTTCATGTGTATTTTATATGTACATTTATGTACTCGTACATTCACATTAATATTTGTTTTCTTATCCTTTAAAAGAAGGACAAAATTGATAATCTGCTAGGCAAATATTTGCCTATATATTCTTACATAGATGAAGTACAGAAAAATATGATTGTGTTATGTCACGTTATGTAAAGTGTCCACTTTGTTTTTAGGTGAAAATAAGAAAATTTTTTCAGGTTAAAAAAATTCCAACCACAAATTTGTCATAAATAAAAATAACCTCTCATCAGATTTTATAACATTTTCAGTTAATTTTTATGGCAAAACATATACATATGTATTTACCTTTGTCTCTGTAATCCACATTTAAATTCTAAGATTTTCCTTTTAAACAAATCGTATTACTCTAGAAAATAGATTAAAATTATTTTTTGCTTACCTTTACAGAATTTATAGTTAAATGTAATATTAGAAATTGTCTATATAGTGTGTAGATATCTTAGTTTTTGTTTTCTGTCGTACGTTTTTTATTCTTCTATTTTTATGTGTATGGGATAGATGACATAAGGAATGTTGTACAAAATTATATAGAAAAGATAAAAAAAGAAGGATAGGTACGTAAATATAAATATCCTAGAAATATTTTGAATTTTCTCCACTTCAACATTAGGTTCATGAATATCTTTTTAGTATTTATTTATTATTATACATATTTTGTAGTTTAAACACAAAAAAAAACATTCGCAAGTCAAGTCAATTTAATACATCAAACCATTTGCCTATTTTGCTATTTTGAATTTCTTTCTGTCTTTCAGTGTCTCCACTAAATTAAAACACAAAAAGGAATCATATGAACTGTTAGGCAAATTCAGTTATATTTTAGAACTTAAGAGAAATATAAAAATAATTCAAAAAGAGAGTAGTAAAAAACTCTGTCATTGTAATGTAAAAGTATTATTTTTATTTTAATGTTTTTCACATCTTTAGTGTATGTTACATCAGACATTTTAGTTTAATGTTTTTCTTTCCTTTTTAAAATGGACGCTTTTAATGGGAAATAAAATGTAGCTAGAATGTGCAAAAATGTTGTTCTCTTTTATTGTCGTTTACACAAGTCTAGTAAATTGACGATTGTTTTAAAATTTTCGATTAAAATTTAAAATTTTATTTCAATTATAAAAAGAAACATGATGAACAAAGAGAAGTTAATATTTCGAAGAAATCTCTTTTTAATAGACTTTTATTTGAAACATCCACAGATTTGATATTTTCTTTGTACTTTAATTATAACATTTTATGATTTTTCTTAAATGCATTTTTCCACAAAAATAAAACGTATGGTATGTACAATGTACACTCTGTATGTAGTATGCACGCATCGTTATGAGTGTGTGTTATAATAACGAATTTTTTTTGAAAAAATTTTATCAATTCTATTGACATTATTAAGACACAACCATAGATCGTTGTTACTATTATTTTTGTGATCCTTGCCCACCATTATAAAATTTCATTTTAATGCGGTTTATATGCACAATATTGCATTTATAGTTCAGTAATAAAAGTATACTTTCGTTTATATGGGAAGTATATATAAACATAATGTATAGAAAAATAAGAGTACATATGTACACATACACTCGTATTACTCATTCATTACACGTATACACACAATGTTATAAAACATTAAATTTATATTAATTTCATTCAAAATATACATCAACATATATGTATTTATATCGTAGTGCAGAGAAATTGTAGATATGTATGTATATATGGCACATAGTTTTAATATGGTACACAATACCAAAATACCCAGTATAATATAGTAAATGGTTTGATAGAGAGTAATAAAGTTGGAACGAACATCAAAAACCAAAATGGCTAATTTCTAAATTCATTAGCCAAAGCATGAAATTATGTTGACTGTATTTTATGATGTTACATATAAAATAGAGATACGTACATATTTATTCATACATCAACACAAATATCTGCATTTCTCTGTGTATATTTATGTAAAATGTAAATGTTCATGTAGTAAAGTTACTCAATAAAATTGCGGTTTGCTATTAAAAAGTTCATTCTTGTAACAATAAATTAATTAAAACATGAAAATATCTTTTAATTGAATGAACAATATAACATCAGAAATCATAATCGTAAACGTTTTTTTAAATTTAAATTCAAATTAAAATTGAAAAAAAAAACATTTTTAATTGAACATTATAATTAAAATTGAAATAATATAATTTATGGGAGGTAATTGAAATATTGATTATGAAAATATTAATTATTTATTGTTATATGTACTTATAGATTACAATGTGCTACTATATGGAAATTTTTCCGTATATGTAGATATTATGGTCGTAAATATGTATGTTGATTTATAAAGTTTTCTTTAAATTTTGGTTTTTGGAAAATAGAGATAATTTAAATTTTGGTTACACCAGTAACCTGTATTATGTACACTGGTCAACAAAAGTGTTCGTATTTTCAATTAATTTTAATTTTAATTGTTTGTATAATGTACAGCTACAGATTATCTGAATAAATACAATTTTTCTTCAATGAGCCTCATTTTTATTGCCATTTGAGTAAGTATAATCATTCGTGTGTTATAAAACATTTCCTTGAAGAAATAAGATTATAAAACATTCATTTCATTTTATTTGCACAAGATCTTTGTATCACAAAAGTCATCTTTATATTTCAAAAGTCCTGAATATGGTAAATGATATTATTAAACTTCATTTACAATTCAGCTCAAATTATGTGAGAGATTATGATAGTATCCACAATTCAGCGTAGATTATGTATAGGAACATTGGTACTGATATACAAGCTTTCAATATAATTCTCGAGATTAGGTCTCACTCTCACTCTGATATAATCTGAACTGCTATCGAATTTTTTGAAGAACGTGTAAAAAATCTAATATAAAACGTAATCTGAACTGAATTGTAAATGTATCTTTAACTTGGATTTGTTGGAGAGTTTGTAATCTTGGCAAAAAACAATTCTAAATCCAGTAACGTTAAAAAAATATGAAATTCATTTTATTCACCACATACGAATAATTTTGTAGTCCAGTGTACGTTAGATCAAAAATTCGATAATATTTTTGTTTAATATTGAACATTTTAAAAAATTGTTCATACGTGAATTTGTTGTTTAGTATTTTAATTCAGCAATATACATATATCTAAAAAAAAAAACATGCACACAAACAGAGATAAAATTTTATAGTATAAATCCATAAATGTGTAGTACACGTGTATCAGTAAAATTTTAAAGAGAATTTTCTTTAGTTTAATTAAAGAATAAATTCATCATTAAAAGTTAAACTTCAAAAACTTTACAATTTGTCGTAAACTTTCTTAAGTTTACTTCAATATACAATATTTTTAACTTTAACAACATATATGTAATAATATATATGTATATGCATGTATACCATTTTCATATATGATGTTATAGGTACACATACATGTATAAATCCAACATGAAATTCCCATAAATATGAAAATTGTATGTATATACCTGATGTACATATGTGAATATAATAGCTGCCAGGTACGTGCAAATATTCTTATATTTGAAGTTTTCATTTAATGTATAATAGAATTTAAAATTTAAAATTTACATTTTATTAATATTGTGTTCCTGTATGTACATGTGCATATTATATGAGAAATACTTTGGATTCATATATGTTTTCCATATTGCATAAAATAATGCCATACTACATACATATGTAGGTAAAATAGTATAAAATGAATTAAGAAATTCCATACGCAATGGAAAAGTTTTTATGTAAAAAAAATAAAAAAAAAATTAAAAAAAAAAGAAAAGAAAACAAAGAAAATTCAAATACTTAATACGAAAAAGCTAACAGCTATCCATTGAAAAAACAAAGAAAATTTTTGTTTTTATGTATAAATTATTCATGCATCATGTTTTATACTCTCGTATACCATACAAGAAGTACACTTGAGTACATTTATGAATGCATATAATAGAGATGGTACTAAAACATGCATTCATCGGATGCATATATGCATGATATCTAATATAAAGTTTATCTTCAATCTAAAATCTATACATAGAAATGTAAATTCATAGGTATAAGGTATAAGTATATATGAAAAGGATTTCAATTTTGTAATTTTTGGAAGCAAAACAAAATAATAAAAGGATATCAGTATGTATATTTTCTTTTTGTAGTTTAATATTTTCCTATTATTAAATTTCTTAATTATATATTTTAACTTAAATTTTCATTAGCTTTTATATTGAAATTTTGTTGTTTATTTTATGTATGAAGCGAAAATAAAATAAATTTAAATTTATAAATACAGAAATATTTTAGCAACCATAAAATTACATATGTACTTCATATTAGATAGATATTTTAAAAATTACTTATCTTATAGTACCTTGCTTATACTTTAAATAAAAACATAAATATATACATAGTTAAATGCATTGCCGAACAACAACAAAAGAAAATTTGTTTTGAATTTATCTCCTAGAATAAAAAAAATAAAATTAAAAGAATACAATTACTAGTTCGTAAATGTTGTACAAATTGAGCTAATGATCCATAATTTATTTACTTAATTTTCCAATTAGATTTGATTGATTGGAAATGCGTCTGTGTTTATTATTAGAAAATAAATTTCAGAAAACTTAAATACTTAGCTAAAAAATATTTTATATTTTGTAATTCTTGAATTCCAATCCCGAACGTGATCACTAGATATATTTTTCAGTAAAATGTTTAGAAATAAAATATAATTGTTCTGCAACATCATGATATGAAAATTATGATGAAAATATGATGAACGAATACGAATATTTTATGCAACTTCAAATCAATTCAATTTTAATTTTTTTAATATGTAGTAGAATTTTTCACATTCCCATTTCTCATATATAACTGCAAGTATATGAATGAAAATACGAGTGCATAGAATGTAAGGTATTATATAGCGTATATTGTACTATAGTTAGCTGCTAATAATCCTATTGCTTCTCTACATTCTCTTTCTGTTCCTTGTTTACTTCTTATGGTATATAGTAGAGAGGAAGTAAAAGAGGAAAATGAATTTTTATATGAATAAAAATATCGAGTGTATGGCGTGCGCGTGGTATATATAGAGTAGATATGGTATGATGGAATGAAACATGTTTCTCTTTCTCTTCTTAAATATTTTTGTTTTCCTATGAAAATATAAAATCAAATAATTTGTGGTTGAAAACATCTGGGTGATGTTAAACTAAATTGAAAAAACTGATAAAACATTTTTTAGCTTTACTATATTGCCTGTCGATACAAGGACGTAATTTTCTTTCTTATAAATCAACTGACATACCTACTTTATCTACACTACATACCATGGTATTGCTTGCATACAAAAATATGTACATACATATATAGTATCAAGCGCGAGTATGATTTATTCATGTTCGTTCATCTATAAAAAATTATTTTTCTAAAAATTAAAGGACATATACATAAGTAGTTATGCATTGTACGTACAGATCTTCATCTTCATATATGCATGTGTGGTGTGTATCTATGTATCATATATGCAGATGACGTTTATTATACGTCAATTGTAAAATCTATACTCTCAGATATACGCATTTATGTACGATGTACATATGTATGTATATACACTTCAATGATGAATAAACATTTGAAAAATAAACGAAAAAACGATAAATATTTAAAATACAATTTATATGCACGTGACATACTTATCTTTGAAATATGATGATTGAAAGGATATTTATGAATATTTGTACATATATGTATCTATACAATAAAGAAAGTGTTCATATACATATCATTATATTATATACTATCATGTGTATACTTTAATACACATCTTCATAAAGCATGTATCTGTATGCGGTAAAAGTATGTGCAGAATAATGTTTGTCGTAAATCCAAAAGAGAATATGTATGTACAATATTTTTTATACCTTCAAAAATCAAAATATTTTCTTTTTGCTTTTGCTCTTCGTTAAATTTTTAAATGTTGCATGGAATTTCAAATTGAAAAACATTTCGAAACATTATTCAAAGACAAAAAAAAAAAACCAAAAAACAAAAATGAATGAAAATGAAAATAAAAATATCCTTTGAGTTTTATTACTGTTTAATGAATTTTTCATGATAAATATATTGATCGTTTTAAGTGGATGAATTTTTCTCTAATTTATTCGAATTACATATAGAGAGAAAGTACTCGTACATATAGGAATGTTGTTATTATTATTATTTTTTTTTTTTTTTGAACGTCAATTTAATTCCAACACTGTATAATATAAATTGCATTTCTGCACGCATATATCTAATTACACAAAAGTCACTGTATACTGTAATGTTTGCATGTATTTACTGACATGTGTATTCATAGTATACGATTATTTATATAAGTAGTATTGAAATTTTGTAATTTATTTTATGTCGCTCAGCTTTCAGTCTAATTACATGAATCCATGTACAATTTAGTTATCCCAGTGGTGGATTTTTTAGAGATTGGTATAGATTTGAAAAATTGTTCTCGCAGTACAGTAGTGTTAACTCGTAAAGCAGTTAAATAAAATTTTTATGTTTTATATTATCTTACACTACTTACACGATAATCATTTATTCGAAAACGATTTTCTTTTTTTGTTCATGACATGGAAAGCCTATATATTCGTGATTTTTACCACAACTTTTCATTGAAACTCTGCTTAATGACTGTTTTTTTTTCGCTACTGGGATATTATAATGCATAAATATTGGTACATAAGTATACATGTGTATGCATATGAAAATTAATAAATAATTGTGAAAATGAAAATTTCTTACATAGAAAATTTAAGAAAAGTTTTTCATTTACTCACTCACTGCAACGTAAACGTGCTGTAACTTTAATACGAGTATAAAAATAATCTTGACATTATATATAAACGAATATGTATGTATAAACGTGTGTACATAATAAAAAGAGGAAAATTAATTATTGCCATTTAATGTTGAACTATTTTTTTTTTTTTAAAAGTGTCACAGCTATCGTTATACAAAAACATAATATTCTCTTTCTTTTTTTTTTCGAAATAAAAATTTTATATTTTAGTAGAAAATTTAAAAAAAAAATTTTCTAAAATTCATTTCATTTATGGTTTCATTTTTTTTTTCAACTTTTTCGAGCGTAATTTTTGCTTCGAAAATTTTTAATTTTCATTTTATATTTATTTTTCTTTTTGGTTAAATGGTAAACTTTTTATTAATTTATCTTTTTACTTCACTTTACTGTTATATTTACGTATTTTATTTCAATAGCAATTTTTGTAAAACAGTTAAGTATTTAATGTGTACGCGGGGCGGGTAATCTATGTTGCTCTATGTACACATTTTTCAAAAATTTTCAGGAGTAATTTATTTTTTGCTATTATTATTTTTAAATTAACGTATATAATATATTCTGTTCTAATATGTATTTATGTTGCCTTATCATTTGTATTACGAAATTTCTAACTAGGATCTAGGATTTATTTGATTTGAATAAATTAATTTTATGACAAGACCAAAAATAATGTATTCAAAAAAAAATACTTAGCTCTATTTTATTTATTCTCATTTCATTCTCAAATGTATTAAAGGATATAAAATGTCCTTTCAAAATCATAAATATTTTGTTACTTCTAACCTGAGTCGTCCTTATAGAAAAGTTCAAAACTGAATTTATTGCTGGAAAAGAATGTGTAGGCAGTTACGGCTGAAACAAGTAGCGTAGCATCTAGGACGTAGTATTTTCTAAAGTGTTGCATGCGGTTGTAATTAAAAGAATATACTGCTGATTAATATATGTAGTTGATTCAAAACTACAGTTGATACTTTTCACAATGACTTTTAGTTCTCACTGTACACAACACCACCACTCTATAAGAGAGAATGTTCGTACAGAGGAATATTTGGTTTTCAAAAACTCAATTATCGCACATTAAAAATAATTATGAAGTGATTTTCGTTGAACTTGAATAACTTCAAATCTTCATCCTTTTTCATAATTCCATTTTTTTTTTTTGTGAACAAATTTTTTCTTTAAAACCAAAAACAAAAACAAAATATTATAGTGCACCGTATTAAATATCGCAGATTACTATTAAATGAAATTCCATGTATTTAGTGTGATGTATTTTTTTTGGTTCTTTTCTCTTTTTCTTTTTTTCTTTTTTTTTTTTGATTTTATTGAAAACTTTCTCTTTACCATCATCACAAAAGAAAAACTTTTTTACCCTTATTTATACTCTTTAATTTAGTTTTCCACATTGAAAATTTACAGCACTATAAGTTTTGAACATTATAACGATATATAAAATGTACTTTTATACATTGAAGCGTACATACGTATATAAATATCTGCAAGTATGTTTATCCTGCATATGCATACGTATGCAAGTATGCAATATTTTTTACATGCATAGCATGAGAAGTAAAAAACTGTGCTAATGGTACGAATGAAAGTGATTTATTTAACCATTATTAAAGTACCTTTTATTGACTGTAAAATCGATGGAATTCAATAAATTACTGAATGCAATATAAAGAAAAAGTTCTGTTATTTATGGTCGTAATAATATTTAGTTACGAGTAAATCAAGAAAATTAGGGCCGTTAAAAACAAAAAACAAAAGCAAAACGAATTAAAAGAATAGAAGTGAAGTGAGCAAAATGTTTATGCACCACAAGATAAAGTTTTGTATATTCGAGTAGATAGAATTAGTTTTGTATGTATATAGGAATAGGGTTATACATCAATTGTATATTGTATACAGAAAAAGGATTCGATAAAATATAATATAAAAAAATTGAGACTGATAATTTTAGAATTGAAAATTTTTATAAAAGTGCATATAAATTGTATGTGGTGGTCATCATTATCATCGGTACTACAGTCCTTTCCGAGCCACGACCTTCTGTAGAATACTGCTCCAATGCCTTGTTCCTTCAAACTTCGATTTTCCTAGTTTCTGTATGTCCTCTATATATATATATCATCGAGGTAAAAAAATTTAAACATAGTTTCTGTTAAAGAATTTCATAAGAAGATTACGCGATGTTTTATGAAATAATTTCTTCTTTGCTTAAAAGTGTTACGTCGAATTATTATTATAATTATTTTCAGTCAATTAAATGCGAAAAATCGCGTAATAAACTTTTGTGTATAAAAAAATATGAACACAAGAAGAAGCCGCCTATACAATGTAATATAAATTTTGTAATTGAAATTCCACATAAAAGAAAATTTTAAATTTGTGATTTCATGTATAAATTGTTAAAGTAATGTGCAATATGGTTACGAGTAAATATTTTATGAAAATTATGCGAGTACATAAATTACAAATCCTTCTGTATTACATGATAAATGTGTTTATTTTTTTCTTTAATTTGCTTTGCTTTGCTTTCAGTTTTGTTCATTTTTCTGGAATCAAATTCACTATATATTTTGTTGTCTTTAATTAAATCATCATCATCATCATCATCTATATCGTTGTCTTTGAACCAAATTTTTTTATTTTATATATTTTACATTTCTAATTCCATCATAATTTATACACGTATTATGTTCCTGTCTCGTATATCAGTATATGTATAGTATACATATTAATATGTAAATATTCATCAAAAAACAAAGTAACAAGGTAAAAATAGGAAATGTTAAAGAAAAAAAGAAATGTTACAGCATTGAATCAAATGAAAAAAAATAATATGTACTGGTACATAGGTACTTAGTTGTTTGTTCGTATATGTATGTGTACGTAAATACTAAATATTTATATGTCTGTATATGATGAAAAATAAATTATGTACTTATATTTCTACTGTCATTATTTACGTTGGGTGAATTTTAATCGTCTGTTTAATGTGATGTAACTTATACTACTATGCACAGCGCTGCTCAGGTGAACTTTGTTTCAAAATTTTATATTAAAAGCATAAATCTTTCATGTTTAACTTTAATACTTAGATGTACATACATACTGTATACATATGTACATAAGAGTATGTATAATGTCGGTAGGTATATGAATATAATTTAATTTTAATGTTCATTTACAAATACATATATACTCGTACATTAAAGCTTATACACATTGTATACATATATAAAATCCCATTTACCTATCGTATTTTACATTGAAAATATTTTTCGTTTTTAGATAAAATATTTTGATATAGAATTTTTTTCCTGATAATCCTATTCAAATTTTTATATCTTTTATAATTCGATCCAGACATTTATTTACACTCATTTTACACTACCAAACTTGATCTGATGATATACAGATAATATAAACCTACCTAAAATGTTTATATATATTTTATATTATTAACGGATTCACATAGCAACAAACAGGATATGTGTATATACGCGTGCTTATAAATATAGAAATAATTATTTTAATACACAAATACAAAATAAAATCTATTGTGCCATAATGCTATAGTGTGAATTTTTAATTAAATTTTCCTTCATGTTATCATGTAAAATATTTTTTTTTTTCATCTGCTGGTTTTTGTGTGTATGTATGTTTTCTTCTTCTTCTTCAATTTTTGCATTTGGTTCCATTACCATGAGTGGATATCAATGTATATATACTTTTATATACAATTATCTACTATCCTACACATATTTACGTATGCCCTCTGTATGTTGGGTAGATTAAACGTAAGGATATAATGCATATTAAGGATATAATTATATATGAAATATATTTTTAATGCAATGCATGCGATATTTGTCATTAAATTAATACATTCGTTCATATAATTATGAGACTATACATATAAATAAATGTATATACATAAGCTGCTTCTGCAGCTACTAAATGCACTATATGGGTGTGTTCTTAAATGTTTATATGACTTCAGAACATTTGTAAATTACAGAATTATTTTCCTGTATTCTTGCTACTTCGGTGGCTTGTTGAAAAACAAAATTAAACCAAAGAAAGATACATTAATAAATAATAAATTACATGATGAAAAAAATGAAAGGAATTTTTTTTACTTTCATAAATATATATAGTGCGCTGTAAATTGTAATTGAACAGCATATGCATATGTTATTTTCATATAAATAAATAATATAGGTAATGTTGTTATTTTTCTGTGTTTATTAATTAATCTAGATATTTTAAATTGTCGTTTATTTATGATTTTTTTTCCATATTTGTTTTACAAAAATTTAAAAAATTGTTTTTCATCTTGAATTATTTTGAAAACTTTACCTACCGTAAAAACCACTAAGCCTTCAATAACCGCCTCATACATACATAATTACGCGTATATGTACACACATATGGTATCTTCTATGTGTTTTATCTAATTTGATTGATTGGAAATTAAACTTATTTACGCACATAATATTGTAGATGACATAAACATAATTCGTAATTGATTGCTTTGTATTATTTAATTATTGTAAAGATATTAATTATTTTGTTTGTTATATATTTTGTTGTCAAAATGTCCTTATAGTGGTGTATATTATCTTTACCATCTTCTTATATATTTGTAAATACAAGCGTTATTCTGATTCAATTTAACTGATATTAATTTATAAATGGTTACATACTTATACTATGAGTTCTAAGGTGAAATGTTATCAATCAAAGTTATCAATGCTATAAGTTATCAAAATATTATAAAAATTAAAGTCCAAATTCATTAATTTTATTATTATTGAGCACAAATACGAAGTATAAATTTCAAATTTCAAATAAAGTAAAAATTCAAATATCTCCTATTATTATTTTACCAAACAGATACATATAGTATAATTTTAATTTAATTTTTCAAAAAACTTCTGCAACACATTGTACATACTCATACATACAAATCTTGGTAAATGCCAAAAGGTCACTTACAATAAAACAAAAATAGACAAACAAATGTAGACAAACAAAAAAAAAAAAAAGAAACAACATAAAATAAAAGACAAAATACAAATTATTTAGCAGTAGTAGTTTACAATAATTTTATTTTAATGTGATTTCCGTCAAAAAAAAAGTATAAACCATACATGTGTGTTTCTATATTATTCAGTTAGCACCAAAGACAAAAATAATAGTTATAGTAGCAGTACTATGGTAGCAACAAAACAGCCTCAGCAATAAAATAAGGAAAGGCAAATATTATAGAAATAAAATCCCAACAAAAACAACAACAACAAAAAATAAATAAACCCCAAGTGGTCAAATTGTAAATAAAAATAGCATCCGACATTTTATCTTTTCACTTTTGAATAAAAAAGCTCAAGAAAAAAAAAATATAAGAAACACTGAAAGAAAAATGAAAAACAAGAAGAAATAAAAAAATTAAAAGAAAGACGACATAAATAAGGAAAAAAAACATTTTTTTTTTGTCTAAGAAATGAATTTTTCTTTTATTCAAAAGAACATAAAGTAAACATGACATTTTGCCAAAGAAAAATGTAAATAAAATGAAAATAAAGAAATACTAAATAAATGTATGTATAGTATGTATAGAGAAATAAGAAATTTTATTTCTTGTAATGAAATATCACATTTTTATAAAAAAAAAATATACATTACTATATCTATACATACGCATGTGAATACAAATATGTACATATGTATTATGTACCAATAATTTTCTTAAGAAGTTCCGTTTCTAAATTACTCAACTTAATGGGTGTACACACATTCTAAAAAGAGAACTATTTTATTTTTAGTATAGTTTTTTAGACTTTTAAATTATATAAAAAGTTATATTATACACGAGCATATTTTGTAAATATTTTCATATAGATAGTATCTACATACATATACATACTCATACTCTTATACTAAACTACGAGAACACTTATAATATGCAGAATTGTAGATGTATGTAATTCGTAATACATATTTTGGAAATAAAAAATTATTCTTTCAAGTAAAAATTACATTAAATGCATAGACATGTAGATGTACTACTTGTCTATTTAATGTACGTGTACGTATACCGGGTATACATAATAAAATATTTGTATTTAGTACGTTCAGGAATGTTCAGGTATATTTTTTTTTCGTACTTCCTCTCTGTACTATATAACTTGCCTCTACTGCTATTTCTTTCAATGGACAAAATGTTAGAAGAAAAAGCTACCCATTTTTTTTTTATCAAATATAAATTTTTTGCATAATGAAATGAGAAGAAAAAAAAAATTTGCTCAAAAATTATTAAAAAAAGAGAGACGAAAAATAGTATGTAGTATACGAAAAAACAAAATTCAAAGTAAAATAAAAAAAAAAAAAAATTACTTTCATTTCTATACAGCCCTACAGCTAAAGAGCATTTTTCTCTCATCTAGAGTATTTCTCTTGTTTTGCTTTTTGTATTTGTATGTTTTTGATTTCTGTTAATTTTTTTTCGCTTTGATTTTTGAATTTATTCATTTTTCTTGTATTCTACCTCTATGGTCTTTTCACTTTGTACAAAACGTACAGTACAGAGTACACACAATCATATACAGGATAGTGTAAGTGTAAGTTATAAAAATAATTTTCAGTTTGAAGTTTTTTACATAAAATTTAAATGATAAAACCTACATACTTAAAATAATATTTTTTTTTTATCTTGAATTCGTACGTACATACATATTATGTAGAGTACATATTTTACTAAATTTTTTATATTTAATTTACTCTTAGGAAAATATTGAAAATATACTTTTGAAGAAAATTATACGATTTTTCAGTATTGTATTGTATTGTTTGTATATATATATGTATATGTACATGTACTGTAACGTATTATTTTTATTAAGTTTTCATATATTTTGCTCTAAAATTTCTCTGCACTTCTGTAGTTGTAGGTAGTAGTGTATTCAATAAGAAAGTCAATGTTCATCACATTATCCTTATTAACATCAAAACTATTCTGATGATTTCAATTTCTTGTTATGTACTGTAAATTACACTGTGACAACAACAAAAAAAAAATTAAATGCACAATTTTCAAAAAATTAAAAAAATAAAAAATAAAAAATGAAATTCATGTATTGCAGATGCTTTTTAAAGAATTTTTTAGATGTTTTGCAAAATATATGTTTTTAAAATCTACACAAAAACATAATGCTTCTTAAACACAGAAAATCAAAGGATAATACTATGTTATTCTATCCATATCTACGAGTATATCATATTTTTTTTCTCATCCTTACAACACATCCTTATATTGCTTATATGTACATACATGTGTTTAAGTGTGTTTTTCATATTTGTATATTAAAAAGAAGAAGAAGAAATAAAGGATATACACAAGCAAGAATCACTGTATAAGAATGGAAAAAAAAAAATTCTCAGATAATAACAAATAAAAAATTTATCCTTTGTTAACAAATCAACATGTGAATTAAGTAACAATATTATGTAAATACATCCATACATCGTATATGTGTAGTCGTATTTATATGCATACTTGGGATTTTTAAGAATTGATTATATTCAGAATTAGCAACAATATTGGACAAAAACATTTATAAAACGTAAAATTTCAAAGGATCAATACTCGTATGTACATATTTGTAGGTTCCAATTTATACATGCTACCATAAAAAAAATTTTGTTTTTTTTAGTATGTGTGTATACGTACCAATAATGTAGATGAAATAGGATCGATATGATAATATTATAAGCGTATACTTAGACTGTCATTTTGATGTTATATTAGTGTACAGTGTACATGTGGTACTATGAATGTAAAATAAATTTTCTCTTTTACCAATTTTATACCACAATACCATAATATACGTACATATGTATATGTATACTGATCAATATATACTCCATTATACTTGTAAGGTATTTTATATGCAAATTAGTCTGTTGATATTCTTCATTGCCAAAAATATAAATTCTGATTTAAAAAGTATAAATTCTATTGATAATATTCGATTATATGTATGTGTTACGATTATACATATGTTATATTGTAGTGTCGTATCACTTTTGTTATTTGATTTTTTTTTATGCAATAGATTCTGATAAATTTAATACATAGTACATGCATAAATTTGTATTTTATAAGTTTAAAATCGTTTCATTTTATTTTATTTCTTATAAAATTTACAATCTTCAAGATGAATTTATCACAATATGGAATTATTGGTTATTTTCATGATTATCATGTTTTTTTCTGGAAGAGTTTTTATTTGCCAAATTTATTATTAATTTATGAATTATTAAAATCAAAAATTATTTTTGTAATAATCATTCTGTAGACTTAACATATAATAAATATAATTTTGGTTGTCTTTTATTTTTAGCTTTACATATCACTTTGTTATTATTATATACAAAAAAGACATATTGGTTTGAATATCATTGACTTCATTTGCCGCACTCGTACATATTCAAAAAAACAAAAAAAAAATAAAAATAATAATAATAAAAGAACGGATAATAAAGAAAGTCATTACTGGAAAAATGTCAATTTCCACATTCATAGCATATTGTTTTGAATTAATTTAGTCCTTCGTTTGCAATGATTATAAATTGAAGTAGAAAAGTTAATTTATAATTGAAAAAATAGATAACAGATAACAGAAATCTACTATATGTGGTATTTCAATTAATTTATTTCACATTTATAGTGAACAAACACTCAATTAAAGTCTAACTATCTCAGCAGAAATTATACATAACACCGAAATGCTGAATCCTATTAGAATTTTAAATTTAAAAATGCTTCTTAAAATAATAATTGACAGGTAAATAAATGAATTGAAAATTAGCATAGAATTATTATTATTTATTATTATTATTATTAGTTAAGGGGTACAGCCTTTCAACACTTAATATTAGGTTATTTAAGGCTATTATTACTTATTTTCTAGAAAAGATGTTTGCTTAAATTAATGAGAGAAATGATTTGAGTTTAGATTATGCTATTTTAGAGTCATTGTGTAATTATTTTCTAGCTATAATGTTTGTTTGTTGTTGTTACATTGATTTTGTTTTAAGTTTGTTTATTAGATTTAGATTTTATTATACAAATTTATTTCTTTAAAATATTTAATTATATTGAAGAGTTTTTCTTTATCTTCGCTTGCGAGATCTTTTATTCCATGTATATTAAATTTATGCCTGTAGGCTGTGAGGGAGTTGCATTCTTCTATTATGTGTTTTATTGTGAGGGGGCTATTGCATTTACATTTTGGTGGTTGGGATTTGTCTATGAGGTGTTTATGAGTTAGATTAGTATGTCCTGTTCTTAGTCGGGTTATGAAAGTTGCGTATTGTCTTGGAAGAAGGTTTATTGTTGTCCATGGTTTTGTATTTTGTTTTATCTGTCTTAATTTGTTGTTTTGGGTGTTCTTCCATTTTTCATTCCAATTATTGTAAATTTTGATTTTTGTTGTTTTTTTTAAGTCTTTGATGTTTGGTTTAAATTAGCATAGAATTATAAAACACAAAATAATGTAACATTCATTAAATTGTCTCAATTATAAAAAGTCATTTTCATAAAAAGACATGCGATAATTAATTTATTCAATTGCTAAACAATATGCAATATTTTTGAATAAAATATAAATGTCAAGAATAATAAATACGAGCACTTATTAAAACGAACTTATATTGTAAATTAATTATTAATCCTGATCAACATTACCTTTTCAGTTTTTTTTTGTTATAATTATTTCAATTTATTGTCTCGTTTTGAATCGTGGTCTTCTGATTAATACGATTCTCGTGTACTACTTGTAAATTCTCTTCGATTATCTATGCCTTTGTTGTCATACGAGTATGCCTATATATAGGTAAAAGGAATGTATGCGTGTAGATACATTTGAATATGGTTGAAGGCATTTGAGTATAAATTGTTGTAGACATCTATCAAGATTTCAATTATACCCTCACTAATGTCCAGATATATAAACACGAAAGAAAAAAAAATTATTCGATTAAAAGGATTTGTCAATGAACTGAAACCTCTATGATTACAGCGATAAAAAATTGACAATAAAAAACTAAAATACTTTATTCAAATTTATCGTTCTGGTTTGATATTTATTTTTAGTATAAAAAATGATATTTTTGTCCTTTGAATGTTTTCGTTTACAAAATGAATATAGCTAGTATGATGTTCAATTAGGATTATTAAAAAATTGTTTGATGTGTATAGTTTATTCTTTGAGTAACTGTGTGTATTTGCTATCCTTGGATAATAATGTATGTATTAGTAGTGGTCGTGGTATATAAGAGTGGATACTGTGTGTCAGTAAATGAGAAACAGGAAGAAACAGTAAGTAGCAACAATAAATTTATTGACGTCAAAATCACTGGTCAAAATATAGTAAGATATACGAGTACGACATTATTAATACGACAGTATTACCTCGCATCTCATGCACTCGTATTTTCATTCATGAAAAAAATCTAATTCCTCCATATTACTTGCTTTGCACAACACACTATAAGAAGTATACGAGAAACAGAAAGAAGAGGAAAAGATAGTAAGTAGTAGCAAATAACAATGAAGTTATTGGCTCCTACTATACTCCGATATACGCTACATTACCTTATATACCATGCACTCGTATTTTCATTCATCAGAAAAATTATTTTTCTCCTTATACTGATCTGGAGTATACACCATTAAAAGAATACGACAATCAGAAAAATTCATTTTCTCCGTTTACTTGCTCTATACTGTACACATTATGAGAAGTAGACGAGAAACAGGAAGAGGCAGTAAGAAATAGTAGTACCTACCTTGAATGCAAAGTAATCGTATTTTCTTTCGTCAAAAAAGTATACGAGAAACAGGAAGATACACTAAGTAGTAAACAGTAAACTTATTCGTATTATAACATTCATTCTATTTATATGTATTATTAGATTCTAGCAGGTAGATTATATAATATTATAATAATTCTTATAAAGTTGTAGCGTTGTAGTTATTTTTCTTTCATTCATTTATGCTCTATTTTGATTTAATCTCTCTGCTTTTATGTTATAACATGTGAAATAAATTAATCCATTTAGTATCGCACAAATAAACGTATGTATTTGATATTATGTGATACACCATATGAAACATTTCATTTTTTTATGATGTTTTATATGAAGATGAAGTCAATATAAGTGCATTTTTTTTTTACTTTTCCAATACTCATATAGGTATCTAATATTCCTTACATTCCTTTTTTATATAGTCATAAAGATATATCGTCAATTAAAAATAATGTTTTTATATACATGTACTACACGCTACCACTACTATATTACTACATGTATAAGTTTAATATCTAATAAGGATGGTTTTATTACGATCTTAATCACATAAGTTTATTGCAGCAGGACGAACAAGAAAATAAAATAAAAATGGCAATCATAAACAAACAAACAAACAAGATGGTACATCCATATTTATGATGGAATGATAAAATACGAATTAATGTGTAAATATAGAGTACATTTATGAACATAATGATACTACATGTGTATACATAAATACATACATAAATAATATATAAATAAAAAATATAAGAAGAATATATTGTCCTGCTATTACCTACATACATAAATGTATGTTAAAAAAAAAAATAAGAAATATTAAATTAACTTTTCAGATATTATAAATAAATATGTTACTTTCATTGCTTTTTATTATAACAAATACACCACACATACAAATACACAAATTGTTTATTATGTAATCTTATACATACATAAATAAGTACATTATGTATAATATAAGCTGTACACATGTATACATTTTGCATCAGAACTGAAATGAAAAACAAAAAAAAAAAAAGAAATGCAAGAAAAAGGAAATCTAAAAATCATATGTAATGTAATAAAATAATGTATCATTATGGTATCACTATTCATGCATTACAAATGTTCATATGTTTCTATTTTATTCAATTGTTTTTATTCCTTCTTATTTCTTTTTATTTGTGTGTGTGTGTGTGTGTGTGTGTCTTTCGTTTTTTTTTTCTACAGTGTGTAATTTAATGTTATTTTTGATTCATTCAATTTTTATATGAAATCATAATCATATATTTTATTTCGTTGTTGTACGTGCAGATTTACACAGATAAATATGCAGTAGATACACATGAATTCTTAGAATAAAATTTGTGAACGATAATTCGTATATTTTGATTTTTTTATTCTTACTGAATTGATATATAATTATATTTTTGGGAATGTGATAATCGTAAATTTCATACTTCAAAATATCTGAAATATGTTATTTATCCGTTTTTATTACTCAAAATAAAATAAAATAAAATTTATATTTTGTGTATTTATTTCTAAAAAATATAAGTATTAGTAAGTTCTTTTACATAATAATAAAAATAATTATTCCGAATCAACATTATCTGAAATTTCTTTTAAATATATGTATGTATTTCTGAAGAAAGAAGAAAACAAATATAATTATATTTCATATTTATTCGAGTATAATAATTAAAATCGTTTAATATCTTTGTAATGTTAAAAGCTTCAGACAGTCTACAAATTCAAAGGTTCCGAATTCATAAAAATTATTTTACCAGTTCAATTATCATAAATGAACACATCTATTGAAAATGGATGGGAAAGCATCAAAAATACTTTTCGGTTTGGATGTATGAATGCGAGTTTTACCAAAACAAAATGCAAGAAAACTTTGAGTTTTATGATCTAAATATTGTGCTGTAGAGCAATTTATGTATGTATTTCCACCTGAGGTAAATTCAAAATATTATTTTACAATGAAACTTTTGGTTAAAATTATATTCACGTGTGTAGCCTATTTTTACTATGAGCAACATTTAATTTACCCCTGTATAAGTAAAATATAAAAGATTTTATGATTTAATTAAATAAAATTTATATTTGAAGCAACAATATTTACCAAAATTAATTTTATCTTTTTTATTTTTTACATTTTGCACGAAATCAAAATAAAATTTTCCACAGAATTGAAAATCATTCAATTAATTAAAACTGAAATCAAAAATAAGAAAAAAATAATTTTAAAATTAAATTAATACAAATTAAATTTAATTATATTATGAAAATAATTAAATCTGTTAAAACAAATTTGCATACAAATACAATTTATGTATACATATACGAGAGTGTATTGATTTAAATGTGTGTATAAATACACGCACATGTAAATATACATATATACATACTAATGTGCATGTATTCAAACTCTTATTGAAATGAATTGTAATTGAAACGATGAAAATATTTGTAGATCAAAAAATTAATACAAAAGTATAAAATATCTACGATAAATCGAACAAAAGGATTTTCAATTAAAATCGATAAATTAATAATATCTTTGTAACGAATATAAAATTTCAAAATTCAACTATGTAAAATGTAATTCGAATTAATACCTCTATCTGTAAATAACTTACATTTACTATATCATGTACAAACATATATAAGTATTTGTGTGTATTGATGTGTTCGTTTTATATGAACAAAGAAATTAATTTCATGCTTCGGTTCGTTTCTATTAAATTTCTGTGCTATATACGTTTACGAGTATAATGGGGGCAAGCGTGTACGTACATATACTATATATTAGTATACAACCTTTATTCATTTTCTTACTAATTATAAATGTCTGTTTTACATATTGTACACTATTATGTGGATTACTTGAATATACGTATACTCATATCCATAGATAATTTCTAAGAGTGTATATTTAGGATTTAGATATGTATAGCTATATGGCAGTAAAGTCATTCTAGCTATTATGTATTACTGAATCAAGTATTACATTTACACTATCTTTATTTGTTTATTATCCTTCATTGAAACTTTTTACTATTTATATAGAGTCATTTATTTTAATCATTAATTTTATATTATTATTTTTTTTTTGTATTTAAAATGAAAATTATGTAAACATGTATCTAAGTATTCAATGTACAAATGAAATTCGTAGACACATTCAAAATTATATGTATAATACTTCAAATAATACAAATCCTCATAAAGCCTGTAGAATATAAATATGTAAATATCAATATCAATCGATTCATATTTTCAATTATGATCCTTACAGGATTATGTACATATCATTTAGATTAAAATTCTCTTTTTTTTGCCTCGTATCTGAAAAAAATTAAAAATTTTTATTATGTTGATTATCTCTGTTCGATCAGACAACCAATATTGGATTACATGAGAAAATCATATTTCATGTACTCATAAGTACATATTTATAATGCAATTCAGGTTAAAACCTAAAAATTTCAGTAGTAAAGACGACTCGAACTGCTCGTATATGTAAAATGTATATTTTTTTGTAATGCTAAAATGACAACATATTACAGGATACATTATTCGAAGAACATGTAAGCATTGGCGTTCTACAAAATACATACATATTAAAATACATATAAATAATATTTTTAAAGAATAATTATGTACGAGTGTATATAGTAGTACGTGAAAAATAATATACATATTTTTCATAAATTAACTTTTTGTTTTCGAAAAATATTGAAAAATAAAATGAATGTAAGACCACTTATTTATACACCATTTTACATTCTACTTAACATTATAAATTTCAGTATATAACATATATACTCACGTATTCACCTATATTTATATGTATGTAATAATGTAATGTGTATGCACTAAATGAAATTAAAAATGGAATGAAAATTTCAGCATCAGCTTATTCACAGATGATTAAAAAATAATATTAAATTAAAAATCTCTGTTAAACTGCATTATGTATAACGATTCAATTATCATTCATAACGATAAATTTATGGATGTTCAGTGTATTATTTAATTTCACTTATCGAATAATTATATGTACTTTATTTAAATTGTAATTACCCTTAAAATAAGCGAGAATAATTTATTAAAAAAAAAAAAAAAATAAAAGAGAATGAAAAAACATTATCATTATTGTACTTGTATATTATGTAAACACGTGTACAGTACATTATAATATACTCATACTCATGTATATGTGTGGAGCAAAAAAATAAAGAACAGAAGTTTTTTTTTTATACACACATACACACTCACATACATAATTACCTATCTAGGTAATGTGTAATAAAAATGAACTAAATAAAGAACAGGGATAATTTTATCGAATTAATAAGCATATTCGTAAATTAATGGGAACGAAAAATGAAAATTTTTGTAAATGAATAAGATCCATACTTATTGCATTATGTATATGTATACATACTTATATTCGTTTAGCCACTATACAAAAAAGGCTGTTATTAATTACTAATTTTGTTGCGGCACTTTGTGTAATTATGGATTCGTACCATAATAAGACTAATTTGAGTAGAGCTACTATTATACTCTTTGTATATGTAAAACATAAGTTTAGGTAGCTTTTATTTAGTAGTTTGATTCTCTCTCATAAATTTTTATTTTGTGTACGTATTTGCATTTTTATATACATATAACATGAGTACGAGAATAAAAATAAATGTTAACTTTCCAACAAATGTTTGATCTTTCAACATTGTTTGAACATAGTGGTTGAATAATGAATTTAAAGTTTGTGTTAAATTATGTTGTTGCTATTTATACGATGTATAGCTACTCTGTAATTATTTACCACTTTGTGATATTCAAAACAAAATACAAAAATACAACAAAAAAAAGAAAGTTTTCTAATAAAGTAAATATAAAGTTTTATCATCTTCAAAGGACCTTTTTTGTATATTATTCTTATTACTATGATTATTAATATTATTTTTATTAGGTAAGTACTATTTTTCTTTTGCTAATCATTAATGAATACTGCTAGATAGACGATAAACATAACTCATTCATGCATGTATATAAAATGTATTTACTTGATATACTTTTTAACACTGAAAAGCACTTAAAAAACTGCTTATAAAATGAAAAAAAGAAATAAATGTATAAAGTAAACTTCTAATGAATTTCAAAAATACGAATAGATGTATATATAATTTTATTTTTCTGTTTGTTTTTATAATATTGTACGTAGATCCAAAACAATAAGATACATTATTTTAAAATTAAACAAAAACAAAAAAAGAAAATGAATAAAATAATAAGAATAAATAAGAAGCAAATTAAATTGTATACAGTCTATGTAAGAAAATGAAATTCAAATGAGGTAGAAAAATTGTAATAATATTCAGAAATGTATATATGTATTATTTCTTAAAATTTTTGCATAAGATAAAAAGTAAAAGTCAATCATTTAAATAAATTGGTAATGTAATATAGCTACATAGATTTGATATAGATTATATAAATTCTCTAATTCTTTAATATATACGTACATAAATATGTAATTGAAATATGTCAGGGTTTATCTCAACCCTGAGATATCTGTCTTTCAATATAATTCATGTTGACATTATTTCAACGATATGATGATAAGGAGTATACTTACACATTCTACTGTTGTATAACTACGTTCTAAAAAGTGACAAAAAAGATTATAATCACATTGAAGAAAATTTAAATTTATTAAAACACCTCCACATTTATTTAATTTAATTAATTTTTTGGGAATTCATTAATATTTATAAAATGTAAATAAAAAAAGTTATTCAATAAATTTTTGTTGATTTGGTATAGCTTAAACTTTGTATAGCAACACTTATTTTCTAAATAAAAATTACAAAGTTAGAGACAGAAAATTATAAAGAGTGAGAAAAATAAAGAGAAAATATAATGTACGATTCGAAATCATTTATGTACAACCATCATGAAAGAAGTATACGGGTAAATTATTATTCATCATTCATTTTACTTAATAATTATGTATGCATTTAAAAAAAATTATTACTTATTTTGAAAGGTAAGAGTTTCATCAGAATAATATGACTTATTATTATACTTTTTTTTATAAGAATATTTTATGAAATACGCATACAACACAAGCAGTAATATCAGTGACTTATATGAGAAATTTTAAATGGTATTTTCAACTTTATTGTCGTTTATCCTTGTTTGTACCATTACACTGTCTACACATACAATTTTCACTATACTAATGAAATTTAATGCATTTAAAAAAATTTTTTCAAGCAACGTATCTTACCCTGATCTATAGAAAACTTACTATACATGCAAGAATACAATAAATACACTGCGGTGCAACTGTTACGGTACAACAGAAGTTTGTTCAAAAAATCTGGTGAAATATTTCGGATAACTTCAAAAAGCCTGGTTAGATGTTAATCTTATAGGATCCTTATTATAGACATAACCAAGTTTTTAAAATATGTATTTGTACTAAATTGTCCAATATTTTCATTTTTTTTTCATCTCATACCGACGTTAGTTATTTTAGACGATTTTTGTTATTATTTACACGACCTGTAGAAAGAAAAATACTAAGTTACTGGCTCCCTACAATTTTTTGTTCAATGAATTTTCTACCTTATAGTACTTGTGGCATGATTGCAGGCATTTAGCTTGATTATATGTACGTGGTATTATTGAAATATTTATTGGTTATGACTTAAAAGTAGGTCGTATACATACATATATGGTGACTATTATTAAATAATTTAATATGCAACATATGTATGTATTTCTTATATGTAAAGGCGTAAACGTGTATGTTGTTCACGTACCAAATGCAGTAATAAAATAATATCATACTAATTGTAAAAAATAGTATCACAGGATTCACAGGTGTTTGTTCATCATCATCATCATCATTATCAATATCATTGCAATTATTATTATCCTTATTGCATTATCATCGCAACAACTCAAAAACAACAAAAATGACAGAAACAAATACATACAAATATTTTGTGCTGCTGCAAATGCGTTGTGATACAACACAACGTTATTGTGTTCGTATATAGCACTATTACATTATTATTATACTATATATTATTTATATTCATTCAACTACTTAAACTTACACTACTTTATAACGTATATATACTTTCATTATAAATTTAAGTGGATGTTGTAAATTATTTTAATCATAATGATAAGAGGATAGTAAACAATTTAAAGTATTTTTGAAGCAATCAGTTACAATGAAAGGAAATAAGAACATTATGATGATGATTATGATTATATAATTATGTTATTATATGATTATATGATTATATATTTATGTATATATACAAACAGGAAGATATTATAAGAATCAGTAGATGATCATAAGATTTAATATACGAATCAATGTTGAACAAAACAAAATTATATTCTACACATACTGTCATACACGATACACATTTAGAGGATATAACTCATTTATGTAATGTAATTTGTAGGTTAAATAATAATTATTTATGGTATATAAAGGTAAAGATAATAACATAATCAAGTATGAAAATAATAGATAAAAAATTTAAAAATCAAAATCATGAACAATCATCTAAAATAAAACCGAATTAAATATAAATTTACATAATAAATACATGTGTAAGGTATTATCGATAGTTTTTAAAGTATCAGGGTATCAGTATTAAAGAAAAAACACAAATAAATATCCTTACAAAAAACAGTTTAAAAACATAAAATCCTAAAAATATGAAAAACAAAAATTAATTTTTGATCAAAAAGTTTTTTTTTTTGTTTTTTTAAAGCACACATACACATAAAAGATATTTGACAGAGTGTTAAATTGATTAATTAGGGAAATTAATTTATTTTGCATGATGTGAAATTAATTCAATTTCTCGCGCATATGTTACCCAACAAAACAAATGTACATATACATGTACACATACGAGTAAATGTATTCATGAAATATTCAAGTTTTGGTATACTTTACACAGAATACATATTCAAAAGTAATATAGGTATGTTCATTTCCATATATTTCCAGGTATTATATACGTACATTTACTTAGGTATGCATATATCCTTATACTCTTATAATATCGTAAGCAATTAATGGTAAGAATTAAAAATATCAGTAAATGATGTGACATTTCATTGTAATTTTAAATTTAATGTAGTACATACTCACATTTACTATGTATATACGTGGTTAAAATTTTTTTCCACTAGAAAACAAAAAAAAAGGGGGAAAAAATGAATCTGATAAGTATTGAATTTTTAATATTTTACACATAATGTTCCACTCAATTCTAAACGAAGTAGAAATTAATTCATTCTTGTTATTTAACAATAATTTTGATAAGGGAAAACAACAAGTAAAATTTAATAAATTACGGGAATTTACAATTATTTGTTGAAAAGGATTTTAATTATTTACAATATTATTTAATAACAGAAACTACCATTAAATTGTAAGCACGTACATACTCGTATAATGTTTCTAATGTAGTTAAAAACTTGTATACTTAGTATATAAAAAAAATTCTACAATCAATAATGATTTACCCAAAAATATCTTTAACTAACATTATAAATACACAAAATATCTTTTTAATGAAGTTTTCAATTGTAATTTTTCGAAATAGTGGATAATAATAACATCAGCACAAGAAGCAGAAGAAAAAAAAACAGAAAAAAAAAATGAGAATAAAAACAGAAAACAGAATAAAATAATAATTGTAACAATTTTGTAAATGTATAGAAGTTTGTTTTTGTTGAATTATTTTTGTTGCTAGAGAAAAAAAAGCAAAGTGAGAAAAAAATAATGAATAAAAATAAAAATAAAACAAAATGATGAAATGTTGATATGGAATTAAGCAGTGTGTACAGTATGCATTACGAGTATTACTTACGTATTGTATTACTAAACTACTAACTTACAGTGCTTACAGACAGTTTGAATACGACGATGAGATGGGGGCATACAGAAGAGAAAGAAAACAAGTTCATTGAGAATAAAATAGAAAATTTACAACCATGACTACTATTCTATCGACAAATTAAAAAAAAAAAATGAATATGAACCAAAACAAAACAAAATAAAATAATAAAATAAAAATAATGTGAAATAATAAAGTAAATTTAAAAAAAAAGGAGAAAAAGAAAAATAAATCGACTATCAACAATATAAAAAAATGAAAAACTTGATGGGTCTTATACTCATTCACTACTTGTGCTTTAGTTTCTCTTTAATGTGTACTTTTATATATAATCATCGTGTATCTAAATGTGAGTGTAAATATATAGTGGTGTGATGCGATGATGCAGTATACTATTTTCAAGAAATTTTTAATATAAAACAAAGAAGGATTGTATAATGTACATACTTGGAAAATTCTTGAATTTATTATTTTTTTCTTTTCATAATGTATTATTTTATCATTTTGAATTCATTTATTAAAGGATATTTTTCATATAGTGAAAATCTAGTATTGTTACAGTTATGTATTTCCAGAATATAATGAACAGATACTATAAAAATTTAAAATCTTTCATTTTTTGTATATATAATACGTTTTTATGAACTCTTTTTCTTTACTGTTACCGGGTAATTCAGAGTACTGTACTGTACAAAATTAATTTGAAGAATTGAAGAGTGTGTAATCATGTTTTCATTTTTATTATAGAAAGAAACTCATACTGATTAATTATATAAAAATTGCACTAATAGAATCGTAATAAATTGCAACGATAAAATAAAAATTTATTAAAGAGTAATATTTTACTTTTGATTCTAATTATGATCATGATCATGATTAAATAAAATTTGTTTAATTGAGAGAAATTTATTTACAGAGAAATGCAGAGAAATTAATAAACGAAGTTCATGTTTAGCAGAGATTTTAACGATGAATTATTGTCGATAACTATAAGTACGGTACGAATCATTTGTATTTTCGATAGCTAAAATATTTTAAAAGTCTCTAAAGTATAATGTATAATATAATAGGTCTGATCGTTTAGTCTACATAACGATAATAAAAAAAAAATTTTTTATCTATGGATCAGCTCAAATAACTGATAAATGATTTGACATTAAATTTCATAAGAAAGTTTCTAAACTTTCAAAATGAATAGAGGCCATTTTGTAAAAATGCAAATATATAAAGAAAAAATTTACAAAATTTCACATTCAAAATGTATGTAAGTACCTATAATAGCTAAAACACAAGAAGCAGTAGCATATATGAATTTAAAATATGTGAATAAAATATACTGTTGTAATTTATTGTAAATTTTATATCATTTCCTTTAGAAGAGAAAACAAAATATATGGCAGAGTATTAAAATGAATACCGTGATTCATGGTGATTCCTTAAAGAAAATGATAAATAAAAAGTGTATGTCTTTAATACACAGTTGTTGTACACCTAACCTCTTATACAATACACATACCTTATACAGTTATGTTAATAAATGAATATCAAAATATGATATACGCAAACATATTTGGATAATGTTATACCACCTTTTTAGGATATGATATCGAAAGTAGAACAGAATAAAAATATGTTTTTCATTTTTCAAAATGACAGTATATCTAATATACATGTCTACATATACATCCAGGATATATGTATATGGTATTGGTATTATATGTTTTAAAAAATACGATGAGATATCGAGAAAGACAAATAGATATGCATACAATATCTACTTACAAACATACATTTATTACCTATCAAAAATATGGCAAAAAAAAAAGATGTTTTTTTTACGAGGATAAATATTTCAAATTATGTATAAATGTATGAGCATATTTTCGCTTATTTATTTTCTTCATTTTGGTTTTTTTCCATTTTATTATTATTTTTTTTTTTTCATTATTATAAAAAATATATACATAGGTATGAAAAATCTAAAAAAAAAAAATTAAAGGATAACAGATTTCTTATTTGTTACTTTTCAATGCCTGTAGCATAGCATTCGATATTTTCATTTTATATTTTAGTTTTCTTATCTCTTCGTCAATTGATAGTATTAAGGAAACATACCTGTTTGCAGCGCCGGGTTCAGTATCTTGTGTGTCCGGTACACTTCTGAACTTTTCGCCTTTTTGGTCGAAGCTTTATTATTTTAAACTTTACTATGCTTTAATTTTATTATGTTTTGGTTTTACTAAGACAGTACAAAATTCAAATTTCTATGGTTTTTAGCAAAAAAAAAAAATATTACATCCTTTTAACGTCACAGGAGGTAGGATTATAGACGCGTTTTTCCCATAGAAGTTCAGGTTATCTTGTATTTAACAAGTATTTAAGAAGTATTTAAGATGTATTTAAGAAGTAGAAAGAATCGTAATTAATAGTAGTTTATCTTCTTCTTATCTTATGTAAATCATGTATTGCATTGTAGTAGGCTAGTACTGAGAGAAATTTCATATTGCTTCAACTTGCAAAGCGTAAAAGCAATTAATTCGATATTCCTTATGTTGTAATGTTGTACATTAATTCAGTGATTTATTTTAAACAGAAATTTTCACAGAATTTTTTACTATGGTTTGTAAGATTTATTTTGTATTTGTGACATTCATTCTTTCCTTATTTGCGCCCGGTTTTAGTGAATCATTTCAACCTATAAGAGAACTGGGTATACGCCTATATTCGTGCCGTTTACTATACAAACACCGTATGAAAGACAAAAAAAATGAAAGAAAAACAAAGAAAAATGATTTTCTTAAAAATGAACGATAAGAAAAAACAAAAATGATGAATGAATAAGTGTAAAATATGCGTAAAATTGAATGAAAAATATATATAAAATGCGAGAGAAAAAAATATATTACAGAAAGAATACGAAAAAAAAAAGAAGAAGAATATTTATATGTATATGTATTTATGTATGTATAAAACAAATACATATTTCAGTCTCCTACACTCATATAATACGTGAATGTAAAATTTTTTTTTTTTTTTAGTATAAATTTCAAATAAAAAACAGGTAATGTTTTAAAAAAATAAATCTTAAATTTTTTTGTCATAAAATTTATCATATTTTCAATAATATACGCACATATACATATAACATACATAGATTTGCTGCTTACTAAAAAACAATATAAAAAATATACTCGTATATACATACGTATATTATGTATTATATAAATTTAGTGATGTATGTAGACATTATTCTCGTGAATTTATGGAGTATTTTCTTATTTTTTTTTTCAACATTTTTTGTATTTTCCATTGAATTATTTTCAATTTTAAATTTTATCTGTTCATAAATGTACATTATATGTATGTGTATGTCTGTATTTATGATTTTTTTCATACGCATATTTGTATGTGTGTATATATCCTTTCATATCGGAACAATTTTTTTTTTTCCAATAATTTTTTTATATATTTTCTTTTTGTCTGTTTCGTGTTATGATATACATTTTTAATGTTATAGGTGTTTGGATAGGTGGGTATCTTATTTTCATATACTTTTGTGTATAGTTACCATAGCTATAAAGTGAATTTTGAAAAATGTTGAAAATTTTCAAAGACACTCGAACCTTTTATGTGATATAGTAATGATGATAGTTTACTAAATTTAATGTTTTAAACATGTATTCAAGATTTAATATACGCGATCATATGTTTATAGGTAACTTCTCTATAAATTTTGTATTTATCTATTACACCCGTAGATAAATTCATGAAATTTTCTTTTATATTTCATTTGTTATTGGTTATCTTTATTTTTTTTCTTTTCTTTATATACTATCTGGTATCTATACTTACCTACTATATTTAAGCTTCGAAGATTTTTTAATAAAATTTACAAAAATTACAACACATAAGGATATATAGATAAAGATGTATGTACTCGTATGATGTGCTATAATCGAATTAAGTGCATACATTTTTCATTTCAAAAAATATATAGTTTCTTTTTTTTAACTAAAAAAAAAAAAAAATCATTTCCTTATTCTTTTTAATTTTTTTTTGTAAGTTATGAAATATTTTATAAGAATCTATGAGAATATAAGCAAGTATATGAATTTTGTTGGTACATACTCGTATGTATATTTGCCTTTTATGCATTTAAATTTATTTATGTACCTGTACACATATAGGATCTCATATTTTCAAATAATATTTAACGTTAGAATAATTTGAATTTATATTTTGAGAAAAAAAAAATACATAGCATTATTATTAACTACTCCATATGCCTACTAAAAAATAAATGTACTTACGTAAGCCCATATTTATATAATGTACGTATAAATACACATTATGTAAGTATGTAAATAAGATTTCCTATATTTAAAATTTGAATAATTTCTATTAAAATATATATCATGAGTAAGGGATGTAAGTATATAAAATTTATAATTCATAGAATAAATTTGAAAATAAATGAAAATGTTATAACGCATATCAGGGCGTACTTATTAGTGTACGTTAACATATGAGTGTGTACTGTATTACTCTACTAAAGTACACATACATATATTGTACTTTCATCGTTTATATTTGTATTTTGGTTCTTCTTTTTTATGCTTGTTCGCTTATTGAATTTCAAATTCATATAAGAAATCTTATATATTCCGAAATGTGTTTGGAAAATATCCATGTGATCAATATACAGAGTATTTTACATAATCTTTCATTTTTATTTTTTACCTTCTTATTTTTTCGTATATTATAAAAATTTTGAAAGGTAAAAAAATATTATCAACGTATTTTTATCATAAAAACAAAAATAAACACAGAGAATGAGTGTCTATATATTTTTTATGTAGCACATAGAGATTCAAGAATTTTTTCTAGATACGGCAAAATGAATTAGCCTTGAAATATTCCAGTTCTATATTTTTCTTCTTCTTTAAAAGCTCAACAGACCGCGATAAGCTAAGGCTTGCTGTAAGATCCGTTTTCATTCCTCTCTGCATTTAATACGATTTTTTCAATTCAATATTCCGATCAATGCAACTTTGGTCTTCCTTTTCCTCTCATTACAAAATACAAATACAAAATAAATACGTATACATACATATACGTCAAGTACGTTCAAAAATGTATGTACCTACCATATTTATGTTTTAATATTCCTACACATTATTGTATCAAAGTCCTTTTCAATTCATCTCACCCACATCTAATTCTCATATTCGTTTATTTTTGAAATCATTTTTGATATTAGAATAAATATTAACATTTTAGTCCTTTACAATCTTAGTCTTACATATACTATATCTTCATATAAGTGATCACATAATATGTCATAAATGTACATATCTATAGTATTTGCGTACACATTGGTTATAATGCTGATGATAATAAAGTTTGTACAAAAAAAAAAAAAAAAAAAAATAAAGTTAAATCATAATTTAGTGTTCGGATTTGAATACTCACTTAAATAATATCTGAATATAGCATATAAATGTGCTTGCCATTTTTACGAAATTGTAGAAAATGAAATTTTCCTTTATGTACTGGCGTACACTCATATAATGTATTTAAATAATTTAGTTCAATTTTCTTGTAACTTTCATTTTCAATCTTTCTTATTTTTTTCTTTTTTTTTTTCTATTATATGTATCTTCCATATATCCTTTCTTTATGTACATTCCTACTTATGTCCTATATAAGCATAAAAACATTCTTTATTTAAAACTGAAAAGAGAAAAAAAATCAATATAATAAAAATAAACGAAAATGAATATTTAAAATGTAAAAATGAATGAAAAAAAAATAATAATAAATAGAATGTAAAGAAAAATTAGATATAAAGATTATTTTAATGTTGTAGCAGGCACGACGATATGTGTGTAGACAAAATTTTCGAAAAATTCAAACGAAAATGAAAAAATAATAACAAAAAACTGATGTGTAAATAAAAATATTCCTTTTTATCTACTCTTCTTTTCTTTTTTTTTTTATTTTCTAATTTCTTGCTTGATACAAATGTAAATCAACAATTTTCATTTTATTTACTTATTTATAGATAAAACGAGAAAAAATAAATATCTATACACTCTATGGTATTAAAAAATATTTATTAAGTGAGTGTGTGTATCAGATGAAAAATATAATGAATATGATTATAGCTTTTGGAATGTATGTACACATCCAAACACTTTGATACACTTTTAGCAAGTGCATATATACGAATACGACTACGAGTAGATATAGCTATGCGTTGAAATGAAAAAGTTATGAAAAATAAATAATAAATGAATGACAGTGTGTGTCATATTGTGAAAAACTACACTACAACCTACAACTGAGTTTGGAAAGAGAGTAATATACAAAGAGAGAAGATATCTACTAAAATTTAAATGGTTTGGTTGGATGATGATGACGCTGCGCTGATGATGATTATGATGATGATAATGTTATAAAGATATGTATATGATAAAAATCATTTATTTGTAGATTTAAAGAATACCAAATGTACTCGTACTTCGTACTATAGCTATATTCATACATTCATACATAAATTTTTTATATTTTTTATACATACATATGTTACGATGTACATAGAGCATCATAGAAGAATATGACATAATATTGAGTGCAAATTATATTTGATTTTCATTTTTAAAAATTTAAAAGAAATTCATTTTTTTTTGTGTACTGAAAGAAAAAAGTATTGAAATAATGAGTACCTATGTATTTGTGTAGAAACTGATAAATTCTGTTGAAGGTTGTGAAGTGTCATTTACAGAAATATTTTTTTTTTTGTTATAAAAACATTTATAATAGATACATAAATGTACTTATGTATGAGATATGGAAAGAGAAATCTTTTCTCTCGAATTTTTGTGTCATTTCTACTTCTGCTGCACTGCTACTAAAATTCTTATATACAAAAATTGTTAAAATGATACAAATAAATTACCTACTCTTATTTTTTTTTTCTTTTTTCAAAATCAAAATATCAAAATGTAAAGGAAATAATTTTATTAACAAACTAGAAAAGAGAATTAATGGCAAATAAAATTATGATTTCGCTTAATTATTATTGATATTTAATTTAACAAATTTAAAACAAAATTGAAGAAAAAGATCACTGCCAAGAAGAAAAATTTATGAAATTAATTAGAAACAAAATTTGTAGAAATCAAAATATATTTGATAAGAGAAATAATTTAAAAAATGAAAAATTATGAATTTAATTATGAAATTCAAATTAAATAACATCTGTATCTAGTCTAAAATTTTAAAAACAAGTGAAAATAAATGATGAAAATTTATTTAAAAATAATTTCCATATGATGTCCTTACATAAATGTTTGTATATTTCATTCATTCACATGTAGAATACGTATATCTGTGACAAGTGAATCATGACAATCTGATGACTAATTTAAACAAAATGTGAAAACAAAATACAAATAAAATAAAAGTTAATAGTAAAACTCAATTTAAAGTTACTGAAAAACTATCTAGGATTACTAATTCATATGGTTTATGAGTACACACTCACTTCATTTAATTATTATATGTGAAAATTTATTTTAGAAAATTTTTTTCTTTCTATATCCTAAAAGAAATCAACTTCATTATTACTGTACTGTACTATATGAAATGCAATTAGTGCTCTCAGGTAATTTTTTGAAACTGTTTTATGTGATGCATGAGTTTATTTTGTGCACACCACTTCATCATCATCCGCACATCCATATCAACATCATCATACGATATGAGCAACTCAAAAATCATCTTTATCATACATGAAATTACCCTTAAGTTATTTTTATTATTTTTTTATTTATTTATATGAGTATGTATATGAATGTATATACTATTGCATACATATATATTGAGATAGTAATCACACACATTTGCAAATTACAAAAAAAATATATATATATATATATATGTATATATAACAAAAAACTAAAAGATTAGCACATATATGTATACATAAAAATGTGAATGATAGTGGATAAAAAGAAAATGAAACTTATGTAAACTATAGTGTCATCATTGAATGCATATGCATGCATACAGCAAATAGCGGTTTATGTTGAAGTATGTTGACTAATATTACCGCAATATATGAGTACATATAAATGTACATAGCAGTGTAGTACAGTATATAGATTCATGCATGCGGTTTTACAAAAACACCATACAATGTAGGTACGTCGTGTTATGCATATGAAATAATATATACACATTTTTCCACTTTTAGTCCTTTTAAGGTGGTCGCTTTTTTTTTTGTATTTTTAAATTAAAAAATACAAAAAAAAAAGACAACAACAACAAAAATATATAAAATGTCCCCAAGAATTATAAAGCACAGAAAAAAAGGCACAAACAAAAAACATTATAATGTCAACTCAACAACATACAGTATATGTACATATACAAATAAATGAAATTTGCATTGCATCACATATACATACACAGACACACATATACCACCTATACAATATACATGAGTATTGCATGATAAAAACAATTTTTTTTTGTCTTCGGTTTTGTTTATGTTTTTCTAATCCTCCCGTAGGCTATATGCATATGCTATCAGAGTAAATGCACTAAAACGACATACATTTCTCGACATTAAAACGAAACAAGAAGAAAATACAACAAATTTCATTTTCTTCCTTCTTCTACATACACCAACACCAACTCGTATATCAGTAAGGTTTGTATGTAGGTGTATACGGCGTGTATTTGTGAAAATTGCATATAAAAATGTCTACAAAAAATATACAAAAATTTCATTCATATTGTAAGTGATATATGAGACGAATGTACTGTATGTATGTATGTATTTGCAGAGATATTCATATTCACATACTTACTATTTTCACATTTATTTTCTTCATATTGTGTTGTATATTATGTATTCTGTATATAATTATTATAATATTCTTTGCTTTTCTCTCTTCTTTAATAATTCTGTGTGTGTATTATTTATATATATGGTATTATTTTATACCAAAATCAGAACACTAGCTTCCATTATATTATGCATTATACATAATATATTGTATTTTTGATATGAGAATGTTTTGTAGTGATAAAATTTTTATCCTATGGCATGTGTGTATTATTTTATAATGATAAAAATATTTATATTTTGCATAATATCGTACTTGTTTTATTGTGTATTAAAATTATTTTTTCATTTCATTTATGCACTATATGTATTATGTATGTACGTTCTCATAAATGCATATGAACGTATAATAATTTTTTTATTATTTATACAATAACCATAATTTTACTATAAAGTTTATTTGTTAACTAGGAACATATATCCATACGTCCATACATAATGTACTTAGTTGTTATATGTTATAGATATAATATAATGCATACAATAATGTGAAAAAAGAAAAAAAAAATAAAACAAATGACATTAAATAAAGGTGGATTTTCATTTAAATAAATAGAGAAAAAAATATATTTTTTTTTTAAAACAAAAATTATTATACTCGTTTAACAGTCATTCAAAATTGCACGAGAAAAAAAAAACAAATTTTTTTTCTGCTATTGTTATGCACAGATTATACACGAATTATGTATGGGAATTCATGGGAATTCATGTCTTCATCATACATTGTTCATATTATAAGTTGCATATTATTTTATTGTCCTTTAAACTTTTGCATAAGTTTTAATTTTATTTTAATGTTTTTTCATTCATTCATGTGTACGGCACGAGTATATTGTCTCTATATATATAATTTTGGATTTTTTTTTTTTTTTTTTTTTTTTTTGTAAAATGAAATGAGCACAAAACAGAAAACAAACAAAAAAAAAAAACAAAAATTTTTAATTCAACTTATCATATGTTTTTCATTATTCAAGAATGCAACAAATTTCTAGTTATAAAATGAAAAGAACGAAGAAAAAAAAGAGAATAAAAATAAATTTTATGAGTTTTTTACATGCGAAAAGGGAAAAATAATATGTAATTGCTTGCTAACTGTGTTGTAGAACATTTTTGTACATGAATGCAAGAATGCAAAAATACTACAAATGTATAAAGAAAATTATTATTCTGATGTACATTTATGTAAAAGTAATTGGTACTTCTTATACTACACTATATGGCACTACCTGTCTAATTAATCAGTATGTACTACGTACTACACATATAGAGAATAACTTTGCTCATGTCACAATAACACAAATATTTTAATTGTATCACTGGTACGATTCGCTCATGTTCTTTAATTGAACATTGATTCGTCTTGTAATACATATACATCTGTACATAATTGCTCGTTTTATTGATTTTGATTTACAACTTAAGTTTACATTAAAGTTTTGAATAGTTCGAGTTATTTTTTCAAAGTTTCTGATTATTGGAAAATTTATTGCAATTACAAGAAAAAATATCGTAGTAGCACTTGTTAGTACTATTACTATTGGTAATTTTTCAATTACACGATTTTTTTTTCTCTGAAATTAATTTCTCTTTAAAATTTATAACGAAATCGAAATTAAATTTTTGAAATAAACTAAAGCAGAAATTTATTTGTGCTCATACTGGAATGCTTATAATATCAAACGAACTCATTTCATATTCATAAAATTTTTCTCTTTTGTGAAACATCTAGTACATAAAATGTACAATACAATACAATTCACTGCCAGCACCTTTCACTCTGTACACGTATTCAGGCAACTAAACCAAAATCTAAAATGTTGAAATACAACAACTATTCTCTCATCATTTGCATACAGAATTCAGGTACACAAAATACAACACAGGCAATATTAGTATTCGAATAGAAAGTATCGAAATCAAAGTTTCAATATCAATTTGTATTCATAATCGAACTTTTATATTCGTACAAAGTACATTCATAATTCTCTTTATTATTTTTTTTTTCAATTTTCTATCATATTCGTATTTGTTTCTGTTGTTCGATTTTCATTTTCGATTGAATTGATGAAAAAGAGAAATTGTAAAAGTTTTCAAGAATTTATTGAAATTGAAAAGTTAACAAACTTTTATTATTGTTTTGATGATGTATACCAACGAAACGAATAATACCAAATTGTATAAAGTGCCCGCATCATCGTATAAATGTATATATACATTTTCATTAATACATACGTACATACCTGTTTGTATGAAAAATGTTTGAATCTCAAATACAAATACGAATGATATTTTCTTCAATTTAATCTGTAATACAGATACCTTTGTACATTACTTTCATCCATACATACTGCGTTGTATACATGTATGAAAATTGTTTTCTATTGTTTTTGATTAAATTTTATATTGTTTTCTGGTATTATTATTATTTTGATTTTCTCTATTTCCTTACATTTTTTTTTGTTTGTTTTTTATTTTCTTTTTCGAATATATCCTTTGTAGAAGTATATAAAGTCTATGTACATAATAGGTAGATGGTGTATTTTATATCTTTTCAAAATTTTATCATTTTCTTTCATTTTCGAATTTTATTATATAAAAAAAAAATTAACGATATTGAATTCGATGCTAAAAATTCTCAAAACGATAATATCCTTATCGTCATAAAGACAGAATTTTATTCATTGCAAAATGTGAACACAAAATGATATTTAATTTTCAAAGCAATTTCACATAACTGTTTCTTTTGCAAAAAATAAAGAGATTATTTAAAAATTTTCTTTACCTTTCATTCATTTCTCATTTAAGGATGACATTTTACTCGTTAAAATGCAGATTAAAAACGTACATAAAATACGTAACTAATATATGTATACATGTCATAGAGTAAAAAATAAGAAATAAGTAAAAAGTAAAAATAAGCTTTGAAAATGAAAAATTTTTCTTTCAATTACTTTTCAACAGTGAAAAACGTGAAACGTAAAAAAAAATACAAAATAAAGGAAAACATCAATTTTAATTTACTTTTGTGCATGTATTTTGTTACAACCTACAACAACAACAATGTTTAAAAAAAAAATAAAGAAGAATAATAAATAGTTGTGCATTTTTATTATTAATTCCTTTGAATTTGAATTGCGTAATCGTACAGAAAGAAATGCATTTTAAATCTTTGACATGATTTTATTGTTTCTATATAATGTAAAATAATGCAAATACTAGTGAACATGAAGTTTATTTTTTGTTGTTGTTGCTTCTTTTTTCTTTTACTGAACTAATACACTTAAGATTTGTAGAAAAAAAATGAACAAGAAACTTTTATACTCTTGACATTGACCTTTATACATAATATGAGTATAAACAATAATAAACTTGTAGATGTAAAACTTTTATGTTGTTATTGTTGTTCTTCATATATTATAATTTTTTTTTTCTTCAATTCATTGTATACAGAAATTAATGAATTTTCAATGAAATTGTTCATAATATTGATTATAATAATTTCCCTATTTATTGTTTGTTTATAAAATTTTTATACTTTTTAACCTCATTCCTGTTATACGCTTATTTAATGGCAGGTACATATGTATATAATACTTGAAAATGTTTTCTTGAATATCCTATGAGATTTTTATTGTATAGTCATTTGTAAATTTAGTTTAAGAAGGAATTTATAATGTTGAAAACAAAATGAACACAAGTACCTATACTTGCATATATGTACATATATACGTACATATATGTATAATGAGAAAATACTGCTATATAGAAAGTTCAAGGTATTTATGTTAAATGTTTAAATTAAGAATTCTGAAACATGGCGAAAAATTCTTTACAGTGCAATGTGCAATCTTATAAGTAAGTAGTTCCTATAACTGCATTTATCTTCACTATATATGTATACATCTGTATACAATATAATGTTGTAGGTATATCCTGTAAGGACTAAATTATATTGTATGAAGTAGAATGCTGATGGTATGGGGTAAAAAAAAAAATCAAGGAATGTATTGAATCTCTCAAGAAAATCTCTCAAGATTTTATTTCTTTTATTACATCAGTTCATATAAATATACATACTCCATACTCGTGTATATACCATGCATACTCATACCATTTATAAAAATCCTTTAATGAGAATTAAATGATTTTTGAAATTATCAGAGATTTTCTTTACATAAAAATGTTTATGAGTTTTATTTCTTCTTTTTCTTCTTCTCTGTTTTCTCAATATTATTCTTGGATAATATCGTGAGACTATGTTCACATATTATATTTCAATTTTTTCTTCCTATCTTGAATTTTTCTTCTTTTTTCTCTTAGATTTATCTGAAATGATAAAAAGAATCATATTATATAATATAGAATTCGATTAATTTTTTTTTTTATAATTTTTTGTTGTGTGTGTGTGTGTGTGTATGTTTCTAAACTTAAGCAACAGATGTTTCATTAGCGCATGTTGTTGTTGATGTTGTTATTTTGTACACAAAAAATAGAAAAAAAAAAAACATTTTATTTACAAATCAGAGAAGTAAAAATTAAATAAAAATATGAATAAAAATTAAATTAAAATAATTTGTTTTTATTTTTTGTTTTCTTCCTGTTTTTAATTTTTTTTTGTATTTTTTCATTTGTTTTTATATTTAGTTCACTTTGTTTGTTTAACACAGTATGTTGCTGATTGAAAATTAAAAACTTTGTATATATATCATACATAAAAGAATATTCTTTTCATTGTTCTGGCAATACTTTGTGTACGAATAAATAAGGATATACATATAAGCGCCCACCTACATACACACATATGAAATACGTGGAATATGTATAAATGTGAAATAATCCTTTTCAAAATTAAAACAATGACTTTTCCATTTTGAAATAACAGGTTACATGTAAAATGTGATGTGTTATGATGTGTATAATGTTAACGTTAATGTTAATCTACATATATATGCATGCGTTGTTATATACACTTTTAAAAAACATTGAGTTTATTGTTGAATTTGGATTTAAAGTAAAGTAGTGGTTTCTTTTGTCTTTTATAATTTAACATTTACACAGTATACCTACATACGAGATTTTATAAGAATATAGATGTGTGAAAATAATTATTACATAACCAACACAATGAACATAATATAATAATATGTAATATTTTTTGTTTGTTTTTTAACTGAATAATATGAGCGTATACATATGTGTAGGTGTACATGTACATAGTACTGTCGTACAGATAAAAGAAATTATTTTTGGTTAACGACACAAGAATTTTAAACCTTTATTCATGCATTCATTTTAAATTTTAAATTTAAATTTAAATTAAATATCACACCAGAAAAAGGATTAATTTAATATTTTTCCGTATAGGTATATACATATTTTTGTATTTTTTTATTTATTTTTGCATTTTGTGATTATTTTTTCTTTCATATTTCGTTCATATGAACGAAACGGCAACGATAATGGAATTTTATTTATTTTGCGGTATGATTTTATTTTTTTTTTGTTGAGAACGAAGAAAATTCTTGATTATATCCGATATAGTGACAGTATTAAAGTAATGTGTGCGTGATATGTGTGTATGTGAATTACATAAAAATAATAATAAATATGACAAAAACAAAAAAACAACAGCAAAATGTAAAATATCTATGAAAAAATTAAAAAAAAAAAAACTAAACTGTATAAAACGAAAACGGAAATGAACGACATAACATCCTTTCGGTAGAAGTGTTGATAATTTCAATATTATGTATTTTCATGCAGCTAATGTTGTTATTACACTTAACTTTTCCTATGTATATGATACGATATACAGACGATATGAAAGAATTTTCAATAACGAAAAATACTATTATCTGTCTGTGATGTGTAATGTAATTTAATTTCCTTTATTATAGTATTAAGATAGAAACCGGATATTTATCTATATATATTCTGAGATAATGTTTATACAGGTATAAACTACTATACAAATATTATCACACATAAAAAACTCGCATATAGTGCAAAATATGGATTAAATGCAAATTGATTTGACATTTTTAATATGAGAAAGATATATTTTTTTTTTTGTATCTGCTGAAAAACATTTTTTTTAATGTAATGCACAAAAATCGCAAAAAAAATTTATGAGATATATAGTGTAATTTTTATTCACATTTAAGACGATTATATTCGGTGTTATCCTGGTAATTTACTACATCTGACAGACTATTAATAAGGAACGTATTTTTAAGAAAGAAATGGAACTGAAGTAAATAATTTTTTTTTGAATACTAGGTTGGTATTGGCAGTTGGCACTAACAAAATCACGTTGGTTTTAATACTTGGTTTGATACTTGCTTACTTAGTTGGTTTGATATACTTACGTGATACTTGATTGAATACAAATCCGTATTCAATCGCATTGTATCGAGTTTGAAAACACTAACGAGTGAATTTATGCCAGCAGCAGTAATATAAGCGTTATACTTACTGGTATAATTACAATGTTGAGGATTGTTTGATGAAATTTTCACTCGCCTTCTATAGCATGCAATGCTCAATGATATATTTAATACTGCAATAACTTTTTCATGCATTTAATACAAAATTTCATTGTATCCGAGTGCTTGTATGTTTAATTGAATTTATACCAGCTGAAACAATGAAAGAGTCAAAGTGTATGTATGATTCATTTGTAATTTGCTTTCGAAATATCTAGATTTCAGATATGATCTAAAAACTAATTAAGAAAGGATTAAAAAAATGTTTAGAAACGTCAAAAAATATGACATGCATGTAGTTTCATAGTGTATGTATAGTTTTATAGTTAAAAAAAAAATAAAAATAAAAGAATGAATAAACAGAGTCATTCAACTCATCCAGTTCAGCCAGTATATATACATACAACTGATACACATATTAATGTATAGGTATATTTTGTGACAAAGAAAAATTCATATTTCTCCATCGTATAAATACACGTATATACTAGTACATATTCAGAGTACAAATGAATTAATAAATTGAAAGCATACAGACATCATCAGACTATCATAACATTGGTAGATCCTAGGTAGAAGATATATACTTACTTTATTATAGTACTCCTATAACATTTAAAAAAAAAAAAAATTATAACGTCATGATATCGTGATACTCAAAATGTATTTACCTCGGAAATAATTAGCGTTTTTTCTACAGTTTGTGTAAAAAAAGAAAAAAATTCTTTTTACTTTTGTTATAATTTGTTCTTTTTTTTTTTGCATTCATATATCCTTTTTGATGATAAAAAATAAAAGAGAAACCATAAAAAGGTGCGCCAGACATAACTCTTAACTCATATAATAGTACTATAATGTAGAAAATTATGAATAGAATTTCATAAATTTGCCAAAGTTAATTTCATAAATAAATATCGCAAAAAAGACAAAAAAATAATGAAAATGAAGAAAAACAACAATAATATTTTACAATATAGTCGCATATGTTATGTATTCGAACATTGTATATACATACATACATACGTACACATAATTAATTTGGTAAATGATATTTTATTAAATAAAATTAAGGGAAAAAATTAAAAAAAAAAATGTAACAACAACAAAAACAGAATTTTGTAAAACAAAAAGAAAACGAAAGAACAAAACGAACAAAAAAAAGGATATAAAGTATAAAAGACTGAAAGGCGCCACTCCTAATCAAGTAGACTTTTGCGTTAAATGGCAGTAACACCTTGTTTCTTCTACTATAGTCGTATACATTGTCCACACACACACACACATTATGTACGCATGTAAATGTTTGCAATATTATTAACATAAATGATTTTTCATTTTCCAAAAAATAAAGGAAAAAATTTTTTATATTTTTAAATTTCACGATTTTGTTTTTCTCTTATATTCTTTGTTCTCAAAATGAATTCATTGTTGTAAAAAGAAACCAAGTGAAATTATGTACATATACATACAAAAACGTGGAATATTCATACACATAGTATGCGACAATATCTATAGTACTATAATGTAACTTATGTACCTCGTAATATACTCGTAACATATGTATGTATATTGAAAAGAAAAAAAAAAAATGTAAAGCACACGTCATATTTGTTACAACATGCATACATACTATTATGAGTTTGTCATTTATTATTTTTTACTTCATTCATATATTGGTCGTATACATAAATGAATGAAATTTTTTTCAGGCACAAACATACATAAATTCGTATATGTTTCAAGCCCAAAATCTAATATGACTATGAGTACATTACATGATATATACACCACCGGATATGGATATTTCATTACAAGAATTAAATTGAAAAGAATCTATGTACCTCCTATCCTCCCACCCACAATATATTTATACAAAAATTTACAAAATGTGTACATGTAACGAGATATATTATATTACGTATCGGTATCATGTATTCTCTCACCCTTATCAATTTTCATTGTATAATTTGTTGTTCACTTCAAGGATTAAATTCAAAACGAAACGAAATATACACTATAGAAAATAATACATAAGTATAGAGAACTGAAAATAAAAGGATATTTTTATAAGGGCATAGATTCAAAATATCGATGTGGTAAAAATGAATGCATTATACATAATGGAATGAATTTTTAGTGAATGATAAAAATGAAATTTCATCATACACATACAATAAGGATATGAACGTAATACGGAATATGTACGTATATTCATTATGTAATATCACTGCACTGTAAGCTACTGACTAAAGTTTCCATAATAGCACGTACGAATTGTTTCGAATAATTACATCTACAGGTATACATTTAACAGATAACTTTGCTTTGTATATGCATTTTATATTTTGAACAAAATATAGAAGAAAAATTTGTAAAAAAAGGACTAATTAAAATTTTCAAAAATCTTTTTTTATTACAATTTTTTTTTTTCCTTTAATTTACTTTCTCTAACTAGTTGAATATTATATGCAAATTATTTTCAATAGTTTCGTGGAAATTATAATGAATAATAAATTTCTTTGAAGGTGTGTCGAACGCAAACCAAAAAAAAAAAAATAAAACATGCATAATTATGATTGTTTTGTGTTGTGTGTATTTTAATGTCTAGACAACATAAATTTTATGTCTGAGTCTGAACGATTATTATTAATTTTGCATTTTAATGATAATAAACGTTTCAGAAAATTAGCTTATATTAAATTGAAAATTGAACTGAAAAAAAAAAGGAAATCGGATGTGTAATTTGCTAGAAAAGAAAACGAAAAGTGATATGTTCGAGTAGAAGTTTTTGTTAGAATCGTGTGTATCTAAATTTCTTATTGTTTTGTTTGAATTTTGTTGAATGAAATTATTTAAAGTGTTGTGGGGTATTTTTAAGAAAAAATCAGAAATACAATTACAATTTTTAGTAAAACAGATTTTAATGTCAAGACGAATTGAGAGTTAGCAACTGGAGAAGGGAAGCCGCCATTCATAGATCTGTCTATGGAATACCAGACTTTTGGAGACTGAAAAAGAAGAAGATCGAAGAAGAAGACTTTAAAGTGATGTCACCAAAAATTTGTTAGATAATTTGAAAGCTCGATACAAGCATCATCATCAATGGCCGCTACAGCTCATGTCATTGCGAACCACTGAATTGCTTGTAAAGAAGCAAACTCTTTTACGTGTTTGGACTTAGAATGATTTACTATTAGAAGGATATAATGCTGTAATATTTCTTTGTGTTATTTGTTGTCAGCAAGGATTATATAAAGATGCGATTATAAAGCTGTCCGCAGTATGCACGCAGTATGAATACTTCATTATTTGGTTTATTAAATTTTCTATTTCGATGAGCAAAATCAACAGAAGAAATGAAGTTTGAATAACTAATAAAGTGGTGATTTCGATTTTACGTTCCTTACAAGTTATATTCCTTAATGAAAATATGATAAATTTATCTGAATATCAATCAATAAATGAGAACTGATTGATTAATAATTGCTCTGTAATAAATCTGGTCGGTATTATTTATTTGACAATTTACACCATGCATGCATAGAAATTAACAGGATATTTGCACGTGTATAAAGTAAATGAAAAATAAGACAGTAACGTAATTGATATATTGAACGACAGTTACATTACTCTTGGAAATAACAAAATAAATAAATTACAAAGAAAAACAACTACCAAAAGATACCAAAAAATATCATTAAAAATGTACTACACTAGGCTATGTAATTAACATGAAATTTTTCAATAAACTTTTCTAACAAAAAAAGCAAAAAAGGAAGAAGAAATAAAACAAAATTATTCAATAAACAAAAACTAAAACTTCTGCAGGTATAAAAATTCAGATTCATTAAAATACTCGAGGAAGAAAAAAGTTTGTTTTGATTCGGTATGTATTTTGTGTGTGCGTATATATTCAAAACAAAATGTCAGAGAGTGTAATGTTTTTTGATTGAACTTTAATTTTACGAATAATACTACATTATGAATGATTCAAACAAAGAAAATTATTTTGTTTCGTTTTTATTTTCTTATTAATTTTAGCCATACTTTTCGAGGATAATCAATTAAATTATTGACTGTCAATTAATTCTGTGACCTGGCTGTCAATTTCAATTGATTTCAATTAACGTATATTCTTATTATTGTGGTTTGAAGACAAAAAAATAAAAATAAAAATACAAATGCCTATTTAAATTTATATTGCACGTATATAGTATCTGTAGATTCATTCGATGAAAACAATAAGTTCATAAAACATTTGTTATTGTGTTTATGAACTTTATCGAGGACAAAATACAAAAATAAAATATAAATAAAATATTTACTTCATGCTTTCATGAAAGAATAATTGAATAAAAATTTAAATACAAAATCTCTATTATCCTGTCAATTTGTAAATGATCAAATCAACTTGAAATGTTTCGCTAGCATATTGACAAGGATATATAAAATTATTTTTTGAAACTTATCCATTATTTTGTAATAAATAAACGCGCAAATAAAATCAGTATGTATACAAAAATGAGAAAAGTATAATAATGGAAATGGCATGAGATATTTGCGAGAATATCTAAAAATATTTTTAATTTACACAAAAAAAAAAAATTTTATTTATAAATGTCCTGGAAATATTCTATTGAATATTATTTTATGAAAATTACATTGTTTGAATGAACACAATTTGTGAAAATTTGAATTTATGATGAAAAATATCTACATGATATTACTTTTAGTCCTTTTTCTATTATGTAAATTCTAAATAAGTTTTTTTTTTTTTTAATATTGAATAGATTGAATACACTTCAGTTTTGGCTCTTTTTGTAATTTATATATTTAGGATCAAATACCCATACATCGTTTCTGCTTAATGAAAAACTGAATTAATGAAAAGTTTCGAATATAAAACAATAAAAATAATTTCTATATTTTCATTTATTGGAAATTTTATTCATGCATGAAATGGAGACAAAAAAAAATACTTTTCTAAATACAATTTTAAATTCTTTTACATGGAAATTTAATATCTATAAAAATGTAGAAAAAAAATCCTGTCTAATATCAGTGTTTATGTAGAGAAATGCACATCAATCTGAATCTGAATTATTCTCCGTATTGTCCGTATTCGCGTACTACAGGGCAGTACATAATTTGAACAAAAAAGGAGAACAGAAGCTATATTATTCGCGTATCTTTCTACTTTACTTATTATTTTTCTTTCTACTTATCTTTCTACAAATCTCAAATATTCAGGAGTTCAATGATCATGTTTGTTTACAAATGAAAATATAGGTTGAAACAATAATTATTGGTTTTGTTTTGTTTACACGGATCTAGTTTTTCTTCTCCTTTCCTTTGTATATCATATGTACTACAAGTGAGTACGAGTAGGTGACTACGAAGAAGAATTTGAAATCGAAACAAGATCAGCGTAAACAATAAACACTGATAACTGTTTTGACCTATATCTTCATTTGTAAACAAACATGATCATTTAACTCACGAGAATTTTTGATGTAGAAAAAGATACCCGAATAGTAGATTCTCTTCCATTCTCCTTTTGTTTCAGTTCTTCCTTTCTACTTTGTATGTAAATTGCAATAATAACAAAAAACAAAAATGTGGTATTAAATTTATTTTAAGGATATATATTTTCATTAAAAGATTATTGACCAAAAGAAACTTTTATTTATATTTGTATAATCTCTATTCATAGATACAAGAACTTATATTATGAAAATATAATAAAATAACAAGAAATGATAGAATTTTCATTAAGAAAAATAATATTTTTGTATAAATATTATTACTTTTCTGTTGCTATATAGTTAAACACAAAATACAAGGAGTGGCATTCACAAAAGTGTATGATAATGTACATGTAAAATACATGTTGTGTGTAAATGGTCTTAATTTTATAATATAATTGCAGCAACAAATTCTAATTGCTTTATGATACAAGGTACAAGTATTCTTTAAAACTGAATGAATCTCAAAATTCTATGGGAAGAAATAAAATAAGAGTAGTACATAAGCATTATGAAAACTGAATAAATTATAATACTAGTAAATAAATAAATAAGAAAACATATAAGGATGAATATGTTAACAAATACATACATAGAATAAAATGCAAATTGATAAGCTCTTTTACATCTATGAATAACCAGAATAACTTTGGATTTATTATTACAATTTCAATTATGTATATTTTTACTTTTATATACATACACAAATACATACACAAGAGTTCATATTATCTATTTTGGTCCTCTGATGAGAAATGAAATGAGTATTGGAAAATAATTTAAATAGAATTATAATAAAAGATTTTTGGATTATAACAACATTATATAATCCTAATATAATATGATTTGCATATACATTGATGATAACTGTCTGTTTGTGTATGTGTAATAATTTTTTCAATATGTACAAGTATTTAGATATAATATGTATGTATGTACATATTAATTGAGTTATTGAACTAAAAATCCTTTTTGTGTGTTATATGGAATAAAAGGATATAAAATAATATAATATTTTAAGTAATATTTTATATACATAAATATAATATATGTATTTGTGTATGTATAAAAAAATTATTAAAGTTTTATTCATCAATAATAGATAATATTTACATGAATAATTTTTCAATTATTTCAATAACTTTATACGTAACATCGTAACATGCATATCAGATAGTTTTTTCTGTCGTCTAAATTTTGATAAATTGTTTTAAGGATGCCATTAAGAATTGATTGATTTCACACATTGGACAAACTTTAATTTTTCGAAATAAAGTGACCTAAAATTGTAAATTATGGGGAAAAAGAAAAAATTAAAATTTTTAAAAATTTTCAAAGAATTAAAGATAGAAATATTTTTAATTCATTTATTTCAAAAAAAAAAAAAAAAAAATTCAAAATGGAAAAATTACTGTGAATAAATCATGGGACATAATACACAACAATATTAAAATTTATATGAAATAATGAATTTAAGGCCTTAGACAGATATCTAGTATAAACGTGGTATCGATACCATGGTATTGGCTACACTACATGCCTGTCACTCTGTACAAGCTTTATACCAGGAAAACAAGATGGTATATACGTGATATTGAATGAAACCAGCATGATTTGTCTAGTATTGCTAGTATAAAGCTAGTATTCAAAAAATTTACTAAACGTAGCGCCATTTTTTCATTACTGTGGCAAATAGAGAAATCAGTTTTTACAGTATTCGTGTTTGAATTTTGTTTAATAACCAGATTCTTCTGTGAAAATCACATCTCATTTTTGCTTTAAAAGCCAAAAATATTAACTTTTTAGTTTTTATTTTTAATTCTATTATTTTTTTTACACTTTGTTGAATTAGAATTTCAATATCCGCATTCATTTTTTTCATTATAATAATAATTATATTCACCTAAAATCAAATTAAAATGCAAATATAAATTTTCTATACAGCAGCACAACAAAAATTCACAAATTATGTCTGTCTCCATGCTAGTATTGTTCATACCATGGTATTCACACCATGGTATCGATATTAGATGTCTGTCAATGGCTTAATAAATTTGTATATGACAACCTTTACGTGTACAGATCTCCTATAATTTTTTTGTCATTGACTCCACACGATTTTTAACAAAATTTTTTAAGGATCAAAATGATCTTTTACTCTATTTCTCTTGTAATATATTTCTTTTTTAATTTAACAATCAACTTTTGATGAAATTTTTTTTTATTTTTTTTTTCTTCTAAAAATGACCAAATACGTTCGATTTGATTCAAATCGTAGCTTTCTGGATGATGTTTCGATCACCTGATGGCAATCATATTTTTCCCATTTAAACTGAGTTCAGTTGTAAATCGATATTGAATCATGAAAAAATTACTTTTGTGTCATAATATTTTCACGCCTCTGTGGATACCTGAAAATAATTATTTTCAAATTAAAATATAATTTTACATGAATATATGTATGTATATATAGAAAAAATAAAATTAATTTGTGTTTCGAAATTATATATACAAAATATTATTATTATCCATTACATGCAGTATATTTTTCTATAATTTGCAAAAAATAATTTATAAAAATTGTACATATAATTAAAGTATTAATATTATGAACATTACTTATATGTCCAAAATTTAAACATTCCTATACATGTATGCATGAAAATTGTACTCATAATAAATGAAAATTAAAATAAAATAAATTAAACAAAAAAAAATAATTTTCATTTTGTTTTCAATTTTAAGCAAATATAATTTCATATATATATAATTAGCATTGATTTTTCAATTTAAATCTAATTCACACATAATATATTATGTATATAACATAAGTAAATGTAACTTTAATTGTATTTGTCTGTATACAGATATTACAGACAGAACATGCACTCATATTTATACACAATTGTTATTTTGTATAATAATAAAATATATATTTGAATTTTGTACGTACATTTTTACCTATAATTATATCCTTTTGTACATTACGTACATTCCTGCTGTATTACAAAATATAATATACAAATATGTATCCATAAAATTTAATTAATGTAAACCTCATATTTATATATAGTATTATGTACACAACTATTTCCCAATAATTTGAAAAACATGAGATAAATATAGGTAAAATACATATACAAGAGATCATTATACATTCAAATATTCAATTTTAATTTGGTTTGTTATTTTTTCGTTATGGTATATTATTTTGTAAATATTTGAATCGAACTGTGTTTATATAATTAAATAATTATTAATTTCGTAACTATGCAGGACGACATAAAATTATCAAAGCATCTTGTAAATACCTACTTATAAACTCGTATAAAACATGCGAACACCACTATGAATATGTCATTTTATCAATAAAATTTAATTTGAATATTAGATGGTAATCGTAATATATGAGTACATATACATATGTGACAAAATACCAACTCTTGATCCAAAATGAATATTACATTCATTCGTTTGTCAATTAATTATCTATTGGAAAACATTTATTTTTTTTTTTTTGGAAATAAAATCAATTACAGGTTAAATGTTGATCCTAATTTAAATTCATCCATACATATATGTACAGTACGTAGTCGTAAATATTTCATTTGGATATACATACATATACGCATATTGATATGTAACACACAATCATTAGTGCAGATAAATATTAATTATTTCATTTGACTATTGCATTTATATTTTCAATTCAAAACGTAATATTTCATTAACTAATGCATGAATTTTTGATTCGATATTAATTTTGCTATGTAGCTATATGTAAATATTACCATGGTATAATAAAGTTACTGTATCGAAATATAGTACGATGTACAAGTACGATAGTAGTACCCTACATACCACATAGCACATACCATGCACAATGTATTTTAGTTAATGTGAAAAATTCATTTTCTTCTTATACTTGATCTGGACTTCAGACTACACACACCAAAGAAGAAAACGAGAAACAGGAGGAGACAAATAAGTAGTTCTCTTTCATGAGAACAGATCATTTTCTCTTTGTACTTGCTGTACGCTACACGCCATAACAATTATATGTGAAACAGAAAGAAGAGGAAGAGACAGTAGTAGCAATTTTGTAGCAATGAATTTATCGGCATCTAAACATAGTACGTTTTGCAAGTACTCTAGTATTACGTAGTATTGAACACATAATACCATGGACTCGTATTTTCATTCATTAGAAAAGTCCATTTCCCCTTTATACTTGCTCAACACTACACTTCTTAAGAAGAATACGAGAAACAGGAGGAGACAGTAATTAAGTAGTGTAGTAGTAATGGGTGTAGTACGACATGTGAGTACGCTAAAACTACTTTTCATATCATTTACCATGCAAATTCAATTCACTTGCAAGTTTCTGCTTTGAATGCAATAGAAGCGTAGTACACGCTCAAAAATACGATTGTGTGACTTGTTCCTGAATTCAAGAACGCATTTAAAAATAATAAATTTTATTATTCACAACTATTTTAAAGTAAAGCAAAAGCTTGTATAAGTTTAATTTGAAAAATAAAAAGAGAGAAAATCAAAAGTTTGTAATTCATTCATATAATAAATTCTAAAATTCGATGAAACATGAAACCGAAGAACATAAAATATATAAAAGGATTTATAATTGAATGGAAGGAAGGATACATTTTTTAACAAATATTTTTACATATGTACGTAATATAAATGCATACATATGTAAATACAATTTTTTTTTTTTTTAAAAAAAACACTCAAAGTTACATGAAAATTTAATGTAAAATGTAAAAAGAGAAAGAAAAAAAAAATTAAAATTAGTTTTTGAATTAACTTAACTTTGCGTCAAACTGATGATGACGGAAAAGTAAATTAACAAAGACAAAAATAACAGAATTTTTTCTCTGTTCAATTTTAAGGATGCTAAATAAAGTTATTTTTGTTTTTATTTCCGGCATTTTTTTATTTTTCCTTCATATTTTTTTTCATTTCAGAGTTTTTCCAAAAAGGAAAAAAAAAATAAAATTCTGTCTTCGAAAATGTAAGAACGCGATAATAAACAAACACAGAAAAAACAAATAAAAATAAAAAATTAAAAAATTATGAATAATAGAAAATTTTAAAATTAAAACACAAAAACAAAAAAAAAAAGGGATTAAAAAGAAAATTATGCAATTATGAAAATTTAAATTTTATCACATTGTCAGGATATCATTCATGAAAAATATCGTCAAACATTTTATGTGAGTGTGAGTCTATCTAAGAAGTATAATACACACATGTTTGTGTGTGTGAGTGCGCTTGTTATTTTTTATTTTTCTGTCTGTATTCTAAATGAAAAATAATAATAATAATAATATAACTAAAACGCTAAAACTAAATGTGTATTTATATTATACACTTATTTGTATGTTCGTGCATGTATTTGATATTAGTATAATTTCAGCTGAATAGAAGAACATTATAACTTTGAAAAAATATTTTTATTTTTACACTAAAAATATACACACAAAAACTTTGAAATATTTCAGTTTTTCAACAACAAATTTTTTTTCGCTGTTACTTCATTTTTCATAAAGAATTTCACTTAGTTTTTTTTTTTTTTTTTGCGCTAAGAGAAAAATATTATTTTAATCATTTTTTATGTGCTTGTTTTTATTTTTCATACAAATATTTATTTATTATGAATTTCATATTTTAACCGCACTCTCTGGTTTTTTTTTCTCTTTCATTATTTTTTATTTGTTTATAAGCACACTTTTTAACCTTTGAATTTTTATTTGTTTCTCAACATTCAGCTATATACCAGCCATAGTGTATATAAATATTATAATTATTTTATTAAATTTGTTTAATTTTTTTTTTCAGTTGATGCCCAGTGTTAAATTCTATACCAAAAAAAAAAATAAATTTCCTTTTCTATGATATCCTTAGAAAAAAGAAGAAAAGAATGTTTCTTGTTTTTTAATTTTTTACTCTTCAATCAAGTGATAGAATAAAAAGAAATTAAAATAAATAATAAAAATATAAAAGTAAAGTTTTCCAAGTATGTATGCTTACTATGCTGTTGGATTAAAATAAAAACCTTTCTTTATATACTTTTTTGTTTGTTTCATTTTATTATTTTGATACTTGAAAAAGTTTATAATTTTTGCATGAAAACTAATCTAGATGTATTTAGGGGATTATTTACATATTTACCCGACCCATGGTACATGTCATTGTGTGTGTATGTAAGTATTTCTCTTGTAAAGTAAGTACATAAATATTTTCTGGGTTAATCAAAGATTTTTGGTTCTCAATTTTGTTTTCTATTTTGCATATTTGTAATACAGAAAAATACAAAACAAACCACTAGACGATGTTTTTTAAATTAAAAAAAGAAAAGAAAAAAAAGGATAAAGAAACATTTTTTAATTTAGTCATTTGTCTTAAGTGAATTTATATTTTAGTATTATGTATATTTTGTTCTGTATATAATATTTATTTTATTAAAAATCCAAAAAAATAAAATAAAAAATTTACATTTAAAATTATCAACCGAAAAATAAAAAGCAAAAAGAGAATATAAGTAAGTACCTTTGGTTTATAAAAAAAATTATAGTATATAGTGGGTGGTTCTAAATAACATTTAAATTTTAATTTTAATTATAAAATTAATTACAAAGAAATTTATATAGCAACGAATAATGAACATGACATTATTGGTTTTAATTAAATGAAAAAAAAAAAAATAATAATAATAAAAGTGAAAAGTCCTTAGATGCAAGTGATTTGGAATGAAATTGAAGTGATAATAAATATTGAAATATAAATAAAGTACTGACAAATAATTTAATTAAATTCGAATAATTGAGAATTTTGAGAAATTATGTATTATATGTATTACCTAGACAAGACACAGTTCATATGATTTGTTAAGATGAGTATTCGAGTATACATCCTTGTACGTATATGGATGGGTATACAATATTCTCATTATAGATATTCATTCATTCGAAAACAAAAAAATAAATAAATAAATTTGAAGACAATATCAAAGTAATTGGTACTTGATGCTAATCAAATTAATCAGTTTAGTGTTTAACGTCATGAGTACCTACATATGTACATTATATGTATATTCATACTTGTATTCGAATACAGATAAAATTAATAATTTATATCTAGGGATCGTATTCACCAACCAAGATTATCTTTTGTCTGAGAGGTAAAGTGTATTCATTAACCTTGATTATACATTAATCGGATATTTTTAAGACATCCTCTGGTTGTGGTGATATAAATATCGTTTGAACATAGTTTTGTTATTAACCGGCAACAGCAACAATACTCACATGTAATCGTCATACCACATCTAAGCTGGTTGATGAATAAGCTGAAATTATACCCGGCTAAAATATATCTGACAGAAAATTTTCGTTGATGAATACGAACCTAAATATGTACATGAGAACATATACAGATTACTTCTAGAAGTTCCTATTTAGTATGTTATAATATTTTTACTATACGTATACGTATACGTATTTTACTTTATATACATACTTATAAGAAATTATGTTTGTATATGTGGATATTCTGTATTATATATCACATTCATATACAATAATTTATCTAATATTATTGATAAATATTCATCTGAACCGAATTTTGATAATATAAAATTGAATTAAATAATAAATGTAAATGTATGTGTGAAAATATTTGTATAAAATTTACCTGTGTATACATATATTTGTTACTCATTATACACACATACATATCTATACATAAATAGAGCATAAATTTAATATTTCATTAATGCCGACTATTTGTTGCTATTATAAACACAATTAAAATAATAATGTACTACACATACTCGTATTATATGTACATACATACGCATATATCCTTTATTTAAAATATATGATACCTGTACATAATGTAGATATACGTTTGTCATGTTACGTATATGTTGGTATGTGAAATTACATAATGATAAATCAATACATAAATACACATACAATACACACCTATGTACATTTATTTGTAATTTAAAATATTTATGTACACACAAATTCATATCAAATGTGTAACATAAATACAGGGAATCTCTTTTACAAAACATTGTAAATACAATCCGGTACTACGTTGTACTACGCACTACTATATAGACAAAGGCATATATGTATATATGTACATGCACTTGGGTATACGTGTATAGAGTAAAATTTTAACATAATTTCATGACATGTAATATAAATTTGAAATATTTATCGATGATTTTAGCACATTTTAGGCATGTATATAATGGTAATATAAGTATTTATTATGTATGTAATATAGCCAAAGTAGTTATATGAGCACAAAAGTAAAAAGTATACAAGTGTACATTATTACATACATATCTACTCTCTTTTACACAATAAATACACATGTTAGTTGTATAAATAAATTACAATATCAAAACGAATATAAAATGCACATACGATACGTTAATGTAAAATGTTCACGATATTATTATGTTTAAATATATGTAGATATCAACTACATTATTATTATGTTATTATTAAGCGGTTTACAGATGACCAATCTGATTGTCAACCGAGTCACCAACAAGACAATAATTTTGTCAACGTTTTGCATCGTCTGTAGATAGATTGTCGATTAAAATTTTTGATTCACCAACAGTTGCAAAAACATCAAAATATCTTAGTTTCTTCGTTGAATATCAGTTAATAACTTTGACCAAATTTTTTTATCTTTTTCGTCGTCTACATCTTTATAGCTGCCATCATCCATTTTATTTTATTTTATTTAATATCACACGAAGGGAGAAATTCCAGTGAACTCTTTTCACAACAAATTTTTTTCTCAAAGTAATATTGGAATTTGATTGTCAATTTGTTTTAGTAGTGTCTGTATACGTTTCGATTTTCAACCAGGTTTGTCGTCTGTAGGCTACTTTATGTATCGTGTACGTACTGTATGTACGTTGTAATGTTATGTGTAAACTGTTATGCTATGTTATTCATTTACTTACATATTGAAAGAAATTTTATGCTTCTAATAGACATAATAATATAATAAGTAATAATAAGCGTGTGTATACATTATTATGATGAAATACCTACTCTTCTACTAATGCTCATATGTACGTATATGTATAGAGGAAAACTTGGAAAACATGGTAAACATAAAACGGTTAGAAAATTATAAATGTACACATGTACATACTTGAACGTAAATTTTTTATATAATATAGTTTATGTGGGTATTGATACGATGTTAATTTTTTTTTTAAATTAACTACAGTTACATAGTTCTACGATTGTATACCTATACTTACATTAAAAATGTTTATTTTTCTTTAAATAATATATTTATTTTATTTTTTTTTTTTTCATATTTTTAGGTAGCTACATTTTTGTTTTATGAAGCTTTCAACACAAGTATAATATGTAAGTATGTGAAAGTTTGTATATTTTGTGTAGTTAATATCATATCAAATCATATAATAATATGTACACAATCAATGTACATACACATAGCTCTACGTATATTATAATGCTTCCTTCATATATTTACTAACCTAACGATAAACTAGAATCTACAGAACGTTATAGAAGTAAGTGTGTATATATACGCGAATTATATATAGGATACGATAGTGTACATATCATGTGTATAACTTTATGTACCTAATTTATTATTTATTTACTTTTTTTCATATATAACAAAGCAATCATTATTATTGCCATTTTAAAGTTAATCGATATTTCACACCTGCTATATTATACTCTAATTTAGAAAAATCATACAAAAAATGTATGTACATACATAAAACTAAAACTATATTAAAACTTCTGTACACAAATGAAAATTTAAAACACTCACATATCATATACAAATAATGCATGTAACGTAAGTATGAATTTGTGTATGTACATGATTGTATACTTTTTTGAATATTATATTTACTATATATACATGCATTTATAACTGTACAATTTGTACATTCATATGTGAATAAATTACATTGCATATTTATACATATTTTCATGCCCATATACAAAAACCCTTAGAAATTTACAATACAATGTGTAATATATAATCTGTAATATCACGTTAAATGTATGTATGTACATAGTAGTACACTATAACGTCTATAACATTACATATAAATTTTCGCTCAAATTAAAATCTGTTGACCGATTTAATAAAATAAAGAATAAAGAACTGAAAAAAAAAACAAGGATCTAACTTGAAAAATTAAAAGCAGAAAAATAAAATATTAACAAGAGAGAGAGAGTTTACCAACGTTTTGGTATTTTTTTTTTTTCATTTTAGAAATATTTGATTTATTCATTGCTGCCTTTTTAAAGATTAATTTCGAAAAATATGCATTCACTTTTTATTTAATAAATTGACTTTATGTACACATAAATGTTATGTTATGTATTGTGTACATGTAAGGATTTATTTACTCGTATTTTGAACAAAAAAAAAAAAAAAAAATATATATTCACTTATGAAGGAGAAAATATAAAACTAATAGAACTCATTCAGTCAGTTAATTAGAAATAGGTCGAGTCTATTCATTATTTGAACGTTTTTTGTATTATTTTATTTTCCACATACATATAATAATACATATATACACACATAAATATAGATTATGGAAGTACAGTGCATGCATAGTTAGTTCTATTGAAGTTGTATATTATTGGATTGATTACAAGCGAAAATTTTTTAAAATTTTTCTTTCTTTTTTTTTACACGCATGATATGGTATACAACAACATTAATTTAATATACCATAGTTAAAACAAATATGGAACATACGTGTATGCATGCAAAAAAGTAAAATATAGGAATTAAAAAAAAAGAATTGATATACACTTGGAGAGCGTTCCGAAACCTTATTATAGTTTGAATGTTGTCGTTCAAAAATAACGTAGTTGTTAAAGAGAGCTTAACTGCCATCATCACTTTCAAGAGTTCAAAAACTGCAATCGTATGGGAGGTTAAAAATTAAGCCATGCTAATGATTAAGGTTATGATCTGATAGTTAATCAGCTGACTCTTCTTTACCTCTAACGACATTACATAAAATATTTTGACAGCTGATACTTTTGATACAGTCGACTACCTATGACTGTAGTAAGGTTTTGGAACACGCCCTTGTGCATATGTACATGCAACTAACATACATACCATATACATATCAAATGAATTTTTTTTAAGTACATATTGTCTATTTATGGATTTGTGTATACAAGCAAAATACTTATTTATTCAGCCTGTATTTTGCAGCATAAATAATTTTCATTGTACAAGTATTTTATTCCTTTTTCATTTTTGTAGTGTTCAACTCTCGGTATTTTATTTTATTTATTCAAATTTTTTACATGCATAAAACTGTATTAGTTGGTTTTTTTCATTTTCACATTTCACTTAGTATGTATATTTTGTTTTTTTTTCGTTCGATTCTATTTTTATTTGTATTTTATTTTTCTCCATTTTTTTGTGTTTTACAATCAAATCAATCAATCGGAATTCAATTCTACATAGTGCAATCGTGCAATCGAAATATTCAGTTTAAAGTTGAATATTTTTTTATTTCATTTTTGAAGTGTGAATTGTACAAAACTAAAAAAAGGATAAAAAAAAAAGTTCATTTGAGTGTATTTTGCATATAGCCTCAGTATACAAAATGGACGTCAATAATTATTAAATTTCACATTGTTTCATATTATTTTTATATGAAATCTTTGTAAATGATGAGAGTATAATTTTGCAGAGCTTAGTTAATGAAAAAAACATAAATTAATCTTCTGTAAATTTTTCACTTAGTGAAATATAGTAAAATGTTGGTTTATCTTCTTTTTTTTTAGAAGAAGCCAAATCAGAGAAAAAAATTTTTTTTTTAATTTGGGTAATCTTTTATAGATGTTTTAGTCATTATATTACATTTATGCACATCTATAGTTGTATAAGTATTAAGCCTAAATATGTATGTACTTATTATGTGCACATTTGTATCTTATTCTCCATTCCATATTACACATATAAAAACCAGTCACAAAAATAAAAAATTTAAAAGTCAAACAATGTTTGGTAAAATTTCACTTTTCAAAGCTATTAAAATAATGTCTAGCCTCAGGAGAGTATTAAAGTCATTGAATGTATGTATATATATGTACGAGCAAGTATATGTATGTGTGATATTATCTATTCATTGCGGCAACATGAATTATGTATTACACCTTCGAGATACACCCTTATACTCATTTATAGAGTCCCTTTTGTAAATGGATAATCATCACACAGAAAAATCTTTAGATGCAGTATGGTATCTTGTATTTGATTTGCTTTATTAAAAAAAAAAAAACAAAACAAAACCAAAACCAAAAGCGTACCAAAAGAACTGAAAATTCAATGTACACAGAAACAAAAAATAGCACAACAACAAAATAAAAAAAAAATACATCTCAAATATAAAAAAAGGATATAATGGTGGGTATATGTTTGGTATATCGTTTACAGTGTATTTGTCGTGTTCAGTGCGGTCTAGGTTGATTTCAGCAATCATTTAAAAATCACAAATAATATAGGCAGAAAAAGCATATATGTACATACCTACATCCTATATGCTCGTACCATCAATTATACACCATGAATTGACGATGTTCATAAATATTTACATAGATCTTGACTTTCATATACCTTTACGTCTCTATGTAAATGTACATGGATGGATGGATACAATATAATGTACTCTGATACATTGACGCTTTGTTTGCTGATAATTTCAGGTTTCTATTTCTCATAAAAAACAGTTCCGTTCTACTAAAAAAGGAAAGCCAATATAAAATTTACGAATACTTACAAAATGAAAAAAAAAAACCATCATCTAGAAACAGAATGAAATTTGTGAAAACTTTTGGCCTTTTATTATGGGTCATAGCGTTGAAAAAGTTTGTCTTTTCCTTTTTTTTTTGTTGGAATAAACAAAAACAGGATATGGAAAGTCAGAACCAACTAAAATCTATAGAAATCTATCTATAGCTGTATTTATTATAAGAGTTTTTATATATTTTTTTTTTTGTAGAGAAAAAAAAACAGAGCAACGAATGTTAATATGATGGTCTTTCTTTTCCACCATGTGCTTGTTTTTTTATATGTATATTTGTCCACGAAAGAAGGTAAAATGGTTTGGTTAATAAAATTCGCTATAAAATAATAATAAAAAAAAATTATGAAAAGGAAAACACAAAACATTTCTAGTTTATTTTAAAAAAAAGAAAAGGGATTCAATTTACCGCACATGCAAACACCCAAGGGTATAATTTAGGTTTTATACATTTTTACTTTATTTTATTTTTTTATAATATGTAAGTATTTGTACTAATGATAAATGAAGGCTCCTGGCTTAGACTGTATTTATAATTTTAAGTTTTTTTTTTTTGTATAAATATTAAAATTAAAACCATACTCGTTCTATAGTTCTTATAATAAGATGGTGGATATTATTTTAGTTTTATCGGAGGAAAAACATTTCTTTTTTTTTTCAAATTAGAATTTAAAATTATTTCATTTTTAATGGAAAGAAATGTATTTTACAACCTAAACAAAGCTTTTCTAATTTGAGCAAGATAATCCTGTTAAAGTTTGATCCTACAATTACAATTAGTCCTGTAATTAGATGACTATCTACATATATCCTCTTGAAAGTTAACTTCTATAACACTTATGAGTATACAATTATTGATTTTCGTTCACTATATTACTAGATTAAAATTTCCAATTGAAAAGATGTATTTAATAGACAGGACATACATATCTCAATTCATTTATCATAGAAGGTACACATTATTACTCCACGTACAAAGTAATAAAGTAATAATTCCAAGGATACATATGGATATTTAAATTAAATATGACGACGATATGTGTATTATTATAAGAATGTACAAATATATGTATGTACATTCCCATTTTTATTTTTAGTTAAAAACTGAAATCTAATAGTAATAATTCCATTGAGAAATCATACATATGTATGTACATAATGTAAGTATGTACTTATATTTGATATTACACTCAATTCTTAGCGTATACAGGTACAAGTACTATATATACACAAATTACATAACAAACATATTCTTTAAGAATTCTGACAAACTTGTCACTTTATTTATACACATTCACGCACTAAACACATACATATATGTATGTAATTTATGGGTAATTGTTTTATTGAATTTCATATCTTTCACTGAAATTATGTAAGCGTATACGTAGTTACTGGTATATTGGTATATAGAAATCGATATTTGATTACTGGAACAAGGCGTTCTAAACAAATATATAATAACACAAATAACATAATCTAGTACATACGTATAATAAATAAACACGTAGTTATATTCTCATGTAATTTATTGCATAACTTTATTTACTTTTATGCTTTTATGATAGTTTGTAATTATCGTAAAAGTCCTTTATGTATATTTCTGGAGAAAATATGTACATTACGTAATAAATACATATGTATATAGTATACGATTGACTTTTGAAACTTGAGAAAATTATGTCAAATTCAGGTTAAATATGAAAGCATTTTATCAATTATATATATTGTACATAGTCGTAGAACGTATAGATATATTTAAATCAAATACGCGTTCTATTTACATATGTATATTATATACGAGTATGTACCTATGTATGTACATAAAAATGCTGAATAATTTCTCTTTGACACTTTGACATTTCAAATTTCTCAAGTGAAAAAATAATAATCAAAATTCATGAAATTAAATACAGTCTCAAAAACTCAGTACATTTAATTAAAACATTTCTAATATTCTTTAATATTCTTGATAATTTTGTCAGAATTTATTAAGGTGTTCACAGACAATCAATGCGGTTTTCATAAGTTGAAGAGACTAAAATGCTGTAAAGATTTTACACTGCTACATACAAAAGAGGAATGATTGATCAAAAGAGGATTGATAGATCATTAGGACAAGGAGGACAAGTTAAAAGTCAATTTAACATTTTTCTTGATACAAAATACAGAAAGCGTTTGAGTGAAAATATAATTAATGACTGTAAAACTAAATTGTTAAGTAAAGTACAAATTAAAAAGGATAATTTTATTATAAAAAATGCCCATAAAATCGCTGGTTTTATTTATTATTTTTTTTTTGTATTAATTTATTTGCTATTTATATAATTTAAATGTCATTTATACAATTATTCAATATGATGTTGTTGTTGACACAGACATCTCCAAGCACTTTATTAATTTACGGATGAAAAAATATCAGTCTTTCATTTATGTACTCATGTACACAGAGATATAAATGTTTTTACGTTTCATATAACATATCTTTGATACACAAAAATCATCACAAATTTTGTCATCAATTTTTCATTATTACTCTTTATCCGCTCAAATAAACACAGAAGAAACAAGAAACATTTTATTTTACCTTTCTTGCACTCTTAAAGATTGAATTCGTTTTATATACATAATTGTATATTCACTGTGGATACACATGATAAAAGCAACCATACATTCAAATCCACAAAACATAAAAACGAACATACAATAAATGTTACGTAGGTTTATAGAAAGTTAATATAAGATAAGTAATTCATTTGTACACACGTCATATATTTTCCTACATATAGTTTATGGATATGTTTACACAAAAAATAAGTATCTCTTGAGAATATAATTGAAAGATTTATAAATTTTGATTCAAAAACGAAACTTGGAAAAAATTGATTTACAGGAAAACATATTAAAAAGTTCACGGTATACATCGAGTATATGAATCGATTTTTATTCGTCGTAACACAGAAAGAATCAAGTAACTTCAGAAATTAAAAAACAAAATATTTTTCATGAATTTTATATTATAAATATAAAAGATTTAAATTATGAACAATTATTGAAATTTAACTACAACATTTCTGTGCTTTAAAAATATTTTCATTGTTACGATTTATTGATCAGAAATTTAATTTTCTTTTGTTTGTTTGTCATTTCAAAACATAAATTTCGTTTTATTATATACTTACATACTAAAATTGAAAATGTGACTATTCCAGGTGTTTAATATCGTCTTTATCGTTGTTTTGTTATATTGAATAATTTTTGATTCGGTCATTAGTTTCGTGTACTATTTGTCAAGGTGTTCATCTAGAAAATTTACAAAATATTCAATTGTCATTCATGTGTATTTCATTGTAGATATAGATTGTTGTAATTTTATTTAAAAGTATACCAACAAACTACCAATTTTACTGGCTGCTGTAGTTCTGTGCTTATTATATTTTAACGATAATTAAAACAAAACACCCAGCCTACCAGTCAAATAATGGATATTTGAAAAAAAGAAAAACTGGTAATAATAATAAACGCTCTGAAATTCACCATATGATGTGATGTTTACCATTAAAAATTTAATCACGAAATTAATCATTAAAATCGTTTGATCGATAAACTCCACCTCTTTATATTGCCATTCTTTATTCATTATACCCCATTACGTTACCATTACGTAATGTCATTTTATCGCCTTCATTGATGCGGGGGGATTCATTTTAGATTATTTTTACTCGTTATGGGGAACACGTGTGCTAAAAATTGTTTTTTAAATTTGCTTGTTTTATTCTCTTTTTTTTTTTTTACAAGTTCCTTTCGTCTTTCACCATATAAAATTTTTGAAATGTCTTAATTTTGTATAAGGATAAGAAAAGTTTTTATTAAAAGGAAATTGGTATTAGTATAGGAAACATGCGAAATGAATATGGTTCGTGTTGTATTTGATAAGCGATAAAAAAATTTCTTCTTCAATAAATGTGAAGGGTAAAACAAAAAAAACAAATCTTTTTCATTTGGTAACGTAAATGATTTTTTAATACCGCGTGTGACACCATAAAACCATCTGTTTTATTGTTTTTAAGTAAGTATTTCGCTTATCACGGGGAAAAACTAAAAAACACTATAAAACAGAATGCAATTTCATTTAGCCCTCATTACATTCCAACCAATTAACTTCCACAAATATTTACTTATATCTTCGATTTCAAATAATTATAGAATTTATTGTAAGAGGCAAGATAAGTATGTGTAAAAACTATTGGAAAAAAGCATGCGGAAGAGTGTGGTGAAAACTCATATTCCACTTCATCATGATAAAGTGTCTATCTGTCATCACTAAAGTGAGATTACTATCTTAAATGCATCATAAGTGTTGTTCAACAGCAGTTCATCTAACTATCTATAGGCTATATAGTATCTATGTAGAAGAGAATCATATCATCATATCATCATCACCACGAAAACATAAAATAAATTGAGGTCCAAAAATACATTCCATCATGAATCCCTCATCATCAGATCTGACGTTCGAGTATACGATCATTACAGCCAAAAAGACGCCGCATATATTTAACACATGTACATATATACATAATGTATATATGTACCCTATTTATGTATGGTGTATCGTACACATTTAGCTGCATACCTAACCATCTGATCTGATAAAATTTTCCTCATCACAAAGTTATTGGCCACTGTAGTGCGGTTGGTTATCTTATGGATCTGAACTGAATGTATACATTCGTCTGCCATTGATCTCAATCAAGTTTCGTTCAAATGATGATGATAATGATGATGAGATATGATCATTATTCAGTTTCGAACGGGTTAACATATGGTGTTTGGTATATACTCGTATATGCTCTCGTCTATATGTGTGCGTAAAATGTTTAAAATCATTTTATATTGCCGGCAATAAATTGAATTTTATTTACTTATTTATTTATTTTTTTTTTTTCGTTTTGTTTCAAACATATTTAAAGCAATCCTTAACACAACATTATAAATGGTTAAAGATCTCTTTTTAGTATAGCATAGCTGAATGAGCTACTGTTTTTTAAATTGATGTGAAATATTCCAATTTGCCTAAAATTAAAATGACGTGTGTGTATAATTAGAAAAACATGGACAATTCAGATACAGAATATTTTTAAGTATTACCGTATTATGTACGTACTTGTACATATGTACTTATGTAGAATATACACTGAATGCCACTAGATGTAACATGATGATGCACATACATAGATACAAGTATACTTGAATGTATTTATGTATACTCTCAGATAATGTAAATTTTTAGACTTTTCAAATTGAAAAGACAGATTAATGGCTTAACATATTACGTCTGGCACTTAATATAATCTCTACACTTTACATAAACGGAAACTTTTTTTGTGTTTTGCTTTTTAATATTTTTTTTATTTTGAAAATATAAATAATTTTTAATTGATTTCTTGTTACTGATGCTATTCATAATTTTTAAATTTTTACATTTTTCAATTCATATGTATAAAAACAAAAACAAACAAACAAAATTTTTTTACGGCACTGTAATGACATATCACATATCTAGTCGTACTTTCATAGTTTTGATAAAATGTCTGATTGAAAATAAATTTAGAATCGAATTCATAAAATTTTATTATTTCAAATTTTAAATTATTTTTTAAATGGTAATCTGTGTGTAATGATGTACTACACAACAACCAAAAGTGAAGTGACTGTATATCGTCATATCGTCAATTTTATGAACAAATATTCATTGAACATTTGTTACTAAATTTGAAAAAGTAAAATGTCAATACTCAAGATACATGTTGATAAAAATGAAACGTAGAATATTCAAATTTTATTTTACTTCAGTATACTGATACTCGTAAATCGTCGTGTTTTTTGGTGTCATTCACACTATGGCACGAATCCGATACATAAATGATAAAAACACAATTTTATTGCATTTAAATTATTACGATTCTTATGCCATAAAATTTACGTTTTCTTATTTTCAACTATACAATTTCATTAAATTTTATACCGAATTCAATAATTCCGATGCGATCATTGACACAAAATATGCATATTTGCACTTATATCTGTTGAGGCGATCAAAATTAAATATATTTTCTCCTTTTAGGTTCTATATAATGGTTCTTATTTACTGTTTTTTTCATTATTTTATTTTCAATAAAAATTTAAAAATTCTCAGTTCTATACCATTTTTTCATACAAGAATTTTTCATTTGTTGCAAAAGTATTTTCTTTATCGGAATTCAAAAACAATCAGGAAGAAAAAACACATCAGTATATTTTAATAAAAGCATACGACAACACAAACTGTTAAGCTACAAATAAAAATAAAATGACATTCAACATACGAGGAGTGCTCTTAAATCTAACAATTTTACCTACACTCACTTATGCATGCGAGTATTTGCAAGGATTTGATTGTTATATTTTGTTTTTTTTTTTTTTTTTTTTTTTTTCTTGAGAATACATCCTGAAGTATCCTTCACATATTTTCATTTATTTATCGAAAATTTAATTTTTATATAACTTTAATTAAGAGGTTTCATAATTTAATAAATTGATTTGTACTTGTATAAATCGTAATCGTATATATTAAATGTAGAGTATCCTAAATTGAATTAAGAGCAGATGTTTTTTTTTTACTTTTTATAAGTAGAAGGTAAGTATATTTAAATGTTCAGATATGAAAAGAATTATTGCAATGAAAACATTCTTTCATTTCTATTTGTTTATGAATTTATAAAAATACTCTAATTTTAATAACAACAGAGGCAAACAATTTACAGTGCTGCAAAAAAAAAAAAAAAAATTCGGATCAGAAAAAATTTTATTTTCCATATATGTATGTAATTTGAGTTTAAAAACAAAAATAAAAAAAAATTATAACAAAACTAAGAAATTTTTCAAGATATTATTATCCTGTATGAAATGATTTTTGTGAATGAATGTGTTATTGTTTCTGTCACATTTTATTCTTTGCATTGCATTATAATAATGTATAAATACGAGTACATACATCACATTTATACTTACTTTTCACTTAACCCAGAAAATGCTTGAAATCAACTTTTGTTCTAAAAATTCTATACACAAAATTTCAATGAAACTTAAACTGATGAAATACATATGTTTAAGATGAATCAGAGGAAAACATACATACATAATAATGAATTACGCGATATACCTACTTAACTTTTAGTTTAATTTTCTTTTGTTTTTGGTGCGGTGTAAATTATAATAAATTCTAAGAATATTTCACATACGAGTATGTACGTAAATTTCAATTTTCAATTCATACATAATTATTATTATTAGGTAAATATATACGCAAAGAATAACAATTTTCTTAGAATTTTCACTGTTTTCATATTCATAATATTATAAATATAGTATATTTGAATATTATATTTGTTTTAATTACAAAATTTGTTTGTATATATTTAAATACATACATATATGTATATGTGTATATGCGTGTGTATTATTATCATTAATTTTCTAACATTTTATATTTATCCAAAGTTTTAAAATACGTATAAAACAATCACATATGCATCATAACCTATATGTAATCTTAAATCCACAATAATATTCCATTGTATTATAGCCTTCATTAAAATATACGTACTATATATATGCTCGAGCATGACTATAGGTATGTATGAATCTACAAACATTTTCATACATATTGTACACAATGTAAAAGATAAAATATTTTGTTGTCATGTATTATAGTATTCTGTAGTGAGATATGCACATGTATGTATGTATATAGATGTGTGTCATCAAGAATGAAGAATTTTTTTTGTCCTATTGTTTTGTATTATAATGTAAGTGCATCTGTATAATGTACAATTAATGTGTATGTGTTCATATAATATATGCATATATCCTATATAGCACCACGTTCATATATAAAATTTGTAGTTATATCACATTGCATTTATATATAGGTAGGTAGTCAAAGTTAAATGGCTGTAAGGATTTTAGTTTTTAGTTTCTAGATGACAAATAAGTATTTATGTTTACACTCACATACTCGTATGTATGAATGGGGCTTGTGAATGTTAACCACAAAAACTATTTTCTGTCTGATACAATACATCATAATTTTTCATTCATTTTCTTCATAATATAATCATACAATACCAGTTGATTTTTCATTCAAACTATTGTACCTACAATACAACACACAACAAAAAAACAAAAAATAGGTGAATAAACTTTTCTAATGAATATTATGTATGTACCTTACGTACAATTTTATTTTGAATATAATAAATTCGAATTAGAAAAATACATATGTATACCCACCCAAAAGTATATAGAAATGTGTACCTATATGTATGCATTTGAAAATCTGAAATTTGATTTGTATACGAATTTTAATTTAGAGAATATTTTTTGATCTTTTGTTTTTTTTTTTGTCTCTCACTTTTGTTTCTGTTTAAACATGCTCGAAAGTTTGATATGGTTTTAGATGATTTCAAGTAAAAATTTGGTTTTTGGTATAATTTCGAATCGGATGGAACTTTTGAAAATTAAATTGGTAGATTGTTGTTGGTATTTATTTTGCAATGGATAAAAATCAAAAAAAAAAAAATAAAATAAAAAAGAAAACAACAAAATTTATCGAAAAAAGGATGAGGTGTACAGTGTACAATGTTTCCTCGATAAAATGTTCGTATTTTGATTTAATTAATTTTCATTTTTCGTAGAATATTGCATTTGCAGTGGTGTGCCACCTTCATACTGAAATTCATTTCATGGTTTCATTTGAAATTATTGACTGAGTAATTTTTTGTTTTACCTTTGATTGTATGTATTTTTGCTGTTATTCATCATACCTATTTCATATTTTTTCTTATTACATACTTAGTTATTACGTTTCTTTATCATACTTCTACTGAAATTAATCTGCAATGATAAATTGAAAAACTCACGTAAAATTTCGATTACAATAATTATTATAAATATTTTTCATTTTGATAAAGTAATAATTCATTACATATGATGTGTGTAAGCATTGTAGATAACAAAATATATTACATGTGTACGTTTTTAAGGATGAATGACCACTGAATTATAATAAGAATTTTGAATGAAAATGTACTTCTCCTTGTTTTTCGTTAATTTCTTTTTTGTTCATTCATACGGTATATGAGTACATTGGAACGCATGTAGTAGCTTAATAACTTCTTTTTTATTTTCTTACAATTACAATAATCCAAAAAGAAAAAAAACAAAAAACAGAAAAATAAAATAAAATCAAACTAAAAACGAAAGAATGAAAAAATAAATTCAAAATTCTTTTTTACAAAATTTACTCTTCTATTACCTAAAACAAATAGAGAGTAACTCCATGGATAATGCACACACATACACAATTATTATTGTAGTCATGATTTAAATATGAATGAGGATATCTGGATACATACATACATGTAGGAGTGAATTTATACAGTACGCATACATGCATGTACACACAAATATTCTATGGAATAAATTTTTCATGACAATAACAAATAAATCAAATTGCTTTCCTAAATTTTCTTTTTGTTTTGAAAACGAGCAAAATTTGAAAGAAAAAAAAACACTTTTTTTTTCAATGAACACAGAAAAAAGAAGAGAAAAAAAAATACCGTAAAAATGAAATTGCAATCCGAAAGTCTTCACTTGACACAGCAGGACAATGTCATCACAAAATCAAATTGTATACACATACATATAATACAAGAAGCAAAAAAAGGTGGTATATAATTGTGTATGCATATGAATTTAATGTGTATAATAGAAATAAAAATAGAGAAAAAAATCACACACACACACACACACACACACACACATAAATTAATAGAAATAAAAACAAATGTATAAAAAAAAATGGAAAAAATAATGAATGAAACAAACGAAAAAAAAAAATGAATATAAAATGTCCTTACCATTCCAATGTCTGGTTTTGACAGATGTTTAGTGAAAATTTCGAACGATGACTAAATAATAATAATGAATTCGTTCTGTTTTATATTACATATGAGATATGAGTGTACGAACGTACAAATGTTCATATGTACATGTAAAATAGTACATATAAGTATTATGTGTATATTTGGACATAAAAATAGACATGTAGATAGTAATCGATCGTATGAATGAATACAAGAGTGTATCAAATGCACTTAAACATTCGTTATAGAGATACATTTATATTGTGGATTTTATACGTTTAGTTTTTGATAAAGGATACCTTATATATGTACCTATACAAATACATAAGGGATATTATATTTACTCTTGTACACTGTATATGTATGTGCATTTATATAACATTAAATACGCGCTCTTCATACTTTTTTTATGTATGTGTGTATGTGAATATTAAATATATGTACACATTACATCTACACATATTCATACATGATTATATGTCTGTACATCCATAAGTGTGTGGAAAGTTGAAGGACAAAAAGTTGTTTACCTATGCCAATTAAATTTTGAAATATTGATGAATGATTTTTTTTTTTTTAGTTGTTTTGTTTTGTTTTGTTTTAGATATCGTTCTCATTTCACGTCATTTACATTTACACAAACTCAAACGTATACGTATGAACGTTTTCTCTCTCATTCGCAGTCAGATGAATGAAATTTGAACCCTTATTCAAAATAATGAAAAAAAAAATAAAAATTTCTATTTAAAAAAAAAAAATTGATAATAAATGACGATGATGTTGATGATGACGACGATAATAAACATGAGGCAGCAGCAGCAGCAGCAGCAGCAGCTGCTCCAACATAAATGTATAAAAAAAAAGAGAAAAATTTATTATTTTTTTTTTATTATATATTGTCAATATTGTCCTTGAAATTTAAACTGATAACCAATTAAAAAATTATTTGCATGTATCCATGTACTGTATTTATGCTCGTATGTCCATGTTTTTATTCAAAATTGAAATGATGTATATGTAAGTATTACATTATGAGTGGAGGAGAATGAATGTGTATCGTTTTCATTTTTTTTTTGTTTTAGATATTAAGGTACCTGTATCAATGTGATTTATGAATTTTCTTATTTTTTTTTTTTTTTTTTTTTGTTAATGTATTCTTGTTCATCTCTGATTTCATTTTTATTTACTAAACATTTAATTTTGATAATAAGGATAACGTAAGCAGAATAATTTTTTGTATTTTGTTTTTATTTGTTGATTGATTTTTTTTTTCAAATAAAATTAACCAGGGAATTAACTTACATAGAAAACCTTTTTTATTTTTATTTTTATAGAATATCCTCCAACATGATGTTGTATTTATTTGGTCGAGTAAATCAGAAGCAGTGAAAAATAAAATTCAAATTTATGGATTTCGATCAATTTTGTCGTTTTTATTTTCAACTTCATCATCATCATCATATCAATGGAGACAGGAAATTAAAAATTATCTAAACAAAAAAGCATAGTAGATTGAAGGTAGTAAAAATTGAAAAACAAAAGAAAAATACATCATTGTAATTTTCTTGTTCGAGAATGAAAATATATTTTCTTCTAGAAAATTGTACATTGTATGTTACTCTTAGTCGTGAATGACAGCAGACGAAGTTACAAATTATTTCTAAAATTCAACACTTCAATCAAATAGTCCTGAATATTTGTGTATGGCCTTTTTGCTAAAATCATTTTCTTCGTTATCTGTTGTTTTGTGAAAAGGAGTGAAAACGTATGTAGGCCTAGACAGAAATACTATAAACTTACAGTACCCATATTCACATACATATATAGTAATGAAAATTGAATGAAAAAAAAAAAATCAAGAACAAACAATTTTTTTTTTTTTGTGGATGATTGAATTTCTTTAATTTTCATTGTATCGAAAAGGGTGTAGTGTAGACATGTTGTACATATGTAATTTCATATAGATACATGTATGTGAATACCCGATCGAACAGCACGCGTCGTAATGGTTATGTTGGTATAGCAATCTAACATATTATTCAAAATAAAATAAATTTCTTATCATGTTTCTTTTGTTTGAAAATTGATATGGTGTGTGTGTGTGTGTATATATAAAATTGGAGAGAATGATGATTAACAATGAGAATGAAAAAAAAAAATTATAATAAAATTCTGTGCAGGTGGCAACAATGTTGCATTAAAATATAAAGTTTTATGATGTGTGAATTTGTTGACGTAGCATATAAATGTATACTACTACTACTACTACTACTACTACTACTACTACTCTAGTATCTATTATTATTATACTTAAATACAATACATGTGTAATGAAAAGGTAAAAGACTAAAATATAATGTTTTATTCCCTCTATACAAATAACTTTTATGGATCATTTAAGGATCATATTATATCGATTAATTTTTATTTTTTCTTGTTATCTAAATGTAATTTGTATACAATCTGTACCATAATTACTTTTACTATAAATGTGTTTATACCATAGACAAAATAGGACATGTAGGTATATTACATAGTGAATCTATATCAAGGATGAATAAAAATAATTTAGCACATTTTAATGATGTATGTATTTTTACACATGTACTACGTATGCGTATATATTCAACAAATATTTCATACTTGCTCCTGAATTGGAGTCAGGATTAAAGTTTGAAGATTTTAAGAAAAATGAAAACGAAAATAAATACATTATCGAATGTATTGTACTTTGTTCTAAAACATTGAAACTTTTATTTTAAATATGTACGTACATTAATTGAATTTTGTGAATTTTTTTCGAATATTTAGAAATAAACTTTCAAGGACAACTGATAAACTTATCGTGTATATCTTTGTAAAATAATAATAATAATAATATTTCTGCATACTTCAACAAAAACGTCCAGAAGTAGGGATTCCTACATTCTAATGAAAAATATATGTATATGAATAAACGATACACCTTGTGGTTCAATTAAATTCATTACCAAATTTTTTCGATGACGATGTCTACTATATATTACATATTACATACCCTGTAGGGTATTAGTTTGCAATAATAAAAATATTTCAAATTCTCTCATAAAGTCATAAGGCATAGCCATAGGCATAGATAGTATTATTTATAGATGTACAAAGAAAGCAAAAACAATATGGTTTCTATATGATACTAACTAAAAAAAAAAAAACAATTTTCCAAAAATCGAAAAAGAAACCATAAATAGAAAATGAAAAACCTCAAAAATTTAATATAAACAAAAAGCCAATAATATTATAACTTTTTCCATAAATTGATTTATATTATTTGCTAATACATAATACATACGCACAACACACACAATCAGATTTATGTGTATGAAATTTTCATGTTCTCCCGTTTTTGTGGTTCATCGATCATGTAATAATAGAAGCACGTATTTTTATACGTATATGTACGTACAAATTTTTATCGTACGTATACATTTGTGTTTATGTGTATTTATGATGAAATTGAAAAAGTTTTGAAAGGAAGTTTGATCCTAATATCCTCTAAATTTTTAATAAATCTTCCTATTCTTTGTTGTTGTTTTTTTTCTGTTATTTACTCTTTAAATTGTTGGCTAATGTATTTTTAAAAATTGTTTTTTGTGTTAAATTGGAAATAGTATGTGTACAGTGAAATTCGATTAAATGCACACCATTTAAAAATGTATAGAAAATTTTTGTATCATAAAATTTATTGTTTTTATAAACAAAATATGTGTATGGCTATTCGATGAGATATGAATATACATATATATGTATATTACACTCTTCCTATATGGAAGTTATTTGGAACTTTTGACTTTAGCCATCACTTTCCGATACCCCCTATCAAGTCCTTCTAAACGGATTCGATTGTGAATTTTTTTTTTTTTGTTGTGCAACTTTTTGTTATTGAAAAACACACAACTAAAAATTATTATCAGTTTAATGGTTGAATGTTTTGGCTATCGAATGTGTGAAATATTTTTTTGAAAATTATTCCACAAATAAAACAAAAGAAAAACGTAATTTAAAACCACTTACCCACTTGGCAACTGAAATATATTCAAATTTTAACATAACACCAAGTATGTTATATTCCAAACATACAATGAGTATAAATTTCTTTTCCAATTCAATCGTAAAAAATTATAGAACTGTAATATTGGACACGTTCATTGTATCTTTTTCTATACAGACAATAAAAAGATCCATTCACTATATATACATACACAACAAAAAATTTTTCACAATCCTTTTATACTTAATATTCATTCTTGTATACCCATACATTCATTCGTATTATATGTGTTTGCTTGCATATCTTTGAATTTTCTCAACAAATATTTGTGTCACATTTGCATACAATCCAATATCCGAATAGATTTTCAGTTTATTTATTTTTTTACCAAATTTTATGCATGGATATGTACAGTGCCTCAACATTAAATTCGTACAATTTTAAAAAATTTAACCTAAAATCAAACTTTTTCACAGGTGTACGAATTTAAAGTTTGAGAGACTGTAAATTTTGGTTACGTAATGTACATACATAAATATTACAGAGGAAATACATTTTCGATATTGTGTATAAATAAGTTCATTTTTCAGAGACACCATTCCCCAACAACGAACAGGGTGGAGGCCAAAAAATAAATAAAAAATTGTAGAAGTAAGACCATAAAAATAAATCACTTATTTGACTTTATAGAAGAGTTCCGACAAAATAGCAAAAAAAAAAAGAAGAAAAAGGAAAAAAAAAATAATTTCATGATTTCTCACAAAACAATTAACCGTTGCGAAACAAATTTGCATTCAACTATATACATACACATATAAGAAGCGACCTTATATAGCCAAATAGTAATATGAACACACAGAGTCACATTTTAAAAATATACACTTTGGGTATGTGTGTGTGTGTGTGTGTGTACGTTTATAAAACTTTATGGTAACATAGAAAAAAAAATATTCAACAAGATTAAGAAAACTGAAAATGCCGAAAAAAAGGAGGAAATAAATAAGAAGAAAAATGGAAAAAAAACATTTGTTTTTTAAAGAAAAATTGTATTGTCACTGTTACAATTCCAATTTAGACAAATTGCTTATGGAATTGCAATCGTTTGTTGTTGTTGTTCTTTTTTTTTAATGTGTGTGTACATTATATATACTCTTCATAGTATACATTTCTTGTATTTCTTTTTTTTTTTTGTTACATACGAAATTTTTTTCATTTTTCGCATTGTACATATACAAGACGTACAAAGACCAGATGTGTTTTATATACGAAAATATTTTTGTAAATTTTGTACATACATATATAAAATGAATAAAATATGAATGTATGTGTGTACGTAAAAAATATTTTTCATATACATGTATATGAGTATGTAAGTATATTAATGCGGCGATATGTATCGTATTTTTTAGTCATTCTATACTACTACTACGTAACATCCGAATATCTACAAAAATTTATTCGTGACATTTGTAGACAACAAAATGTTTTTATATAGTTTTCAACATTCGCATAAAATTTCAGCAGAACCTCTGTTCTGTCTGTGTGTCGTATTTTTGTATTTTTATAGTTTCCTTTTTCGTATAAATGTATCTTTATTTTTATGTACTTCTTAATTTAGCTTTAACGAGATTTGATTTTGTTCATTTCTTGTTGTTGTTCATTTTCTTTTCTTTTTTTTTTATTCTTTCGCTTTCCTTCTTTTTACAAAATTTATTCTTATGCGAAATATATTTATTTGTTGTTTTGGATTTTTGTTTGATTGTTTTCCTTTTGTGTTGGGTGCGCGTCCATCGATTCAAACAGATTATGCACACAAATATACTCGTGTATACTTATAAAAATACTATTCAGGGTAGGTTGTATATGTACCGCGTGTATATGTACTGTCCTGGTGCTGCCAGCTCAAATACACAATACACAAAAAGAAATTTTCCTTTTTTTTTTGTATTCGGGACTCTTTTCATTTTCTTATATTATTCTGATTCTCGTCTGTTTTCCGTATCCACCCGTATATAGTTATTTTAATGCACATTTTTACATATACTTACATACATTCTTTGTGTCTAAAATTTGCACACATACACATTAAACCCATGGGATGAGAAAGAATTTCATTTTTGTATTATCTTCCTTCTATTATTATTATTTTTATTATTATCGTTATCTTTATATCAAGTTTATAACTTTAATTCGACTACTTAAACACATTTCTCAGATAACATCCTCATTCTGAAATTTGTATATGATACGAATTTTAATGAATTCTCTTGATTTATTTTTATTTATTTTTTTTTATATATATTTTTCATTTGTTTTTTTTTTTTTTTTTTATTTTTCTTTTTAGATTTTTCAGTTTTTTCTCATGGTATTGTATTTTATTATTTTATGTGTGCTTTTATGTTCCAATCTTAAAATTTGCTTTTCATCCCCGTGTTGTGTATTTATTTTCATTTTTCATAGAACAAGACGAACGAACAAGATATAAAAATAATTCTCATAGATTCTTATAACTACTTATATATATGGCGTATACGTGCTATAGTTTGTGTGGGTGTTGTGTATTATGTGCTATAGTATAGCATGTATGTGTGCAGTGTTTGAAGTGTTTATTTAGCGAATTTATACAAGAATGTCCAGGCAAAATAGCATTATTTTACAACTGTTCTAATCTGAGTTTTTTTTTTTTCTGTTTTTTGCTAATGTATTATTTTATCATCGTTACATGAGAACAACATGTTCTCGTATATATATCCATTTATGAGGATGTAATGCAAAAGGATATTTAAAAATTTACATGAATTTCGTGATTTGCATTTTTTTTTATATATTTTTTTTTTATGATTTATACATAGAACACAAAATATTGGTTGTGTTTGTGTGTGTTAAAAAAAGGATAATACACATATACATACATATGTACATACATACTACATAGCCACAGTGGCTGTATAAAAAAGAAATTCCGGAAACAATATTTTGTATCCAAGTCTCGCACACATTTCAGGGTTAAAATTTGTTGAATAATACATTGAAAATTTACAGCTCACATATTCACAAATAAATGTACAATAATGATACGTACATCTGCCATACGTATACTATATGGGCTGAATGTACACAAATGCATAGGAAAATTTTGTTTGACAGTTTCCAATATTAGTATTCTATTCTTCAGTTTCCCATGTTTTCTCATATTTGTTTTGTGCCAAAATGATAATTATTCAATATCAGAACACACAAGGAATAAGAAGTATGATGGAAAATATCTACACAGCACCACACTACTCATACAAAAATAAATGAGAAAAATTCTTATTTTCTCCATTTTATAAAAATTTCTATCCCATACCACACACACAGACACAATGTTGTCGTAATTCGCTAAAATTTTCAACCTGTCAAAACTGTAAAAATTTGAAATTGTTTATGTTACCTTTCAATTTCCGTTATATGAATGAATAAGTTCTAATTATATTTTTAGATACGCATATTAGCTAATGTATATGTATATTTGTGTGCAAATATTAAAATATCAAAAACAAACACAAACCAAACGTTTTTCATTTTTATTTTTCTGTTTTTTTTTTTTTTTTTTTTGTAAATTTTAGTTTTTACTCAACGAAATTTAATTGCAAGAAGTATAAACATAAATCAATCGTTAAAACCTTAAGTATTATATTTAAGATTTATGTGCCATATTTTTAGAGGGATCATATTATTCTCTTAAATACACAAATAATAATCATAAGTCGTCATCGTATACTGTGGAGGTTTATTTATTTTCAGGTGGTTTTCTTTTCTTTCTTTTTTTCTCTTTCATTTTTTTCTTATGTTCTGTTTTGGTTTTTTTTTTGTTTTTCTTTCCGCTTTTCTTTACATCTAACTAAGCTGTGTTAGCTCCAATGTTGTGTCAGATTGCACATTACATATACGCGTATTATGACGCGTATATCCATGACGATGCGATATCAGAGTGTTATTTGAGTGTGGTTTTATATATTTTCATAAATGTAATGTGTTTACATGTAGGTAGGTATACATACACTTTAAATTGAATATAGAGAACTTGAAAAATGTTTTTTATTTTCCATTTTGTTTTTGTTTTTTTTTTTCAAAAAGAAGACAGCTCAAATATTGCCATATACATTTTCTTTGTGGAGTTAGACTGAAGAAAATAATTTTTTTTTTTTTTTTGTTAAAGAAAAAGAGGAAACACAGTAAAAAATGAAAATAAAAAAAAAACAAACAAAAATATAAAATAAAACAATCATAAATAAATACATATTTTCATATTATTTCTTCTTATATTTTTTTTTTTCATTATTATCCATTTTAGTAGAGTTCATGAGTATCTGGTAATGTCATATTCAGAAAAATTAAAAAATAAAAATTCTGAAGGATTATTACATATGTGCATTACGATGAGATAGTATTATTATATGAACAAAAAAGAAAAATAAATTTTTCTTTATGTATATGGAATCGGTAGACATCTGAATATGAAAATGAAGTCAAAAAGTGGAAAATTATTTCTTTATCACATGTACGTACGTATGTACATACATATATACTCGTACTACAGTAGTGCAATGCTGTTGTATGGTAATGTAAGAATTATTGTGTAAATTGTTTATGGAAATGCAATTTGCATTCAGATTTCGGGTGGTATATAGGAAATTTAACGTAGGTGGTGGGTTTTTTTTTTATTTCTTTCTCTTCTTTCCATTATTTATTTGCTATCTAATTTTATTTTGTAATATGCATATGATCTGTTGTAATAACGCATCCACTTATTATATACATACCTTTCATCCTCCTATTTATATGCTAATGTATAAATTTGATATGCATGCACATAGTTACTATAGGATTAAAATAAATTTTTTTATCAAAAATTTTTTTATTATATTCAAATTGAGATTAAAGAATAATTTAATTATTTCATAAATTTTTGAAATAACTGAAATGTTTTTCATATGAGTATACTATATATACCTATCCTATAGCAAGATTCTGGATATCATGCGAGATTAATACACACTATACGAGTATTATTTTCGTAATTTATACTACGTGAAAAAATTTTAATTTGTCACTGTGAAAATTCAGATCTATTTCAGGCATATATGTATATGTAAAGAATGCGTACTAAGTAGGTAGGTAGGTAATATCATAAATAATAAGAAATTTATGTAAAATTGTTTGTTTCAAAAATATTTCTCAATTCACTATAAAATTAGAATTTCAAAAATGTTTAAATTTTCTTTGTTTGCTTTTTTTTTGATTTCTTTATTGTTTTGATATCTAGTTTATGCATATCGAAATTTTATATTCAAGCGCGATTTAGTACTTTGGAATAGATTCAACCGTTCTCGAATAAATACACACATCATATGTACATCGCTGTATAAATATGTATGTACATAGGTACATTTCGCTTGCGTGGTTAGAAGATAAATAAAAATTCCGTTAAAGCAATTTTATAAATTACTTATGTACCCAATGACACACATTTTATCTAATTCATTCATTTTCGTATGCTTATGGATGCATAAAATTCTAGAAATACTAACCACAATAGATATATAATACTAACTGGAATATGTATATGTATGTAAATTTGTATACGAATTACGAAATTTTCTTGAATTTTATATCTTTAAATTCAATACCACAAACAAACGTTTTTACAATTCGAATTCGAAGTCAAAATTAAATTCAGAATTATTGGTTCAACCAACATTATGTGCCCCTGCCTCCATATAAGATTCCTTCTGCAACATGGTGTGTATACAAAAGTTCGTATATGATATGCATACACGAATACGTAATAATTCATTTGCATAAACTGATAAGATATTGTATATTTAGAAAAGAAAAAATTCAAAATTATTCATGTTTTTCTTGATTTTTTTTTATTTTTATTGATTTTTTATTTTGTGTAAATATCAGAAACATTCATGCCATACAATATTACCCTTGAAGGCAAACAATAACACAATTGCATTTATATGCATGCATACAAAATATGCATGAAACTGATATCAGATATTTAGGATAAAAAAAAAAAAAAAAAATACGGCATACGTAAATATGATTGTAAGTCTGTTGCATTAGAAATGTCATTGTGTATTTTCTTGTATTTTTTTTTTTCCTTTTTTTCTCTCTTATTTCTTATACGGAGTTGAACAGATGTATTGGCTGGGTGGAGATAATGTACTTTTTTTTTCTTTCTTCTGATATGTATATAAAGACGTGTGCAACAAAATTGCATTTGTACCCAATAACGTAAGACACGGTAAGACTTTCAACACTGCATGTTAAAAATAACACATTTCCAGCATGAAATTCGATCAAAAAAAAAAAAATGAATTGTTCAACTGCCACGTGACACATATTTTTTCCGTAAGAATTTCTGAGTCACATTATACCAGGAGCCATCATACATAATATCAAAGCAATTTTTAACAATGAAAATACAATTTTTTTAATATTTTGTAATGCCTACCAGCTATTTGATTTTCCATTTTATTACCTTTTGTACACACATTGTCGTATAATCGTATATATATTTTTTTTCTTTTTGTATAGGTACATATAGTACATCCTAATTGCTTTAAGCATTTGGTTTAATACTGATTATCTGTTAGGTGTGTATGTGGTACTAAAAGAGGATTAATACAAGTACGTACATATGTACATAAATGGGAATATGTTATTTTAAACTTAAGGTATACTTTGACTTCGATATAAAAAGAGAAATTTTCTTTGTAACAAAGAATTCAGTATATACACTCGTATGCCCATAAGGATATAGAAGCAAAACATACACATGAATTTCATATTTATGGCGTATTAGGAAATAAAAAGAATCGAAAGTATAATAAGAAATGTTTTTGGATCCCATGGACCGCAATACCCATATGATCGTTAGCAATAGATATGCTACAGGTCATTTTAATTTAATGTTTCCTGTAATCGATATTTTCTTGTTTGTTTATTTTTAAGAATGTGCCCATAACACTAAAGTGTTCAATTTATTCGTGTGAATTTGTACACATTACGTGTAATTGATAAACACATGATTGCTGCATATTTTGTAGCTATTTAACACAGTAAAAATTTATTCAAAAAAAAATTAATTAAATAAAATAACAATGCCACCATATATAGTAGTGTGAAATAAATGAATGTATTTACATTTATTTTCATTATTTTATTGGCAAATATGTTGTACGATACAACGCTGGATTTATTGAGTAAAAAAAAAAAAAAATATGCAACATTTTATTTTTCTTCTTCAGAAAAAGTTGATTTCCTCTCTGAGTATATAGGAGACGAATAGTGTAGATAACAAAACAAACACAGAAAGTAAACAAACAACATTTTATACTTGCTCCTTTACTGAGTAATTATTGAGTATAACAGCACCTATAATATACGCTCTGTCGCTATGCTAGCACGAGTAAAATTTTACCTACCATGTGTACACTCGTGTTGCTTGTATTTTTCTTCATCAGATAAAATTGATTTTCTCCCTGAGTAGCAGACGAATGGTACACATAACAAACAAACAAGGAAAATAAACAAACAACATTTTATGCTTGCCCCTGTGCTACAGTCATTTGACTATACGCTCTGTCCCTAAGCTAGTACAATTGTTTTTTACACATCATGTGCACTCGTATTTTCTTTCTTCTCCTTCTTCTTCTTCTTCTTCTTCAGAAAAAGTTGATTTTTTATATCAGTAAAATAATGGTATGACGAATGAAACATTTTATGACCGTCACAATTAGAATTTTGTTGTAGGTCATTAATTAAAATTCAAGTACATATTAATACGGCGTTCACTGTACGTTCTATATTTCTGTTAAAGCGTACCATGCTAAAATACTAATTTATTTCTGAAGATTACAAAAAAAAAACATTTTTTTTAACAGTCAAAAACTGTATTATTGAACCTTCATAAAATTTTATCGTTTTTAATAATTGTAAATAGTTTTACGTTTAAATTAAAGTTCAAAAATCTTTTATTTTATATTTTTTGCATTCGAAACTGATTCAACAAAAAATACAGTTCGGTTCAGAGATATAAAAAATGAATAAAATTTCATATATTCGACAAGCAATATGGTCATATGGTATAAACATTTTTTCTCTTTTTTGTTATTTTTTTCTCTTAAAAATTTTTTATTGCAAATGAAAAATTTACTTAATTATTATTTTATGTCTTTGAATGATCAGAAAGCAGTTAAACTGATATCCAACAAAAGTACATTATCCTACTTCATTCCAATCATTTTTAATGTGCATTTTTAATAGTGACTGAACTGAAATAGTGTGTTTATGTGTACATACATTACGTATTAAAGAATATGTTGATATTGTCGAGATCATTAATCTTGTTATTTTTGTGTTTTAGAAAAAAAAAAAAATTTATGGAATTATTATTTTGACGCTTTATGCACTATCAGAACGTCATCATCATCATCATAAAAGAAACGAAAAATTTTATTGTGAAAATAGAAAAACAAATAATAATGATTATTACATCTATAAGCATATATAGCTACATATTGTACATAAATGAATATCTAAATGTTTTATGTCTCACATGATCATTACACACAATCAGAAAAAAAAAAAAACAATTTAGTTTATAACATGCGCAGGCAGCCGGAAAATTTGAATAGCTGCGTGTATATTTACAAAATAAATTTATTTTAAATTATAGAACTTTTGATCTTTTTGATTTTGAACAGGCAGATGAACAAAATTTTTGACAGAGGAGTGTTTGTTTTGTTCTTAGAAAAAAAAATGATTTGTGAATATTCATATTACAACGCACATCACAGACACATATACACTTGTGCATTAAAAATGTCAATAATTCGATATTTAAAACTTCAATTTATTGAAATGGTATTGCTTATACTCGTACGTCAAACATTATTCTCTTATTTTTCGATTAAATAACTATTTTTCATTTCATTTGATATTAAGTCAAATGTCTCATTAATTTGTTTCATTTTGGATATTTTTTTTTCTGTATCTAAATATCCATTGTGCATTGAGAGTAAAAAAAACTAATCACAGAAGTGTGAAGTTCAATAATCGATACAGTGTCTGAATTTTCGAACTTGAAATCCGGTTCAAATGAGCTGGTAACAATGATGATAATAATGATGATGATCATCAAATATTTTCGACACAATAATTTCATTTCATTTTTATTGATATCTATTATGTGCACACTACAAAAATAAAAAAAAAATAAAAACATAGAAAAATAAAACATTTTTAGCTACAGGAAGTATGTGTATAATACAAGAGAATATTTGAAGGAAAAATAATAGCATTTATAGATGGTAACAAAATACAGTTGTAGATTTTCACGTTTTGGAAATTTACTAACAACAAATCAATGTTAGAATAAATTTCCGATAGATAGACAATGAAATATTTGATTAATTGATAGGATTACTACATATACATATGTACATTATACAGATTGTGTTGCTTATTCAGTTGTTCGATTTTGATTTTGGGGAATAGGTGATGATGAGCCCAAAAACAAAACAAAACTTTTAGGTATGGAAATATATTTTGCTTGTTTTTGTTTGCCTATCATTCTATGATATTGTTTCACTATCATCGTCGCCGTGTAAACGGAAAAATTTCACGTAATCTGATTTCACGTAAACTGTATGTGGGCAATGTGGGTAAGGTACATTTATTAGATTCATCCATTCAGCCTTTTGGATGAGCTTAATTATTCGTTGACTTGTTTCTGTTTATCAATATAGCAGCAACAACAACAGAAAATACAAAAAACAAAAAAAGAAAAAACAACACGGAATAAAACTGAATACACAGATATAAAAATATCAAAATATATTTACGTACATACATATTTGTAAATGTAAAACCATCTGCTAAACAAACAAATCGATCAATAACAAGAACAAACACTGAACTGAAAAGTATAAAAATGCTCGTATGTGAAACTTGTTGTTTTTTTTTTCATCGTATATCGCATTTTTTTTTTTTTTTTTATATAAAATACGCACAAGTTTGTGCTCTGTTGAGTTGCGAAGCCCAATAAATACGTTCTCACATCTGTTTCAATCCATTAAAAAAAAAAAACACAAACTTTATCAAAAAGAAATCCGATATTATTAGTCAGCAGACACCATTCCAATTACATAACGTTAACGAAACCAGCATGTATTTTGGTTATAAATGCGTTGGAATTATCATTTTTTGATAGTCGTTGTACCTTTAATTTAAACAAAAAAAAAGGAAGAAGATGCGGGGAAAAAAATGTTATGAAAATGCCAAAATTTAAAAAAAAAAATGTCATACATATATGTTGATAAAATTTTGGAAAAAAAAAATGAAAAAAATCTTTCTTTCGTTTTTATATACTGTTTAATGTTTTCATATCATTTTTCATGGCGTTTAAAATATTTTGTGTAGTGTATATGAAAAGACACGAGACAATATAATTGTGTGACTGTGAATGTATGGGGTACGATTATTATATTGTTATCAAAAGAACATATACATATTATATGTAAATATTTACGTAACTATATGTACATTAATTGGCTGGCTGATAACGAGAAAAGGTGTAATACCCACCTGTACAGTGATTGCAATCATTCGCACTTAAATAATCTCACTTTTATTTTTTTTATTTTTTTTTTCTTTTATTTTAAAGCTGTTATAAAATGTTGTTATGCCATTTCATTATTTTCATTATTTCTTTCTTTTTTTAGATTATGTTTGGTTAAATAAAGGAGCTTGTATCTTGTATTTAAGGTTTATTACCATTTATAGACACTGTTAAATTTATTTAAAAAATAAAAATGTTGATAATATAATTTTGTTAATCGAATTTTCTTTTTCGCATTTAATTCGTGTGTAAGAACAGCACATACAAAGTTAATAATTTTCAAATAAATAACATTAGACTCTGTGTACCATTTAAAAAGTACCTAAATGTTTTATTTATAAACATGACGGTTTGATTAAGATAATCAAATAAATTTTTGTAAAAAAAAAACACAAAATTACGATAATATTTACGCTTTTCTCTTCAAACCCTAACACACCATACACATGAGAAGGTATTTAAAGATATGTTCGAGTTCGATGTTCATATGTCTTCTGTATACTTTTTACTTATGAGTAGACGTTCATTGTCGAGTTGTAGTTGAATTACCTACATACATGTAAAGTAAGACAAGACAGAGTTAAAGGTGTATAATTAGCTAACATCTGCGTTTGAACAAAATATCGTATCAAATTTCTCATTTCACACATGTATTAATTAACAATTTGATAACCGTGTAATAATGTGAAAAGGATAAAATTTTGTATTTTTATTGGTAAATATTTGTGCACTTGGATACTCATTATTTACATATCATAAGATATATTTATGTACGTCAAAATATGTAACAACGTCTCTATGTGTATTCATGTTATTTTATATATCCTATAGAGTATAAGGTATAAGGTATGTATAAGTACAAGTAAATATTTGATAAAAAAATTTTTGTTTCATTTATTTTTGACAAACCACATGCCTCTATTACACATATATCTGAAAAATTAAATGTGTAAAATACTTACAAGCCATAGTAAGTTTATACCATACTTTATTTTATATTCTGGAGAGTTCATTAATTTGTGATTTATTTAAAAATTGTATGGTGACGAAATAGAAGATGGGTTCATAAAGTTAACACTGCACAACACTGCAGCAACATATCCAATCAAGCGTTCAAAAAGTAATCATGACTAAAATAATCTGGTTCGTTTTTTCAACACAGTTTTCACACGTTTAGTAACACAGACGTAAAACTAACATATTAATTGCAATATAAAATTCGATGTTGCGATGACTACTTAGACTAAAATTTTGAAGTTCGAGTACCTATATTGAATTTAGTTATTTTTGCCAAATTAATTGTTCAGAATAAAAAATATTTTAACACAAATGTCAAAATGTCGTAAAATGCATCAGTTACTTCATCGTAACACAAAAATTTTAATATTACTTATAGTAACATTAAAGCAACATTTCTGCAACACGGTAAAGTCATGATTACTAAATGAACCCAGCCAGAATTTGATGTGGTTAAGAAATAAATTTCAGTCTTTGAATAACTTTTCGATTCGTATTTAAATTTTGTATTTAGATAAATTTATGAAATAAAAATTCATATGAAAATTAAAAAGTTTTTCATTTCAAAAATTTTGAACCACATAATATACATGTACGATGAAATTGAAAATTAGAACAAATTATTTCGCTTCTTAATTCATATGATAATCGCATAGCTCATTTTCGTTTAACATTTTTCGCCTTTGATATAGTCATTTTTTTGGTCGATTATTAGCCAAAAAAATTTTATAATCGTTCTCCTTTTTCTTTTTTGAAATAACTTTAATGCCCACATTTTTGTGTTAGCCTTGGCCCTAAAAATTTACTGCATACCTAATTAATTACTCACATTTTCTAAGAACAGTCTTTTGATCATTACGTATCTCAAATATAGTAAACTAATTTACTGTTCAACTAATTAATTCTCTTCATATAATTTTCATATTTAATTACTTATTATATACTCATTAAAAATTAATTCTTCAATCCTTTCTATTTCACTTGAATTGAATTTAAATTTTCTTTCAAAAAATTAATTTTACACAAATATGCACAATATATACGGACTTATGAATATTAAAAAAAAAACATTTATAAGCAAATGCATGTATGCGTTGTTCTAAAACTTTTAATTCCTTTGAAAACTTTTAAATTAACATACAAATATGAATTGAATATACATACACACATCTAGATACTAAAATACTAAAATATTAGTGGTGTCCTTTCATTATCACGAAATATGAAAGTAGAAAATCGAAAATTTAAAATTCAATTTATATCCTCATACAAGAGTCGATTTTTATTATACCTAAAAATCAAATTATTTACTAAATGCCATTTGAAAAGTTGATAAAATATTTTTCTTTTTTTTTTAAACATCATTATACGTACATATATGAAAGGACAGAAAACTTTATTTCTTTGCGATTTGCCCCACATATACACAAGTACAAATTTACATATTCAAAGGAGTAAAACAAATTCATTAAAACTTATTAAAATAGTGAATTAAATAAATTCGAGTCGAGGAAAAAAAAGAAAATATTTAACAAATTTGAATTTGAAAAAAAAAATTGTAAATTTCAAAACTCTAATTTGTTACGCTCCAATAAATTAGTTAAGAAATTCGGTGGGATTTTTTATTCTCCACAAAAAAAAAAAATAAAAATTAAATGAAACAAAAAAAAAACAATCATTTATAAACACCATCAAAATCTAAACTTAAAAAAAAAAAAATTAAGATTTAGTTTTAATGTCGAACGGATCTAAAACTATTCAAACATCTGTTAAAGTCATTAAAATAATGTAGAGAAGTACTCTATTGGAAAAAAAAATTTTACTTAATTTTCCTTCATTTTTATTTTTATTTCTTTATTTTTTTCATGTTATTTTCTCTCTGTGCGTTAATTCTTGTCTAAACTGAACTACATTATATTTATACAAAGATTTACGATTTATTTTTTATTTGTTTTTGGTTTTTGGTTTTTGTTGTTTTGTTGATTTTCGCTTATTTTTTACATTTCAAGTTTTTTTTTTCCATTTTCTTATGTTTTTATTTTGGATTGGAGAACTTATTTATGTCAGTATTAACGAAAATCATTACATTTTCTTCTATATTTTAACGTTCATGATGATGATATGTTCTGGTATTTTCGTGCCCTGTATATTATGGTGTGGTGGTAATAAAAATTTTCTAATGTACAAGACATACAAGACGTAGTACAATATATATGCAAGAGTATGTAGAAATATATACGCATATCCATTTAAATATTACTGTACTCCTAAATGTATGAATTAAGATATGAAAAATAAACTAAAAAAAGGAATCACATATACATTTAATGTCTTAATGTGTATTTATAATAAAGGAAAGAAGAGAATATATATATATATATGTATATATATACAAATGAATATGTAAATATTTATACGCCTGTATATAAATCCTATACACATTTATATTCCCATATATAATCATCAAATTAGTTTGCAACATTTTATGACTAACCATTTTCAACTATATATTTGGTACAGAATAACATTCATAATATATCATAAATTTATTGGTTAACTTAATGGTAGTACATAAATGTATATTCAAATGTTATACGCCTTTCACAATATACACTGTGTTGTACACTGTGTACATAAATGTCTATAGGAGTATGTAGATTTTACATACTTCGGGTCGTATTCATTAGCCTCGATTATACACTATTCGGATATTTTTAAATTTTAAGATAACCTGGGAGCGGTAATATAAATTTCGTTTGAACATAACCTTGTTATACCGCACAGCAACAGCACGGTCACATATAATCCACATAACCTTGTTTTCATTTTGTCATATAAAAACACTTAACTTTTCGCAATCAGCTGACATGTTCGACACTCCGAAAATGAAGTCCGAAAATAAATTTTTATAAAGGTTGATGAGTAAAATGAAATTATACTCGGCAAAGATATATCTGATATAGATAATCTTGAATTGTGAATATGACCCTTAAATGTTTTAGTCATACGTGCATTTGTATGTGCATGTACATATACAAAATATGTACACATGTGTACATAATAACCGACATAAAATTGTAACAAAAACTCACCTACGAATATGCATGCCTGCTTATATATCCTTATTGTAGTTGAAGATTTTGTGCAAAAAATATATACATATGTAAAAACATCTAACATGGATCTAACTGTATACTATATTAAAAAGTATTAAACATTTTATTAAAATTTTCAATTGTTACACATTCACATATAAACTGTACATAGCTATATTTATCATTTATGTAAATGCGTGAGTAATTTGTTAATTTGTATTCATATAGGTTATCGTTATATTACTCAAAAATATCCGTTTACCAAACCTATACTACAATATAAATATATAATGATTTTGAAAATATTCATGTTTTTCTTAATTTTTCCAACACATTTATATAGTTTTTATATGTAGATATATTATTTTTCATTTTTCCTTATTTGTTTGTCTTTCACATTATATAAAAAGATTTACTTTTTACCACAAAAATCCATTACATTTATTTTTATTATCAGCTAACTATTTATTATCAGCGTATCTTGGTGGTCGTTTATAGTTCGACGTTCAACTTCATACATCTTCTTATATATATCAAAAGAAGCATTTACATATGTATTGGTATCGATAATATATACATTTATATAATATATGTATATACTATATATGCTTTGAATCTCTACTTCATATAACAACTAATAAATTTTAATATTTAACTACACCGTGATATATGTATATGCATTTATTTATGTATTTACATACAAAAAAATTACTTATGTATTATTCATATTATTCAAAGTATATAAAAATGAAAAACAAAAAACTTAAAAAAATAAGAATTAAAAAAAAAAAGAAAATACCAGAATTATTAAAAAAAAATGTTTTAAGTGTGTGTAAATGTTCGAGATTCGAGCGAGCTACTTATACAAATTATTTTATGGTTAATATAGAAAACAATTTGTATGCACAATGTTGCAATTATACAGTACACAGCAACAACATAATAGTTCGATATACAAATTAATGCATGTATACGAAACGAACGAGTAGTTTCTTTAAAGTACTCATGTAGGGTACATTAAATGTGGAATCTGTAGTGATTTGTTTGTTCTTTTTTTTGCTTCCTAAACGAGTATATTTTATAGGTAGTAAATACATTTTGTACTTTTTAACTGAATTCATTTCTCAATACAAATTTGTATATGGTATTATAATTAACGCAAATAAGCAGATCTAAGTATATGTGTAATGTATTATAACACATTTTACGAGCATTACACTTTACATACATTTATATTGCTTAAACATAAATGTACAGATACACTTATTTACGTATACTTAAATCTGAATAGTTTTAAAATTCACTTTCGATAAATTTAATTTGTTCTAAACATATATACGAACGAATACAAAATGTACACATACCATACCCACTTATACTATAGTGTTGTTCTACGACAACAAAAACACGAAATTCTTGGATGAAATTGTGGTAAATTTTATGATGTTTCTAGATATTATTTATAAAGTTTTTTATGTAAGTAGTTTTGGGTTAGATTTTATGTGCCTCGTTATTTGTTATGAGTTTGTTGTGGCGGATAATATTAGGTCAAATATTTTTTTTTTTTTTTTTGTAATTAGTACAGATCGAAAATGTTGTATACAAATAGAAAATAATTTTAACATTATCTTTACACACCAAAATAGAGAAGCGCAGACAAAAACATTACCACATTTTTCTTGTTTTTCTTGTTCTTAAAAAAAAACCTTCTGTATAATTATAAAATTTTTCTAATAATCGATAAAAAATAAAATACTAAAAAAAAAAAATCGAATGTTCATGGATTTTTCGTCTGGCCAAAAATCGTTTCGTTTAGATTTCATAATAAAAATTAGTAAAACAATTTAACAGTCTGTAATTTTTATAACGTTCATAATATAAAATTTCAAAATGTATCAGATAAATTTATTTGAGTTAAATGTTGTAAATACATATATGCACGCACACACTCGCATATATGATATACCCGTTAATACACATACAAAGTAATATTGTGTTTAAATTTATTTGCTTCTATACGGTAAAATATAATACTGGCGAATTTTCTACACTTAAAAAGATTATTATACAAAAATGTCGGTTTATTTGATGATATACTATATTGTGTTGCTCTTTTAACTATTTCAGTTCGACTTTAATTACTCAACATACTCAAAAACAGAAGAACAAAAGAAAAAACATCATTCGTTAGTAATTAAAAATTAAAACACAAAAAAAAAATATCTGCATCGTTCTGGAGCCAATAAAAATCTGCTTGGAAAAATCTGCTTTTTAGCAGTCTGCGTTTTTTGGTTGTTTTTTTTTTTTTTTTTATTGAAGATAATTATCTAATTACATGGGACTTTGAATTAAGGAACACCAAAAATTTATAAAGAATACAAAATGTGAGTTCACAACAGCTACTATATGTGATCTGAAATTAAAAATTTTTGAGTCAGTATTTGTGTGTATACATAAAGTGTGTATCTAGATAATTTTTATCAATAACACATATGGTATTAGTGTATTTGTGGTCGCATTTTAAAATTTTTGTCATAACTGAACGACAAAAATAATTATCCATTATGTACAATTACATATGCACACATAAATTTGCAGATATAAAATGTTTTATATATTCAGTATATAGTATATACATTAAAAATTTGAATCAACATGAAATTGTTTGAGTCTGTCAAATTAATGTTTCATTCATCCATCTATTGTCTTTAGCTGTTGACGTCTATGTGATGGGCTGTATTAAGTCTTCATAAAATTTACCGAAATACCATTCCAGTTAATACACATAATGCATATTCATACAAATACAACGTATATCTTTGATATGTTATATTGTTTTTTAAATGCACAGGACACAAATATGTATATACGAGTATACTATAGTATATGAAAATGTTAGTAAATTTAAAATGAATTTGCACTTTGTTGACAATTTAATAAAATTATTATATGGATTTTAATTATGTATTTGTTTAATTTTCATTTAAATTTTTTCTAACTGTACAGATCTTTTAATTATTAAAGTTAGAAATAAATTTGTATTTTTCGAAAAAAGACTAAATAACATTCCTTTCGAATTTAATTGATTCATATCATAATTTATTTTGTGTAAAAAAAAAAAACAATAATTGCTAAAGAATTTTGTTTTGGTTATTGACCTCCTATATACATAAGTAACATTTATTATAAAGAAAATTTCTTGATATACAGAATACAAAATACGTTTATGGATGATGATACCTAATACATAATCTGAAAATCTGCACGAATAATGACAAACAGAAAAATATAATAATGACAGCAGTGTATGTAAGAAGTTCAAATACATATTATCTGATACAGGCATATGCTCGTATGTATAATTTATGAATGAAAGTCAATTTTGTTAAATGTTTAATATCATATATAGTATAGTTTGCCTATTGCATGTCATCTTAATAAATTAATCACTTAACAACAATAATAATTCATGACGAAACATATCGAAGTTAAAACATAAAGTCAAATAATTTGTATATAAACATAAAATTCAACTATTATGATTGCCAGCCATTTATTGATAAGATATGTACATTATGAATATAAACAAGTTTGTATAAAGTTTAATTTATATACTTATTGCTAAACTAATTTCACATAAATAAATATACAAACATTATTCTGTGTTTATTCCATAATTCTATTTGAATCTATACTCATAATTAATTAGATCTATACATACAACTATATGAAATGTACATAATATATTCTATACACATAAGTATTTGGCTTATAGTTGATCTATACAAATTTTGATGAATTCGAACTGAATTCTATTGATGATTGGACAAACTACATACACTCAGCAGATGTATATGTGTAATTACGAAAAGTCAAACAATAATTAATGCTGACTAAGTAATTAGATGTTGCCGAATTACGATGATAATAATTATTATGATTCACATTGATTTCATTATACGATAATATTTTGTCTGGAATCAAATTTGCATAATCACTTTTATATTATTTTATTTTTCTGTTTTTTTTTTTTTTTTTTTGTTTGGTTTATTTAATGATACAAAACAAACACAGTTTCTAGGTAATTATGTGATATCGCTATATAATTATGGATACATTATCCTGATGTTAATGGTTTTTCTTTTTTATTTTATTGACACATAAAATGTAAGAATATTGTTTTGATTTATACAAAATTTATTACAAAATTATTTTTGATCCTTTATTGATTAGCTTAAAAATAGAACAACACATGTACACGTGTGTATATCTCATAATTTATTGACATTACATACAATAATTAGAATGTATAGAAAATATTATAAATAAAAATTGATCGAATGTACATAATATTTTCTATGTATAATCGATAAAAAAATATATTTTTTTGTATTTGTCTTTCATTATCATTGAGAAATTTTCCTGATATTTCATCAATAATTCAGTGAAATATGTTTAGTTATACATATATTAATCAAAAATTCTAATAAGGATTTCACAGATATCATATTAAATTTATTTATATTTGTATAAATTGGGTAGAAATTTTTGTTTTATATTATATCCTTGAAATGTTTCAATCAAATCTTGTAAAATGTCTTACATTCAAATGTCAATTCTAATTTAAATGTGTTGATATACAACGACAAAATATGTACATATACACGTACAAAATTTATTACAACTGCATACTTAATATGCGTACACAACAACAGAACAATAAGAGTACGCTATTTTGATGCGTATACATATTGTGGTTTTTATGGTTTTAAATACCATATGTCCTCCTCTATTTATCATTTTTGTTTATCTATGCAGTATATCCAATTATACAAAATAGGATTGCTGTATATGTATGTATGTACATCTAAGGACGTGTGCCTGCCACGTGGATTTATATTGTAATTGCTTTCTAATACTCACCGTCTTTTCAAAAAATTGTCAGGATAAATCTAAACAGCTGTTAAAATATCATTTGTATAAAATTGATGATAACAAATGAATATTGTTAACACTATCGGTATATAAACATGCGTATATATGTACATACATGAATGGATTATTATTATTATTTTTTTTTTTTTTTTGATTTTGATAACCTGAAATATTATTATTCGAATATTTCAATCTGTCAAATATTCGAATAAAAATTCTATTATGGGAAGTGATAAAATCAAATTCCGCATCCTCAATCAACAAAAATAAGAAAATAAAACTATTGAAAGAAAAAGATTAAGGCATAGGCCTATAAGGATATTTCTGTTGGATAAATCTATATTCGTCGTGATTTATGTATATAGTTTGTATCCAGATATAAATTTTATGCAATAAATTGTATTTGAATTTAAATTAGAAACGTAATATTTTACACCTTTAAAATTTTGGCATATACCCATTTTATTCTTAGCACTTTATATGTATGTTGGAATATAAAAATGATAAAATCGATTTATTGCGTAGTATACACTTTTTCGAAAATCAATTTCACTTTCAGTCCAAATAATAAAAATAAATTAAAATCAATCGTATGTTATGTCCAAAGTAAAAACAATCTGCAAAAAATTTGAAAAAAAGAAAAAGGAAATAAGAATAAAAACAAAAAAGATATAACACAAAAATAATTATAATCTTATTGTATCCGTTCGTATAAAGGATCCCATCTGAAAATATGTATACAACATGAGAAAAACATACGCATGATGTCCATAAAATGATATAATATTATATCCATATAGTCATGTAAATCTACATATATACGCAAAATAAATTTGTGTCTGTATTATTACACACGCACATATATGTGCATAAATACAAATCTAGAGACAATATAGGTACATTATAATATAAGAAGAAATTCGGATAACCGAAGAAGAAGAAAAAAAAAAATTAAATTCAAGTGAAATGAAATCAACAAGGAAATGATGAAACTAGCACTTTTTATTATTTGCTGAGCTTTGAATCACTCAATCCAATTTCATTTTCATTATTTTATGTATACTCGTCTCGTAGTTCATACTTTTAATGGTACTGTATAATACGAATAAAATTCACTTGAAAATCAATCAACGAAAATATACACACACATAATATATTACATGTCTTCATTACCGCACTTATATATTGTATAATGTATCCTACAACAATAAACTTCATCTATAAAAAATATGCACACAAACACATTCAGATGATATCTACATACAAGGATACTATATACAAGGATACCAAAATAAATTTTATATACATGTACATATAGTAATGAAATATTTCATTGTAGCATAATATTTGCACAAATAATTTGATTCTGTATATGTATAATATTTTCCAGGATAATAATTAACAAGGATAATTTTATGTTTGAAAATTTTCATGATAAATGCACAAAAGTTTTAGGCGTACATAAAGTTACGTACATATGTATAGTGCCCCATAATAAGTACAAGTACAAGAGTATTTTGCAATGACTGCTGAAATATAAAAAGGAAAATGAAAATTAATTTGGGGTAAGTTGAATTTTATCTATTTATTTACCCTTCAAAATATACAAAAAAAAAGTAGAAATAAAAATTACAATTATATTAAGTGATCATAAATCAATGGAAACGGAAATGAAAATTACAATGAATGTGAAACAAATCGAACTATTATTGTCCAAATAAAATACATAAACAAATTGTTATTTTATACGAAATCATCTATGTAGTAGTAGTAGTATCATTCTAGTAGGTTAGGTGGTAATATTAAGTACCTAATTATTTCAATGTAGCAATCTATATAGTATTTCAATGTTATTAGTAACATTTTTCATCGATTTTGTGGTGTTTAGTAAAGTAGATGGTGAGCAAACTAAATAAAAACTAATTCAATGAATCTAGGGTAATAATAAGGTAAATTAATTTATAAACGAATATAGTGTGTACTGCATGTAGTATGTAATGTTTTTTCAGGGATTTATTTCTTTTTTATACAATCGTAGAATGTTTGGAAATACAAATCATTTCTAGGAAATATATTCCAAAAACTTTTTGATTAACAAATCAACTGAGATAATCAAAATAATTTGGCAAATATTATGCCAAACACATAATTAAAAACAAAGAAGAATGACTTTCAAAGGAAGTTATATTCAAATATTTTATTATTCATTAAAGGATTACTAAATTCAGAAACCATAATATTTTCTTATTAATTCATATCATTTTAATAATGACAGGCTGATAAATTATGAATTAAGTGCTCAAAAAAATTTCATTCTGTTTAGAAATTTAAAAAAGTGGGAAGAAATTAATAATTCTACTTCAACACAAAAGCAATACATTTACATAAGTATACGTATTTTATGATCCTTGTTTCTTCTTTTATTCATTCATATTAATATTATCTTCATTTTCAATTTTTTTTAAATTTATCTTCATTTTCAATTTATAAACATGCTGTATATCAATTTTAAGAATGCCCAACACCACACGTTTGAAATAAAGAAGGAAAAATTATTTTCAAAGTTGTGTGTATAATGAAGAGGAATGAATATTAAAATATGCATTCGAAAAACTCAATTAGTCGACTGACTTATTAGTCAATTAAGTAAATTTATGAGAAGTAACCCGTGTGCACTGCGTATTCTTTAGTTGTATAAAAAATATTCTAGTATCTACATATACATACAGTATGTCATATAGATAGTAGTACAGTACATACTTCATTCAACTTGTGCTTCTTCAATATAGTATTTTTTCTAAATTTTATTTTTTGCGTATGCAGTATTGTATGTAATGTATGTATGTACATGATGTACATAAATTGGTTGGTATATAAAGATTTCATTTGTATATTTATGATCGATTCGGTAACATACTCATACATACTATAAACATTCTGTTTGATGATTATATTCGCAACTGTTGGTGTTGTTAAGTACTGAATTATAGACAGATACTGTGCGTGCGTTATGGTTATGACTTACTTCACTCTATAATATGCTTGCATTAAATTTTTAATTTAAAAAAAGTGAAAAAAAAATAAAGTATGAATGTATAACTGCAAGGCTAAATGCCTACTATCTGCTATAAAGATTTAAGAAAACTGCATATTTAAATTTGTATTCGAATGCATTATGTGCAAGTATTCTTGTTCATTCATGTGGCTGTGAATCTTTTTGAATTGTATTATTAAAGTGATGAGTAGCTGATTATGAATTATACATAGTATATGAATGTAATATGATTGTGTCTGCTACTTAGGTGGCAAATTAATAATTATTTATTATGTATCCCAATACATAGAGACTTACATTCACTCGCATACATGTAATAATTAGATATATTTTGTACATTTTATGTTAGATGTAATATAGAGAAGATGAAAAGAAATTTTATTTCATGAAAAAAGATATAACTACATATAGTTATAAATTTGAATATAATAATTTTAACCGAGCTAATGACTGTGTATCTATACATATCTACTAAGTATAATTTCATGTGAGTATGTGTGTATATGTACATATGGTGTGCGATTATCATTATGCTGAATGTATTCTAAAATGAAAATTATGTTATGTATTAAACAAATTGAATTTGCAGAACGGTAATGTGATCCTAATTTTCTTTTTTCCATCACAGATGTTTTTGATTGCGTATTAAGTGTATATAAGTACAAATTTATATGTATATAAAAATACCAATATACCTTTTAAAATATGAATATAGGCATGTATAATATATGCATACATGCTCGCGAATTTTACACGAAATACCAAAGCCATCGAAATTAATTGAATTTTAATGTTGAGGTAAAGGCACATACATACAAATAAATAATTCTCATATACTCGTAAGGTTTAAGTATTAATTTCCATTTTTGTAAATTGGTATGTAATAAATTAAGGATTTGTATATATTAGGTATAAATGCTTGTAAAATATTTTATGTACAGATGAATATGTACGATTATGTTTAAAATGCAACATATAAATATACATTATATGCATCCTAGCTAAAAATACACGAAATACATACACTAACATTTTTATAGTTTTTCCAAAAAGAAGAAAGGCAAAAATTTAAACTTTACAGAATTTTAGTACGAATCTTCCACAAAAATAGTATACATATAGACGTGCATTTCTGCGTTAGTGAAAAAGTAAAAACAAAAACAAATAAAAAAATAAAATACAAAATCCTTTAACAAGGTACATAAGGTACTAGGTAGTATGTAGTATGGTGGTACCGAAACTTACTACACTATAACTCGTAACTAATAACTCGTACATTATTTATCCTTTTATCTGGTAGAGAAATTATAACCTAAAAATTCATTACGCTTTGAAAAATTCACTTTAATTAACAAAAGAATCCTCAATTAATTTTCATTATACCTTATGCTTTGAACTGCACTATATTTTCAACTATATAAATGTATGCACATATATGTATAACATATGTATCAGTATACACTCTATACGCTAATACATACAAATACCAATGTAAAACTAACAAATATGTGTGATTATACGTATACATACACTCGTATTTATGCAATGTAATTTCAGAGAAAATAAATAAAATAAAAATTAAATTCTTTATTCCGCCGTGTATTTTCATTTTCATGAAAATTTTATTTCTCCTCTTTTTATTTTGAAAATTTTCTTAAATCGTTCCATTTTCCTATTTTTGTAGACTGTCTGTATATACAAATATGAGTATGATTGTCCTATATTTATGAAATCATGAATATTATAAAACATAAAATGTACAGAAACCGAAATCATATCTGAAATGGAAATAGGTATGTATACATTTTATTACTGTTTCAAAATAAAAAAAAATTCTCATGCAGGTAGACATAAGGAATAATAAAATGGTGCGGTGCGCATGCACGTTATCAATAGCAACAATTAATTTTTTCGATGACGTCAATGGAGAAAATTAAGGAGATTCATTTTTCTACAAATACGAAAAAAATGACACTGAATGAACTGTAACTGAATTCAGAATTCAGAGATTCAGAGCATAATTTTATACTCGTGACTTGTGAGTCGTGAAAAATGAACAAATGAGAGCTTTTAAATGATTGAGAAAATTTTTAGTGATTTGTAAAATGTTAAATGGCGCTAAAAGTATTCAAAAACCGAATAGACAATTTTACCACTGTCTAAATTCTAAAATGCACAAAGTAATGCACTTTTATTATAATATCTGAATATTGTCTGAGACTGCTAACAAGACTGAGGACTAAGGAGAAGTTAAATTACTCAAATATTAAGCAGAAATTTATCAAATTCACAAAAAATCGAAATCATTCATTTTGAGAAATATTATTAAAGTGGTGGAAATAAGGACTTTGTTTCCAGCAAAGTATGCAATAGATAAATACTATGTCAGTTTGTATGTTGATGATGTAAGGAACTAAAACACATTATTTTGTCCCTTTATATACAGAACATAAGGTTCCTTATTACCATTAGCAAACAAAAAAAAAAAAATAAAAGAAATTTTTACGTGTGTTATATTTGCTACTGGTGTGGTGCGGTATTCCTTTCTTATACTTATTTCATTGATTACATCAATTTCGTGTTCAATTCAATAGTGTAACATACACCCATACATTATACTACACACTACAAACAAAAAAACACGATGAAAAAGAAAAAATGAAAAAAAAAAAAATAAAAAATGTACACTCATACATATTTTCCCCCGCCGCTCTATATTGTGTTACTATCATCTTTATTAGCCAGAAGCGACCCTACAATTTTTGTTGCCACTGTTTGCTGGCTTATTGGATGATATTTTGGCTCACATCATATTATATTTTATATTATACACTACTAAAATCTAAAATTTACTTTATATACAATCTAGCTACAAATGTGTAAATACATTTTTATATCGTATTATGTATGGTGTGTATGTATAACTCTGTTGCTGCTGTTGCTGCTGCTTCTGCTGCTGCTGATATTTTGTATATATTCAAACAATATAAAATATATATGTACATATTATGTAGGGCTGCGGATATCTGGTACGATGTCTTACGTGTGCCATACGTTTAGCCTTTAGTCAGTTATATTGTGATGTGCTGCACATATGTATCGTGTTCTGAATTATAAAAAATGTTCTTTTTTTTTTTTCAATAATAATAATAATATGTACATTTCGATCGTTTTATTCGATTTAAATTAATTCAAATTTTTAGGTAGATAGTTTTATAAAAGAGAATCCTTCAAAATTTTATTGTTTTTTTTTTTTTTAAGTGTAAAGCAAAAAATTCGTTACATTAATTACCAATTAAATTTATGTTTTATTTTTATTTATTTTTTGTTAATTTTCAAATTTTTCATAATTTTACTCAAATCAAAAAAATATCTGATCATTTTATAATATCAAATTGTTAGCGGCATGAAAGAAATTTGTAATTTGATTGGTTTTTATTTTCGTTTCAAATACAGTGAACTACACACAGTAATATATAGTGATAAAAATAAATGAATTAAAAAGTGAAAAAAAAAGAAAATATATTTCAAACGACATACATTTTTATCGATTTAAAATTACAAATTTGTCGAGTGCATATTTAGAATTTGTGTACATACTCATATGCTTACATATAAAGGTGTACAATCGTATATTTATTGTGTGCATATACATACATTTTTTTTTTACATGTGCGTGTATAATGCAATATATAATCAATTGTGCATGACATATTGCATTTAATTCGAATAAGCTATCAATGTATTAGATAACATATATATAGAAATGATATTACATAGCAGCTACACAGTGAAATAGTGAATTGAAAAAAAATAAAATAAAATATTAAATATAAAAATAGGAAAATAAAAAATAATAATAAAAATGACACTATAATAACATAACAAACAACAGATCACGGATTACATTCATATGCATATTTTAACCGGATCAATTGAAGGTGTATTAATATCTCTGCATATTGATGATTATAAGGATTAACGTACTCTCACAGATTTTACAGTAAAATATTTTTATAAGAGGATTATACACACATATGTATATAAATTTTGAATTATGTATATGTATGTGCATAAGTGTACACGAGTACTTAATGTTCTTTTATCTATTACATGAAAATATTTCGTCTAACTAAAAATATGTTTTTGTTTACGGTTTCTCATGCGATTGTAAATAATAAAAAAAAATATAATTAAATTACAAATACAAAAGTAATCTATTGAAAGAAAAAAAAAGAAAAATATTATTTGAAATAAGAATCAAAATACGAACGACAGAATATCAATTAATTGAGTGAAAGGTTCTCGCACATTAATTTGCATTAATCGCTCAAATAAAATGATTGTTTTTGTTTGATGGAAATCGAAAAGAATAATTAAAACTCTTTAATATCTTGGAAATGCTCAACAATTTTTTTTTTTATTTTCAGCTGACAGTAATATTAAATGTCAGTAAGTCTTTAGAGAGAATGTGATTTGTATCTTGTATGTACAAGAAATCAGAAAACATCAAAACAAACAAAACACAATAACAAAAAGAGCAGAAAATTATAATCCTTTATATCAATTCAGATTACATATACAGAACGTTGTACTATATCCTTCTTATTGTTATATATTTATTTATTAAAATGTTTATGATTTTTATTGCTCGTAAATCAATACGTTTTCTTTCGATGAACATTTATACTACCACCTACCATCATAATAAGTACCTGCTTACATTACATTACATACTTGAGTTGTTCTGTTAATTTAATGATTTTCATTTATTTACAGTTATTATCATTATTGTTATTATGTTAATTTTTATGTGTATTCTAGGTTCATGCATGAATTCTAAAAAAAAATAACAAAAAAAAAATGAATTACAGGAAGAAATTGCGTGTATTTTTGGTTTTTTCGTTTTTTTACTGTTTTTATTGTGTTTTAATATTTCTTCCACAATTAACATGACTTATACTCTTATAAACAAAAAAAAATAGGTTAACAATTTCATTCAAAATATGAAAATAACATACATTACATACACACACAGTGTTTACTATGATTTAAGTTTAGATTTTTTTTTCATTTTTTTGTATTATTATGAATTATTTGTTTTTGTTTTGTTCTAATTTTCATACATGCTGTATACATATATACTCACAATTTGCATTTGAATAAAAATTGCGTGTACCATTTTATTTTTTATTTTTTTATATTTTTTTCATTTATACTGTGACCGCAATTTCGTTCTTAAATTTACACTTAACTCTCAAGTATGTACGCATGTATATAATGTACGTAATGTAAATAACTCGTATTTATTTTAGAAACAATAATTAAAATCCATATTATGTATGTGCTGTATACAAATACAAATTTATGTTTACATTCATTGTAATAAATGAAAAAGAAAAAAACATCAAAACAATTTCCAACAATATATTTCCTTTAGGGAAAATTTTTGAATTTGTTTTTGTCTTTTGTTGTCGTTGATTTAAATCGGTTTTTTTTTTTTTGGTCATATTTTTATTTATTTTTTATTTTCATTATTTTCATTTCATTTCGTTTTTATTTTTGTTTTTATCAATTCAATTTTCACAGATTATCCATGTACCCACCTAGAAATAATACCAAACAAAAATGGAAAAAAAAGGAATAAAAAATTTGTAATAATCGCAATCATAATTAAAATAATTATAATTACCTATGGAACCAGAGCTAATTACACTTTTTTTTCCAAACTGCTTTAATCTTCCACATTATCCCTTTTTTTCCATTTCATGATAAAACTTTGCAATATTAACTGATGATGATTCGCATAATTATTTTAATTTTTAAATTGAAGATAATGTAACATCGTACAGAAATTTACATCTTACAAGAAGGGAAAAGGATTTTATTTTTATTTTTTTAATAAAAACTAAGTAATAGGAATAACAATTAACTTGTGAAATATTTTTGAAAAATATCCTTTGGAAGTGTTTTATTTTATTTTATTTTTAATTGTTTGTTATAGTGATTATTATTATTTGTACCTAAATATTTCTACCAAAGTCTTTCTAAACATTTTTTTTAGTCAATTGAAAATTTAGAAAAAAATGCGATACATTCTAAGATAATTTCCTTGCTTTAAATACCTTCGCACATAATCACTCCTACACACAGGATTACTTTGACTCATTAATTTTATAATAAAACAAGAATTTTCTATAAAAAATGATAATTTCATGAGTGTGCATCCTTAAAAATGTTGAAAAAGTTTTAATTCATTTTATCCTTAAACAATACATTAATTCAATTTTTTTTTATATTTTTTTTTTTAGGTAAAAACAATTTTAAATTTACTAAAATCACAATGAAATCATTGATATACTCGTACACACTACACGTCAAGTACTAATATACAGGATATATGTACATATGTAGTTTGTAATTAGAGCTATGGATATCATGAATTAAAAAAGTGCATGTGCGTGCAGTGTAGTCAATTGAAATGAAAATATAAATTTAATAAATTGTAAATATTTATAGGCATGTGTATAATGTTGAATTTTAAAGTGAAATAAAAAAAATAATTAAAAAAAAATAAAAATAAAATAAAAATGAAAATGATTAAAATAAAAGTAAAAAAGTGAAATCAGCAAATATATAGAAAAAACACATTTAATCCAGTATATAGCAGATATAAAGAGACTGAGTTAGTGAGTGAATGAAAAAAACAAATTTCACATGAGACAGGAGAAAAATTTTATTGCAACAATGGCATTTTATCATATGGAAATTATATTGTTATTGATTATCTTTCTGAAAAGTAAGTAAAAAAAAAATACATATATATATATATTTATACATATTTTTATGTCTTTTTTATATTTCTATGTTACAAATACAATATATCGAATGTTTTAATTGTTTTAGGAGAAAAACAATAGGGGGATCCATGACAATTTTTTGTAGTTTGTTGCGTCTTAGTTTCATAATTTCGTATAAACTGACTGACAGCAAACGACCACCTCAAATTTTTTCGTAATTTATGCCGATTCTACTTTCAAAGAAGTGACTTCAATTTCGACTTTGATTTAATGGATGTGGATTAGAACTTCTACATTCAATGCAGTAGAATTGACAGCTACTTTTCTATTAACTATTCGAAAGTCAAAGTTCAATTTGAAGTCACGGCATTGAATGTAGAATCGGCATTATACTTTTTCCTAGTTGTTTTCAATATTACCTGTCATATTTATATTTTATAATATTTTAATTTCTTTGCCGATTGAGAACTGTCAAACATCAACTACTAAATTACAAAATACAAATGTTAGAAACTGCAAAACATTTCACGTTTGTAGTTTTTCAAAACTTTAGTAGTTCACAAATGTAAGGAAATCAACGATGGAAACTGGGAAGACTACTAAGATTACGAAAATTACAAAGACCACAAAACTTGACATGAATCCCCCGAAAATATTCATTCTGTTACTGACGCAATGAATTTTTAATCAGATTTTTCAAATCATAAAATTTTTTCTAAAAATTGAAACACATTTATTTTATTTAAATGAATTGCAAAAAAAAAATATTATTGATGACGAATAAAAAGCGATATTTGATTTTCATTAAAATGTGTACAATAACATCAGTATCTACTTTCTATTTTATACAAATTATTCGAACACAATTATTATTATTTTTTTAAGTAATTTGTTAACAATGAATTTAATTTTACAAAAGACTTGTTTTCAGGATATTGTTGAATTTTATTCCATAAGTTTTTTTTTTTTTTTAAATTTTTTATTCAATTTTTGATAAAAATTTAATAAAATTCAGGTTTATGAGTAAGTTTTCAATTGTATGTATGTGTATACGTCCGATTCTATTATTTAAACTTTTTACGTTATGAAAGAAATAAGGGTCAGTTCAATAACAAATTCGTTTGTAATATGATGCTGGCTCTTCAAAAAAAAAAAAAAAAAAAAAAACCATAATGAATGCATGAATAATTTTTTATGATAGATAATGTTTTATACTCTTAAAATGATCGGATGATACACGTGATGCGGTTCATTAATTTCATAATATAATAATTACTATACGTATGTGTATGTAGTATCAATGAAAACTAGTATAATACATACATATGAAATTTAAATATTTCATATTTACCCGAATATAGTTATTATGAACATCACACAGAATATAAATAGAAATTTTAATAACTAACAACTAACCAATGTGTAATATATGGAGTAATACGTATGAGAATATTGGTACATCATATATAGTGTTCTTCGTACATACGAGTATGTGTATTGTGTATGTACAAAACAAAATTTATTTAATAATTTACTTTAATATCTTTCACTATTAAAATTCATTTGATCTTCAAATAAACGCGCAATATATAAAATAATGTGTCTATAAAATGATAATAATACGGAATACTTTTGATGATGATGATGATGATGATGATGGTCGGTGATACTAAATATGTCTCTAATTAATTTTCATTTTAGAAAAATATGAAAAAAATATATATAAAACCAGGAAATTATTACAACGATTAAGTTTTGTGTAACATACACTTTTTTTTTTATTGTATAATGGTTTAATTTTTTCAAGTAAATATTTTTAATTGAATCTAATGTGTATTACATGGTATTACACATTACTTTTGCTGTTGGGTACATTAACTTTGTTTTCTGAAATTTACACATTACTGCAACTATACCCGGTTCTTTTATAGGTTGAATTGGTTCACTAAAACCGAGCGCCAAATCTCGAGGGCGCAAACAAAAAAATGATTTTTCCTTCTACTTCTACTTATTTTTCTTCATATCAAATACTCAAGAGTACAATGGCCATGTTTGTTTAAAAATGAATATGTAAGTCAAAATATTTTCGGATTTCCTTGTTTACATGAATCTTGTTTCGATTTCAAATTCTTCTTCGTACATGCCCACTAAAGTGCAGTACATATGTGGTTTAAACAAGAAAAAGCGAAGAGAAAGAAAAGTAGAAATAAAAGCAGAATGATACGAGAGAACTAGTTCCTCTCTTCTCCTTTACTTGTACCAGTTTTCTTCATTTTCGTATTCAAATTATGTACTGCACTGTAGTAGACAAGTACGAAGAAGAATTTTGAAATTGAGACAAGATTCATGAAAACAAGAAAATCCGATAATTGTTTTGATCTACACTTTCATTTATAAACAAACATGGTCATTGAACTACAATATCTAGTATTTGAGAAATGTTTGACAAGATATAGTAGTTTCTCTTCTTATTTTCCTGTGTATATTGGGTTTTGCACTGTATTAGGCGAGTACGGAGATGAATAAAATAATAAAGTTTAAAATATAAGAGCGAAAAGTTTAGAAGTGCACTGGACGCTCAAGAGGATAAAACCGGCAATGACTATAACCTATAACGAACAAAGAAAATTTGTAGTACATTTTTTTATATTTAATATTTAAAATATATGGGATATATTTCAGATATTTTATTAAAGATTTTCTTATTTTTTGTTTAAATTAATCTCTTAAAATATTTCTTTTGATTAAAATATGCCACTTTCATATGTGTAATATGAAATAAAAAAATATATATATATATGTATATAATAAAAATCAAATCTCCTTGTAAATTTTATGAAATCAATTTAAAAATACGGAAATACGAATATAAATTGTGAATTTTCTTTTAGATATCTTTCGACATTACACATAACGTATTTATGTATATACACTCGTACAGTCGTATATAGACTTCTTTATATCCATTAAGCTTGTATATAAAATTAACATTATTGATTGAAATCAGACATATTTTCAATCAAATCATCAATCATGACATCTGTGTACATTACACAAACAATATGCAAATTACACACATTTGTAAATGTACATTACTGTTGCTACTATTAACGCGCTTTTTAAACTTATAAATCATTATTAATCTACAATTGTGTGTAGTGGCACGTAGTACGTATACACTTAGTATGTAAATTAATCACAATAATTTATAATGAGGGTATTCAGTTAATGCAGTAAAATGCACGTAATCCGAATAAACCGAGTAAGATACAAGTATGTATTTACATGCCAACACGTTTCACTCGATTTACATGCCATTTACAACATTAAGTGATTACCCTTGAATATAAAAAGTACCAACAAAGCATATAAGAATTAAATATTAGAATGAGTATTTTATGATTGGTGGTGTTTTTATACAATTAACTTAAAATAAACTTTTTTATAGATTCTCAATTCTCATCCAATATTGTAAAAAATAAGATCGCTTTTTAATGTGAATAAAATAAACAAATTGTTGAATCTTGAATACATTTGTGAGGAAATAAAAACAAAAAAGAAAAAAATTAAAATATGTGTACTAAATGTCGAACATTATACACGTTTAACGTTACATAAAATGCGCATAGTTATCGTGTACATACAATTATGATTTATTTTTACAGTAAACAATACATTTAAAAGCAATTTTTTTATAAGACGTTTTGTAGATATTCACATTTATTCACCTTCAAGATAAAAAAAAGAATTGAAAAATTCGCATTTCTTCCAAGTTATTCATAAATTATAAACGTACAGTTTAAGATTTGTTATTCATGAGTATGATGTCGATGTGTATAGTAAATGTTTATCTCAATCTTCAGCAAAAACAAAATGATTACTACTGTTATTAATTACAAGCTCAATAATTTTTATCTCAAAGGAGATATAATTATTATCTGATATGATGTATAAATAAATTCTGTAATATTGCTGTTTGCATTGAAAATTTTCATTTTTCTTCACTTATTTGGTATATACTATATATAGAATTACGTGTACAAAGTATTCTATGTAAATTCGTATATAGATTTTCGTAATATTAAATTCCTTTGATTATTTGATCCGTAAAATTTAATTTTTATTATAGATCTGTAAATGTTATATTGAATTTATTTATCTGTCCCATATACATACATACAGGCATACATAAAATGAATAGAATTTATGTAGATTAATTCAGAAAACGTGTAGCAACATCATCAAAATTTATACTTATTATCAACTGATATACTGGCGTACTGTACATAGTGCCACCACACCAGTAAAATCGCAGTATATTAGCAGTTACCACCAGTACTGTAACAGAATGAGAATAGTGTGGTAAATATAGTAGTGTCTGGCTGGATCTATATACCTAGACAGATATAGGTATAGGTACTAAAAATTCATTCGTTCGGAATAAATTCAATAAAAATCCAGTATGTACTCTATCTATTCGAGTAGTATAATAATACTCGTATATTTTAATGATGAGAGAAAGTTCATTCACTTCATTCACCAATTAAATTTTAATTAAATTTAATCATTCACAAAAGAAAAAAAAAACCCTAATTAAATTCTAAATAATTAATCAGAAAATAACAAAATCAGTGAAATTCAATTAAATCTTGTTGAAAATTATTTGGTGGTTATTTATAGACTGTAGATTTATTTGTTTGAGCTTTGAGCATAAATAATAGTAAAACTGTAATGGTATGAAACTCTTTTGTTTAATATACTTAATTTTAAATGAAATTTTTTTTTTATTTTTCATTAAATTTATGTTGGCGTTAGCGATTACAAATTTTTTAAATACTTTCAATTTGATATACAAAGTGAATACTTAAATAATTTAGATTCTACATTCTTTTTCTTTCTTTCATTTTTGTTAATTTTATGGTTTGTATATTTTTGTGGATTTAGCAAAATTCAAATGAGATTTAGATTTTCGATGAATTTTACAAATGCTCATACACAAAAGTTGTAGACTTATTCAGATATAGATTTATATATTATTTTATATTTAGATTTAATGTATCCTTAAGAAAATAATTTTATATTTATGAACGAGCATTTTAGTATAATTATATATAAAATTTTGGTAAGTGTCCGTGAAATAAATTAATGTAAAATGTGGCAAAATGGTTTCAAATTCTGAAAAATATCTATTTTCTAATTTCATTTTATAGAAAATAAAAAAAAAAAAAACAAAATGAATAGACTAAATACTTAGGCTGAACAATCTTTGATCTAAAGAATATAAGGATACAGACCGATAGAATAGCATTGGCTTGAAGTAACGATCAAATTTCAAAAGAATCAATTACTTATATGAATATTGTTCTGTAATGGAATAAATTTGGCAGACAAATAAGAAATTTTTTTATGGTTTTACTGGTATTAGCCGCAAAGCTGTCAAAAATATTCTGTGAATTATTGCATATGCACATACAGTGTATAGTTGGGTACGATAACACATATATCATTTAGGATAGATATGCCAATATAAAATATCCTGATGATCACGATGAAGACACTTTATTTGATAATGACAAGAAAATTATATAACTTATTTTCATTCATACAGTATAAATGTTATGCACAGAGCATGTATGGAAGGTACATACGTAATTCATGTCAAGGTATTTTATACATGAAATTTTGATAGCTAACAAGTGCATTAAAACGATATAAGAGTATAGAAACATAAAATATATATTCATATGTGTATAGATAGAATGTTTCAAAAATAAACCTGTATATGTTACTATGTACAAAAATGATAAAAATATAAACCGTAAAATATTCAGAATATTTCACAGAATAATATTATATTTCTGTCGAATTTCTGTGTATCGGAATTCAGATGCAAAATTTCATTTTATTATAATTTATGCACATGAATAATTTTTTTCAATATGTACACGCATACATACACATAAGTATTTGAAAATACATACACGATATTGTGCATATTCGACTGTACTATACATAGTGTAGTCGAATGAATTGACTAAACTGCGTTATAAATGTTTCCATACCATAAAGTTAGTCGTTCTTATCATCAGATGTTGTCATTGTTATCGTCATCATCGTCATCATCATCATCATCATGATCGTAATCGTTATCGTCATTCAAGAGATGAATTATATTTATTATTATTATTTTTATTTTCATGAACATCATAATATTTCTTACATAAATATCCTTTTTATTTTATTTTTGTGTGAAACTTTCATTTTTATATATAGTTCTTAAATTCATGAATATGGAAATTATATACGATATTATTATTATTATTATTATTATTATTGAATATTATTTCACCTTGTAATCATTACATATTATTCATGAATTATTTCAATAATATTCTATACATGAATTAATGAGATATATTACATATGTGCATATATTTTATAAAAATAATATACAAAAATTTGTATGAGAAAAAACATAAATTATTCAAAATACGCATTTATAACTGAAGAAATTAAAAATAATCATTTTAATATTTAATGTTAAGGTTTCCAAAATGCATACGTACATACGGGTATGTGCATGAATGCAAACTCATTAATCAAAAATGAATGTAAAAATTTGTGTTGGTGATGTGATTTTATTTTTTTAATATTGAATGTCATAAAATATTACTAAATACTTACATATAGTCTACAGGTTTGTTTTAAACAATTTACAGATGATTTCAAGTTTAATTTAGGCATGCTATTGAATTTGAAGTTCATTCTGATATTCAAGAAATATGAGATTTTTTTTTCAGTTTAGGTAGTATAATCTTTAAAAAAGGAATTTTTTTTTTTTTGTAAAACATTAACCCTTCAAATTTAAATTAACTAATTACTATTCCTTTGTACAGCACAAAAGTGAAAAAAAGAAAAGAAAAAAAAAATAGCAAAGAAAAAATTTAAAGTCAAAAGGCAATGAATATACCTACAACCATTTTGTATTTTGTATTTGTATAAACGGTACATTATACGACATATTTGTGTATTCATAATGATGTATTGAATTTAATCACTTTCATTAAAAAAAAAAAATTTTTTTAAATTATTCTAAGCGCTCTAAATACCCTATAATTACTAACATTTTATTCTAGATTCGTATAAAATAAAAAAAAAAATTGTATTTTCTTAAAACGCCCATGTAAGTCAAGTGTCTCATTTAACAAATGTGTGGCATCATCATGATGTATGTTGTATGTACATACATATATGTACATACACTACATGCATATTTCTTTGTATAAATTATGTAGATACGTACATATGTGTGTGTGTGTTCATTTATCGCAATTTCAATATTAAAAAATTATATTACTCGCAGTCATAATTTTTTTTACCCATTTTAAGCAGTAAGTATATAAAGAAAAACAGAATAATAAAAAAAATTAACTCTATTCAATTCTTAAGTATTCATTTTTACCATTTATTACTGTACAAGTATGGGTAATGTATACGCACATACACTGCAGATATGAAAGAAATATGTACACTTTTATACCACAATCACTTTATCATATAGTAAGTTACACAGTCAGTGACCCAATAAAAATATCTTTGAGATACTATGTAGTGTATTTAGTATATTAGTACATAATGTACACACATGCATATGTACGAGTATATCATCTATATACACTTGCTCGCAATCATTATTACATTTATAATAATGAAACATAGAAAAAGTATAAAATGCCAGAAATGAAAAAAAAAAAAAAAAAATTTGCAACAATTTAAATGAATTTGTTGTGCGATATTATCTGCTGCTAATATATGTACATTATGCGATGATAATTGAGTACGAAGACATGTACATGTGTCTAATACAATATACAATTTTGTATGTAATGTAGAGTGCAATAATAATTATTACTGATGAACATACTTACATTCACATAGCTACATAGCTTTATATTTAATATGTTCAAATTACTGAGTCTTGAGATCATTCGATATGTGGTGTGAGTCCTCTAGAAAACAATTTAGAATTTTTTTAAAAATGAAAAAAACAAAAAAAAAACAAAGTAAAAACAACAAAAATCTAACCACCCACCCATCTTCCATAATTCATTCAGCGAAACTACATACACACACTAGAATGACTACATAGAATTTTAGCGCATATCCCCCCAAAAAAAACATTTAAAGATTATGTTGAATATTTTTATTTTTTATTAATTTTTTGGAGCACGTACTGCTATCCATATACATACATACATATTCATATGAACATTATATGATGTTGCACTTATTATGATGATCCTATACTTACATATGTACATATACATGTAGCTACATATATGTTGCCATATAATGTAATACTACAATACAAACGTGCTATTAGAACTAAAAGAACATTTATAATTTTCGCCGACTGTCTAATATCAAGTCGGATCGGATATAATCTTTATAAACAAGAAAATTAAAAAAATTAAAAAAAAAAAAGAAAGAATTTTTTAGTTTAAAATATAAGCGCCAGACAACAATTTATAATATATTCTTATTTGTATAGTTTTAATTTGCGCGCACATACACACACACACTTACATACATTCAAATTAACATTACGATACACACTTACGATACGATTATATGAGCGCATTTAAAGATACGAATATGTGTAAGAAAAACGATATACTTATCGCATTTTTATTTATCGTCTCCGTCTTAGGGGATAAACTATGTATAGTATAATAACTAAAAAGATTAAAATTAAAATAAAATGAAAACAAATTGAAAAAAAAAAATTTAATAAACTGAAACATTTTATATAGTAAGAGAGTAACATAACATTTTAAATGAATTTTGCAACACCAAAATGAATTTTTTTTCTTTCTGAACAAAAGAAATAAGAAAATAAAAAATATCATTTACGATTATTACGTAGTCGCGTAAATTACAAAAATTAGAAAAAAATTATTAAATGATAAAATTTGTTCTCTGATAATGGATAAATTTTAACCCGCGATGCATGTAATCGCTGTTACAAATATTTTGAACACATTTTTTTTTTTTCAAATGTGTACTCACATCATGAAATCACAATAAAACTTAAAACTAAAAAACTAAAAACGTGGTAAAACGTAAAACTTTAACAAGCAAAATGAGTACTAAAACTGAAAAAAAAATAACGAGGTGTAAAATAAGACAAAATTAAAAGAAATACAATTTATTGCACTTTTATACGTACACGCTTATACACTATTCCATATTATTTTTATGAAAGTATACGTATGTATGGTTTTTGTGTTTTTCGTTTTCAAATACATATGTATATGTAAATAATTCACAATTTATGTAAAATAAAAATAAAAATGAATTAATTTCTTGAGCGTATAACTTAAAGTATAGTGGATTCCAAGCATTCTTGACTCTGTAATAATCTTTTAAAATTTTTACAAAGAGTAGAAAATTATTTTCTTTCTTTTTTTTTCTCTTGTTTCTGATTTCTTTTTCATTTGTGAAGTATGAAAACATAAAAACAACACACAAAAGAAAAATTAAACACAAACGAGTCAAAAAGGAAAAATTATTATTTTCATAGTAGGTATATATGAGTACGAGAATGGAGGATGTACGTATGCGTATAATAGTAATTTGTTTTTTTTTCTTTATAAGTAACAAACGTATATGAATATTTTGTGAATTAATATTCACTGTATGTGTGTGCATAAGAGTGTCGTATAAAGTACTCGGTATAAATGCGAATGTGTACATGAGAATATAGCAATTTACTTTTATATAAAGTTAGATTATAGAATGACTACTGAGATTTAAATTAAAAACGAAACATAAGAAAATGAAAATGAAAATGAAAAGTAAAAACAAATTACACAGGAAAAAAAAAATATGAATGAAAATTGAAATGAAACTAAAGTTAAAAAAATACAATACGCAACACAACGACAGCAACAGAAAAGCAACAACAAAAATTACCAAACTAAAATAAAAATGAATTTTTATGGTATTTAATGACAACGTTCAACGTAAATAATTTTTCATTTTCTGTATCCTCTTCTCTATACACGGTATTTTGTTCAATTTTCATTAAAATTATTTTCAGAGTGTTTTTTTTTTTTGGTGTTGCTGTTGGTTTTAGGTATTTTTGTTGTGATAGTGATTGTCATTTCATTTTTGTATTTATTTCGTTTTTTGCTTTGTTTCTTATGTATTCCTGTTGTTGTGATAATAATTTTCCATTAATGAAAACATATATAACCATTATATCATTAGTGGAGATTATATGATGGAATCTTAATAAATTTATTTGATTTTTATGAAACAAATTTTTTAGTATTTATTTCGAGACAAAAACAAAACAAAATAAATGAATTGAAAACAAAAACAAATTTGAATTAAAATTAGAAAAATTTGTAAAAAAAAACGATATAAAAAACAACCGAAAACGTTTAATTTTAATGTAAATATGATGTTGATGATGATTTTTATGGTAATGCTAATGATTTTTTGTTTTTTTTTTCTTGTAAACGTGAAACAAATAAAAGTATCAAAATTAGAACAGAGAAAATAACGTCCACATGTAGAGATGTATGTAAATAGCATACGTATGATACTCATACAGAACAGGAGTATGTACATATTTTCTAATGCATAAAATCGAATTGATTTTTATTGGAATATTTAGGACAGAAGATAGCAGAAGGTTAATAAAATGAAAATATTTTCTTGTCTATTTATAAATAATTTAATTTGTTTGAGAATTTTTCGGGGAAATTATTATTTGAAAAATTTTTAACGATCGATTTTTGTTTTTAATTTGAAGTCGATTAATTGTTGTGGAATGAAATATCGAATAAGAAATGAAATAATTTTTCTTTGAAATTTTCGTTGTATTCTAATAAGAGTATGGAGAAAATAATAATAAATTATATGAGTACTGTATTTGTCATTTACACTAATCAGGGAGAAAGTCAACTTTTTCTAAAGAATGAAAATACGAGTAAACATGGTGAGAGGAAAACTACTCGTATTAGAATAGCTTTCACGCCTTATACTATGGATAATGTTGCAATCAATAACCCCCATTTCTTCAGAATATGTTTGTTGATTTTTTGTGTTTTGTTTTGTACAATATTCGCATTCGTTTAAAAGAGAAAAATAAACTTTTTCTATAGAGGGAAAATATGAGAACACATGATGTGTGAAATACTGTATGAAGGCAAGAAGCAAGAGTATAAAATGTTGTTTGTTGATTTTTCGTGTTTTTCATGTACACAATTCGTCTGCTAGTCAGGGAGAAAATCAACTTTATTTGAAGAAGAAAAATACAAGCAGTACGAGTACACATGGTGTGTAAAATACTACTCGTGCTGTTACAGTCAATATCCCAGTACAGGAGTATGTATAAAGAGGAGGAGCAAGTATAAAATATGTTGTTTGTTGATTTTTCGTGTTTGTTATGTACCATATTCGTTTTCTACTCAAAGAGAAAATGAAAATCGACTTTTTCTGAAGAATACGCATAGCGACTGAGCGTACCTATAGTGAATGATTGTAGCATAGAAACAAGTATAAAATGTTTTTTGTTTATTTTCCTTGTTTATTATTGTACCATTCATGTCTTACTCAGAGAGAAAATCAATATTTTTTTGAAGAAGGAAAATACGAGTAAACATGGTTTGTAAAATACTACTCGATCTACCATAGCGATAGGGTGATATATGGCGATAGCTTATACAGTATAGCCTATAACTAGAAAGAAAGGTTTACCAACTATATATACTTACAACTTATCCATGTACACTACGTTCCTGTATCAATAAAAAATATTACCTGATACGATACTATCTAAATGTTTAATGGTTTTTAATATAAAATACAATACACATACTCACTACTACCCTACTACCCTACTAAAGTGTACCTATACACACCGTGAAAACTCATAAATAATAAAAAGGTGTAAAGAGAACAAAATATGTATTTTCACTTAAAAAAAAAAATACAAACAGAAAGTAAATAAAATGTAAATTATAAAAAAAAGGAAAAATATAAACTAAATATGACTCTACAATATTCTCGTATTATACGCTATTTTATGATGTTATAGTATATTACCATTAAAATACAAGATAAAACCCTTTAGCATTTACATATAGTACACAATACATGCATAAGAAGTATAGTAGACGAGAATTTATAGTAGTAACGATATAGCGTTTGACATGCAAAGTGTTCTATCAAAAATAAAAAAAAAAAAAAATAAAAAAATAAAAACTTTATAATTTTTACTTTTATACTTTTTTTTTTCATTTTTAACATTTTTATTATGAAAATAATGGAATCCTTTCTTATCAAATGTACATAATAATAATATGTGCATAAACAATACATGTACATAAAAACATACATAATATACATAACTATGATATGCTCTAACATGCATATATGTATATACGTATTATAGTTATTATATCCTTTTTGTATACTGGTAATAACTTATGTACGTATAGATATTGTAACATAAGTATTTTTAAATATATAAATATATAATACACATATATGTACATACAGTATATATTTTATTATATTCACATTGAATTTAATATTCACAATACAATACATTTGTAAATACATTATTTATCTATATGTACGTTTATAGTTATGGGTTTGTAGGTATAATTTTTTTTTTGTTTTTTTTTTTTTTTTTTTTGGAAAATTCATATATTTATAAAGGAGCACATCATACATATAATAATAAAGTCTCTGGTCATATACCAACATAGACTCATGCATATAATCTATGTATACATAATGAAACTCAATTTTCATTATAATATTCTTTTGTATACTCTATTAGTATACCCATTTCCCTTATCAAAAAGATAATCGGTTCATTATTATTTTTATCTTACGCACAACATGTCATTTCGCACCTCCTTCTTCCCTTCAGGCAGATAAATGACACTTTTATATTATATATAGACATCCCTATAAATATACCTACGCATATCTATGCACACATAAATATCCATACATACATACATTACATACAAATTTTACAAAGGATGAATAAAAATGTGTGTATGGTAATGTGCATATTTACATTGAAAATGGTATACGGACGCAAGAATCATCCTAAATTGGTAAAATATGTGTGCGTACTTATATACGAATATTTGTAGGTGTATATATTTTTTTTATATGTATACTCCCATATACAGAAGAAAAAATAAACCAACAAATATACATATATGCACACCACATTAACCAAATATGTACATATACATACATATATTTTTATACGATGATATGTACTTATAATAAGGACATAAAAAAGACATTCATTATTCGAAATGTAGAAAAAATTATTTGTATAAAAGAAACCGAAATAAAAATGAAACATATACCATATAATATACTCGTATAATAGCAGAAACACTGAATGTGTGGATATTAAGTATGTATGTGTAGAGAAATTTTATGTTTTTTTTTTTTTTCATTTTGTTTTGTAGGTAGTATGTAGTATGTATATGCTTTAGGGTGTTCTCATAAATTTACATTTTATGAAATGTCCTTTTTTTATATGATTCTGTATTTATGTATTATTTTTATTTATTTTGTTTTTTTTTTTTATCATTCTTATATTTCAATATGATACTACACACACAGTACACAATTACACATAGATACTCGTATATACTTACACACTTTCTCATATACACATCCATTCATAATCATACAACAATACAATAATTTACAGTGTGTGTTTAGATAAACATTTTCTTTTTGGATACTTTATTTTTCTTGTAGTACTAAAACAGTACATACATATTTATGCGTGTATTCATCATTGTCACAACATTTTTGTTCGGTATTTAGTTGCTGTTATTACATTATTCTAGGTGGAGGACGTATATATAGGGAGGCATGGTATAATATCAACAATGGTATTTAAATTATATAAAATAAGATCCTTTTTGTTATTGTTACTGTTGTTGTTGTTGTTGTTGTTGTTGCTACTGTTTGTATTCAAATAAAACAACAGTCGAACTCTGTGAAACATCAACGAAAAATAGATGAAAGTTTTTTATATTATTTTTTATTTTGTATTTTGCGTATTTTCGTATATAGTAAGTGTTCAAATGATGTGTATGCGAATAACTGAAACACTAAAAGAAGAAAATATTAATAAAAAAATTTTTTTCAATGCCTAGAACTTGTAACTTTTTAGCTTTTTTACATTTCCTTTGGACCTTCACACGCACACACACACACACGTAAATAGAGTGCACTTCTGTTTTACAAAAAAAAAAATTTTTTTTACGGTTCTTATATATTTATTTTATTATTTTTTTACGAAATAATTTTTGAAATATAAAAGAATACACATAAAGAAGTCCTTAATTTGCATAATTTATGATTCATTTAATTTTTATCGTCCTTTTTCAGAATGAATTGTTTTTGTTTAGTATGTAGGTATTCTCCTTCAAATTTTTTTTTTATATTTTCGTTCCTATATGATAAATGGAACTCGACTGCAAAAAAAAACAAAAAAGGGAACACGAAAAAAAAAATGTTTTGTAGGTTGAACGTTTTGGATTTGAATAAAGTATGTAAGTATGTGTATACATGGGAATATGTACTCCTATATTCCAGAAGGACTTCTATATTTTAGTCATTATCTACAAAAAAAAAAAAAATTTTTTTTTTTTATTTAATTTCACAAGTTCTAAAGATAACGAAAAAAACCTTTTTGTTTTGTAAATGTTGACGATATCAAAATTTTTATTTTCCTTTTTTTTAAATTTAAATTTTAAAACGGGTCCTTATCTCATATACATATAATTATAACAAAGAAATAAAATTTATTGCATCATATAACGTATTGTCGCGAAAAATTTTTAATAGTTCCTTTGGTAGTTGCTTATACATCAGTGTAAGCTGTTTGCTCTACATATACACACATATACGCATACTTAAACTCATTTTAATCATGTTGAATTTCTTTTTTGTTTTTTAGATTAGATAATATATAATATCAAACACGAACTCCTGATTTTAAAGCAGTTTCATATTAGAATTAACAAAAGGATTTTTATATAAAAATTTTGAATCAAACTTAAATAAATACAAAATGAAAATTTTACAAATAAATTAATCTTGATAATATGTATATGCGCGAGGATGGTTAAGTAGGTGAGTACAGAATTTAATGTGACTCAAAAGATATACATCCTTCGAGAAATATGCAACTAAAACAGTACAAATCTAAATTGGAGAACTATTTGTAAAATTTCCATCTCCTATCCACATTCATTTACAGTACTCGTATCTATATAGACTGAGAATTTTTTTTTCTTTCTTAAATTTCGAGGACAACATCCTCTGCAATATTAAATAATTTTTTTTTCTTCCCTAGAATTCATTTAATAATTCATCCAAAGCAAATCGTTTACAGAACTAGTTTAAAATTAGTTTAAATCATAATTTTGTGTCTACAGTCAATTTATAATTATTATAAATTCACTATACATAACATACAGATTATAGAGAGCGTGCTAATATAACAGATATGAACTTATGAGTTCTTAACAAAACAAATGCATATGAAAGAGTAAAAAAAAAAAAAAAACAAACAATAAACATTATAAAATTAAATCTTTTCGAACACTAAGCATCCATCAATCACAGAATTTATTGTCCTTAACATTATGACGATCGTATATGTAGCATTTATTCGATTCCAAAGTCAAATTTATATACGTTTATATACATTCGTATTTTTACATACGAGTATTGGATACACATATACATGTACATGAATATAAATACATATTATCTACTCATATATATAATTTTACTACACAACACACATATGTACATAAATGTATTTATGAATTCTCATAAAAAATAAATTTTCAACACTTCTTTAACAAGGCACAAATGTGCAAAGCTAATTGCTAGCCATCATCAGTTCACATTCTTTTCGTTTATACAAAACCGCATGTATTTCAATAAAATGTATAAATCTCCTATAAATATCTTTCAAATATACGCTATATAGATATGTATGTATGTACATTATGTACTATATGGTATGTTGTACTTGGGTGTAGGCAATTGCATTAGGTATGTACTGTACTCTTGAATTTTCATATACCATTCGGTCATATTCGGTCTTATTTGTTTTTGTATGCATTTATTGTAAATGTCGAACTTTTATAAGTTCATAACAAGATGCGTGAGATATATGTTCGTTTGTATAAATACCTACTATACATACTTGGGTAAAAATTCATTATTTGTAAATTTGAATATCGTGTAATGATGAAAATCCACTTAAAAATAATATAAATATTCACTTTATTAGATAAGTAGAGAAATGTTTCACACATATAAACACGTATAATGTACTTATCCATTAAATATCCACAAATGAATAATGCTATATAAGTATTTCTGAATAAAACATATTTATACTCTCGTAAAATATGTATGTATATCAACCTTTTAAATCATACACACACGCTTTACTCCTATTTAGTACTCATACAAAATTTCTATGCGGATAAATACACATATACACATTCATATCATAAAACATAAAACATATATTACATATTATTTATGAAAAATCACTAAACGACATTGAACGCATATAATACTCGAATTCACTTCATAATTTTATATTTTAGTGTATGACATATTATAGTGCATGCTGACAAAATGTAAAATATCTTATTAAAGAAAAAAAAAAATATGTATTAAACAACAAACTTGTTAAGATATATTCATACTTCATACTTCATACTTTATCTCTGTTTGTTATAAAGTCTGACATATGATGATGAAGATATGTACAATGGTACAATGCATGTTTGTGCGTATGTAATTTAAAGACTTTATATATACATGACATACATAAAAATACATATAATGTGAACACATAAATTTATGTTCACGTACCAATACCAATATAAATTTGAATATTAACGTTCATTGTATAGAAAAATTTTTTGTAGGCTTATACCTTATACATACATATAAGATGATACAAGTCTACGTGCATTATGATGCATTCAGTAATTATTTTAAGTACACACCTCATCACCTTTAGAGAGTTTGTTTTTTTTTTTTTCTCTCTGTACTGTATGTTACATTCAATATCAATATTGTTTTTTTCTCATTTTTCATTTTGTTTTTGCGCTTGTTATGCTTTAACTTTTTTCTCAATTATTTCAAACAGAAATGAAAACGATTATTTTTAAATTAATACACACCGCAACACCGCACACACACATAAGAAAGCGTACGATGAGTTATAATATATTTAGTTTGTAAATATTTAAAATGCATATATGGATGAATACAGTATAAAAAAGAAAAAAGAAAAACATCATAAAATCATTTAGTAAAAGCGTAAAAGTATAAGAGTATAAAGAAAATCAAAGAAAACATATATTCGCACATACGTACATACCTCGTATACTTGTACACTTGGATCTTATAGATGAATATTTTAATGATTTTTGAATGTTTTCATATGTTTTTGACGCCTTCTTTTATATACATCATATATCTAGTATTATTAATATATTTTTATGATCTCACATATTTACATAACGTATGTGCATATGTACGGATCTTTTACTAATATACCGATATGTAATCTGACATTCTTAACTACAAAAGTACAAATTGGATTTTAAAGTTTACCAAACGAAGATTTTATTATTTTGGTGGTAAATGCAACATATGATGAATAGATTGTAAATATCGCATAATATCTAATCATATGCAATACATAAATGTATAAGTGCTGTATGCTATACAATACACATAATATCTTTCTTCGCTTATGCATTAAAAATAAATTGATCAACTTTATTAATAGACATTCATATATACAAAAAAAAAAGAGAAGAAATTCTAAAATAAAATAAAATATGACAAAATTCAAACGACAAGCATTATAGTGATGTATGTATGTGTGTGTGTGTGTATTAGAAAAGAGTTCAGTTGGTTCAGTTCAAATTCTATTTATAATAAATTTATAATTTAGTGTAATAATTATTATGCATAGAAGGTACATACGTAGAGTACAAGCATCATACATTGCTCATATTCGTTTGTACATAATACGATGATTATTTTATGTTTTATTAATTAAATTTTTATTTAAAATTTCATTTGATAGAAATTTTCAAAAGTGATCTATTTACTACATTTAGGTGTATGTACATGGGTATGTGGTCCAATTGAATGAAAAAAAAAAATGTATTTCTGATTATGCAACAATATAGATCAGATCATATAATTTTATTTGTTTTTAGTTCTATTTTTTCAGGATATAAACACACAGCTATGCATACATTTTTTATACTTTTTAAATATGAAATCAAAGGAATAACTCATATGATCATATTTGTATAAATTTCTTTCATAAAATCTTAGACATCTGTATCAAATTACATATCAAAAATAAACGCAAACAATATAATTTATCATGTACACATATAAATCACATATTGTACTTATTATACTCGTATATTTGAATACATCGCAGTCGCGCAGCGATCGTCTAAAACATCAAACAAAAATAATGCTTGTATAAATATGCATGTATACAGATAAATTAATTGTAAAATTGTAATGATGTTGTTGACATATGTTCAACATGACAATTGTTTTGTGTCCTCAAATCAATGTGCATCTGCGTACATAATGTGTGGCTTGTAATAATGATCAAACATAACAAAAACCAAAAAGAATTTATAAAATAAAAAAAAATGTTTTACAAACATCCGCAAATAATGGGAATATTTATGTGATATCAGAATTTTTAATTGCATTTCTTTTGTTTGTTCAATTATAAATTTCTATTTTCATTTTCATCTCTTTATATTAATTTGTCATGAAAATTTAGAAAATTTGATATTGTTCAAATATACTTAGATTACAAAATCTCTACGCTATATAAATTACTCATCAGATAAATTACTCATAGATAAAAATATAAAGAGTCATTTATTTATTCTTTTGTTATTATTGACCCAAAAATATAATTGATTTCCGGTATTGTAAAAAAAAATATAATAAAATGATATTATATAATAAGGATGTTACATTGAAGAAACTGTGTTCTATGAAATACAGTAATAAGATGCCTTATATACAAATTATCGAGCACACAAACGAGTACGTCTACGAATGTATACAGAAGAATTTCATTTCATTTTTTTTTTTTTTTTTCAATAAAATCAAATATTGCCTTTAGCTAAACTTTTTAGATTATATCCTTTTTCACAATTCAACATTTCTTATATACATTCGTATATCTCTAATTATAAAGTATGTATGGGAAAAGAATAAAAAAAAAACTTTTCTTGTAACTTTTATAATGAACGTAAGTAAGTATGTACATAAGAATGTACGAACGTAAGTACAATATTGTAATGTGTACAGACGATAAAGTTTTAATAATCTCGAGGCGTTAAAATAATTGTAATTTATGAAATAATACAAGTCAACGCGGGATCATATCATATCATCATGCATTATTCAATTTTGATGAATTTGAAGTTTGTAGATTTGCTCTTAATCATGTCAAATAAATTTCACATGTACGCAATGTAAGTATATGTATATGTTTGCAATTTAGGATATTCAAAATTTTATACTTTCGTACATATGTCCTTAAATTTCAGAATAAATAAATACATATTTTGTGAGGAGTTGGATGTTATTAAACTTTTACTTTACCAAATTTGAAAAATAAATCTCATATCATTGAAAAATATTTTTGAAAAAATATTCGAATTATAATGCCGCTTCTACATTCAATATTCAATGCAGCTACTTCAACTTGGACTTTGACTTTCGACCTTTCGAGTAGTAAATAGAAAAGTAAGTAGTTGTCAGAGTCTAATGCATTTAATGTAGAAGCGCGGTATAACGTGCATTGCATGTACTTCACGATCGAAAATAAAGCAGATATTTTTTTAAATTATTATATCACAATTAATTTATGTCGGAAAATTTTTTTTTATCGTAAATTTAAGGAAATCCAAAAAGAAAAGAAAATTCAGATTTATTTCTTAAACAAATATTTAAATATTTTTTCGAAAATATATCGTAATGATGTGTTAAAAATTGAAAATTATTCAGAATTTTTTTTACTCAATACACAATTTGTATACGGATAGTATGTGCTCATATAATATACAAATATGTATGTGTTTTACGTGAAACTTTTACCATCATACGTTAGTTATTTATTTGAAATTTTCTAAATTTTCTTATTTTCTTTTTATTTTTTTTTTAAAGTAATGAATATTGTGATCAAAAAATTTATAAATTTCGTATAATGTCTTATTCGAGTATTTATTATTTACATTTATTCTGTGTATGTATATGTGTGATTTTCTTTATTGTTCGTTCCTCTAATATTTATAGTAATTTTTGTAAACGTACATATTTTTCAATATTAATTCCCAAATGCATAAAATACAAAAAAAAAAAAAAAAAATAACTAACAATATTAATTACCCTTCAAACAATTTATGTCTGTCATCGTTGATATTTCAGAAAAAAAAATAAAAAAGAAAAATAGTCAAAAAAAATTTTTTTTTCTGACCTGAATGTTTAGAATTAACATTATACGTATGTACATTTATTAACATTAAAATATATCTATGAGAAGGAAAATAATTTAACAAATTGTATATGATGACAAAAAGGGGGTTGTTATCTAAATTTATTTTCGTTCATTAATAAAATAATGAAAAATCTTTGAGACAAAAAAAAAAAAGGAAAAATAAAATTTTTTGTTTGTTGTATTTTCCTTTTTGAATTTTCTCACTGTATTTACAAGATACTATATAGATAAATGAGTATATACCGTACATACACAGTTTGTTTAACACTCTGATACTGATACGCTTAGTTTATACACTTATATATTATACACATTTATACATAAATACTTTGTTCATTTATGTAATTCATTCTCTTTATCATCAGAGAATAAAAATAAGTATTTTATAAATGTACGTATGTATATGCATAACAGGCAAAAAACAAAACAAAAAAGTACAACCAGATTTACTCATAATAAATATCATCCCATTTTTCTTGAAATACGAGTACACCATAAGATCCGCAGCTAAATAAAGAAAAAGCAAAGACAGTGAAAAACAAAAATGAAATAAAATAACTCGGCGTAAAGAATGTAAAAATTTGGACATAAATAGAAGAAGAAAAACAAAAAAAAACAAAAAAAAAAAAAAAAAACATTTTAAGGAAGGCAAAAATTTATGTAATGCGTTTATTTGTAATTTTTCTTATTCGTATTTATTTGTTTTTGGTGTAAAATATACATATCTCTGATATCTGAAGAAATAATATTAGAGATCTTTGACCTTAAAAAAAAAGCGAAATTATTTACCTTATTTTTCAATATAATATGCACGCACCTATCAATAAATGTATGTATTTAGGTATGTATATTTATTATATGAACATAAGTATGAATATGTGTACACACACAGCTATAGCCACACATTCATCTATGTATATAGCAGTGGCGGAGCCAGTAGTTTTTCCTTGGGTGTTCAGATCTTTTAATAAATATACAGATTCATTACACAAACAATAATAATTAAAACAAACTACCCTTAAAAATTGTTGGTCCAAAATGGCGGGTTTTACGAAATCCGTTATTTATCCAGATAAGGATCTTTGACTCAGATCAGGATTAGTTGATATACCATTTCTTCTTCTAGAACTTCCTGTTCTACTTGTCACAGTTTATTTCACTTTGATTGGATTAGCGGTTTTCGAGATATAAGGACTTAAAGTCAAAATTTCGTGTTTTTTAAAAATCACTTTTTCAACTTCTTTTGATTACGGTATAACTTCTAAACTTGAAGGATGACATAAATATTTTATTCTTTCATTTGAAAAGTTTTTTTGTCCTCTTTCCAATGATATTACATTTATGGATAGAAACTGCATAGATAAAAAATAAATGCATAAATATACAAAGAATTGCGAAAAAATACACATAATTTCATGCATTTTCATACATATTTGAGTAATTATTTCAAAGCTTACTATTTTTCGTAGTATTATTTACCTTTTACTAAATATGTATGTACGTAAAAAATTCAGTGAAATTCAATTTTATTTACTATTTACAAAAATATACAAAAAATTCAGTTTAATATTAAATTCAACTTTTGTTTACCCTTCTACTAAAATTTATATAAGTTAAGTAGTAAAATTAAGTTTCATTTACCTTTTACAAAATTTTATATAAAAAATTCAGAAAAAAATTACTAACTTTTTTCTAAAAAATTATTTTGTATGAAAAATGTGTATTTTTTCGCATTTTTTTTTGTATATTTGTGCATTTATTTTTGATTCCTATAGAATCGATCCCATATGTCTGGCTGGGTATACATGATCAACATAATGGAAATGTGAACCAACAACATAACATGCATGCATATTGTAAAATGTACAAATTGTATTTGTATATTGTATTCTGTATAATTAATTGTAATTGTACTGCTGTACATTCTCTGCACATTTACATAATTTCTTATAAGTTTATAAGAAAAAGAAATTTAAAAGAGAAGAGTATAAAAGAGATCAATATATGGAGTTCCAGTTTCCACCCATGACCATGAGACCATGAGTTCCACCAACTTACATTACAAATTACATTACAATACAATTACAATTCAAACACATAATAAATGATTATATTCTTCTCTCTTAAATTTCTTATCTTATATAAAGAGAAGATATCTTATAATTTAAAGAGAAGAGGAATTTCTTATAAGTTTATTAGAAAAAGAAATTTAAAAGAAAAGAATATAAATCAATGTATGGAGTATCAAGTCAAGATGTTTCATATATGTTCATTTCAAAATGTGAACACTTAAACAACTTCAACTTGATAATATAAATTCAAAGTTTTGTGCCGGTTCATATACAAAATGTGAACCAGATTGATATACATATTATAGAAAAACGAACTTTAATATGTTTGTTTTAAAATGTGAACACTTAAACAACCTCAACTTGATAATATATGATAAATTGAAGTTTTTGGTCGGTTCATATCTAAATGTGAACGCGGCTTATATATAGAAAAACGAAATTTAAAAGAGAAGAAAATAAATCAATATATGGATTATCAAAATTTTTCATTATGTTCATTTCAAAATGTGAACACTTAAACAACTTCAACTTGATAATATAAATTCAAAGTTTTCTGTCGCTTCATATATAAAAATGTGAACCAGATTGATATATAGAAAAACGAATTTTAATATTTTGTTCATTTCAAAATGTGAACACTTAAACAACCTCAACTTGATAATATAAATTGAAGTTTTCTGCCGGTTTATATGTGAACTTTAGTGAAGTAATGTATAGAAAAACGAATTTTTTATTGTTTTCTTTCTCTTTTACGATAAAAATTTGTTTTTGAATTAGTTACAAAATTTTATGATCATGTTCATATAATTTTAGGGTGTTCACTGAACACCCTGAACACTACCACCCTCCGCCGGTGGTATATAGATACTTACATTATGTGACATGTAAAGTTACTGTGAATGTTTTGTGTTTATTTTCTATATATGAAACATTTATGTCACAGAATTATTTATGAAATTATATTGTACTATATGCCAGCGATATTGTATTATTTATTGTATTAGTGTTGTAGTTGTAGTTTTAGTACTGTACGAATATATAGTTAGTTTACCTTTAAAAATTGATTTTCTTTTTGATATTAATAGAAAAAGGAAATTTCTTCTAGAATGTGTCATCGTAATTCAAATTATTTATATGAGAATATATTTATACGAACATTATGCGGCATATACTTATGTGTACATTTTGATGGATAAATAATTTAATAAAATATATATTCATGTACATATACGAGTATATTACTTGTATCGAAATGAATAATACAAGGAGTAATATGATGATATATAAGAACATAAATATTAGGTATATCTTCTAAAAATACATTGATATACAAATTTATATATAAATACTATGTATAAATTATTTATATACTTACATATTTACAAATTCATGATTATCATATATGAATGTTATTGTTAATTTTCTTCAAAGGATTCAAATTTAAAAACAATATGTATATGAAATAAATTTTCTTTCTTTCAATTGAATTACTAGCCCTGTCCCTAGTTTTATATACAACAAGTAGATGTTATGTACTTTTACTATGTCGTTTAATTATTGTAGAGAAATATTATCGATTTGAAAAGTTGAGATTTTTCTTTAACAAAATGACATGAAGCCTTAGGATTTATTATTATATGCGTATACTTACTGGTATACCAATAACATAATTGTACTCCATCATACTGTATCTTTGTGAGTACATAAGTATAAGATTTTCATTACAAATTCTTTCATTCATTTTTGTTTTTTTTTACTTTACTGAATGAATAAAGTTCAATAAAATCAATATTTACACTTTTGAACATAAGTAAACTGAAATGAAATAAATACAAGCTACACAAATATACAATAGCATTACAGGTAACATTATTATGGTTTCATATAATACTCAATACACATGTTGAATATGAGTACAATTCTTAATGTATAGTATTTTTCTGTATACAGAGGTAATGAATACAAATCATTTAATCTAATAAAAATTTTGACATTTGACCTTTGTTGTCAAAAATAAGGTGAAATTTCACATTCAACTTTACCTACACATTTTCTTTAAATATTTATTTAATTTACAAAAAAATAAATATTTTATTTATACAGCTTAACACTGTAAGGATTAGGAACACCATAAATTTTCTCTTGATTGAAATTTTAAAGCTTATGTCACAAAAAAATATAATTTAATATTTTTATCGGAAAATGTATAATGAAAAATTCAAATGCAACATTTTATAATAAAAATATTTCTTAGTGACAATGTTGATAAGCATGTTGAGCATCATATGTAATGGTGGAATCATTTAATGAAAACAGTAGTGAAGTATTTCACAAATACAGAATTCTGTCTATTTTATGCTCGTATATACATAAAGTATTTTATCTGTACCATTATCCTAACATTTATTTCTTTCATTTTTGATTAAATTTAATTAATTAGCTACCTAAAATAATTCCACGAAGACAATTTTATATACCCATGTTCATTTCCTTTCAGCCTGATTTATGAATAAAAACTTTATTGGAAATAAAATTTTCTATTCTATTACCCTACATACTGCATACTTACTATATGTATGTTGTATGTATGAATTTTTTTAGGTTATGTAATATTTTCTGTAATGAAATTTCATATTACATACAAGACAAGGAAGTAACTTAATGATCCATAAATGAAAACATAAAAGCTGTCTTTCATTTCAATTAGTAATGTAATGGAAAAAAAATATTTTCTAATTTTTCAAAGACTTTATTAGCGAGAAAAAACAACTGTGCATTCATTCATAAAGTATCTACACATTCATATATAATACATACATACATACTTATATACATGTATAATTTATAATAACTGTATCTCACTTGTACCTATAGATAGAAAAACTAATGAAATGAAAAGCCATAGAAAAATTGTAATCATTTAGAAAAAATCATTTGAAAATTTTAAAAAAGAGAATTTATTTTTTGAAAATGTATACGAGTACTTGCGTTTGAATGTAATTTGCATATTCATGTTCGTATAAATCATATATTGAAACGAATTTTGATCATTTTACTCACATATCAATAGAAGAATTATTTTTTATTTTTTTTTCTGTCATTTTTATTCTTTTCAAATCGATTCTCCTTTTATATGATAATTTACATAACACCCAATATCCTATTATACCTGTGCATGTATCAAATTGACACAGTTAAAAAAAAATTTGTTTTTTTATTGAAACGATAACATATATATATATGTGTGTGTATATATGGTACACAACACATATACTTAAACCACAAACAAAAGAAATTTATTCCTTTTTCTTTATTATTTAAAAAAAAAAGTTTTTTTTTACGAACACGTATTCAAAATCGAATACCTACATGTTCAAAATACTCGCATTATTAGAATAGAATAGATATATCTATAAATACATACGGGTATATAATGGAAATTTTTAGATTCTATACCACACGACAGACAACATGCTTCTATTCCAAGGTATTTGGTGTATTAGATTAAAGTAGCTGCTACTGCTATGCTACTTGGAATAATAGATTTCTCTTAAAAGTATATTTGAAAATTATTCAAGAATACATAACCAGAAACAGGATATACATTTTTATTTGTGTAATTGAAAAATGTACCTTTCTTAAACGTTTTTAATTCCAATTCATGATGGCAGTAGAAGAAGACGAGAAAATAAAAAGAAAATTTTTGTTTCCTTTCCTTATTTTCTTTATATTTTTGTTTGACATTTTCTGACATAAAATGAAAGAAAATACACATATCTACAGTAATATTCAATTTGAAGGATATGAAAATTTGAAATACAAAAATAATCTTAAAGTGAAATTTTTATTCGTTTCATTCCATATAAAAGTGTAGTCGTAGATGTTTAAAGTGATGGCTGAAGAGTGAAAAAAAATGGTTGGTGTTGTTGTTTTGTCGGTTCGATCGTAAATTTCACTTTAATTTAAAGCGACAACTTTACTTTTTACCTTTTACCTTTTACTTTAATTCTCTGTACATTTACAATTCAAATTTTTTTTTTTTAAGAGGATTTTCAATTTAGTAAAAACCAACAGGAAATAATTCTTCAATGCTATAACAACGATTATGATTAGGGGTCAAGGTGAATGAATCCGTTTGACAGAAAATAATAACTTGATCACGTGCCTTCCTGAAACAGATGGATGGATATATTGGTATTGTGCTGTATAAACATGATAAAATGTTATCGATTAGGAATAAAATGTTCAGATAATTATTGTTATTTTTTGAAACACGCAAATCATCTTTGCTACAATACACTTCACCACACACATACACTCGTATATATATCGATCCTTGTACATTCTGTTTACCATACATTCAAGCATTATAGTAAAATAAATAGTAAATTTGTGTACAGTAAGTTAGCTAGGACTCTGGAGGAAAACGTACATTATTTCATTCAGTTGGATAACGTTTTTCTTTCCGTTTTCATTTTCATTATTATTATTATTATTATTATTGTACTCGTATTCGTACATATACATACTCATATATCTGATAAAAAAATGTGTGGTTGATTAAATTTCCAGAAAGAAAGACAATTTCATGGTCACGCCACCAGATGACTTATATTATTCTGATGTAACGAACGATCTCAGGGTGAATATTGGGTGAATAATCGAAATTCCGTACAGTCAATTTGGATGGTTTCTATGGTTAAAATGACATTTAGGGTGCAATTTATGTTCTTATAATGGTGTTGACTAATGGAATATGTATACGTACGTACAACCATTGTATATTTTTATCTAGATAATATTAGTGAAGATAATGATTTTAATATTTTGGGGGTGAATTTTTATTATTAATTTTTTTTTTGTTTCTTTTCTGAATATTTTATATCCCTCGTTTTTTATTATGTTATTATGTTTATTGAATTTTTTATTCATGTGATAAATGCATATTACTTGTATACTGAGGAGATGAAGAAAAAAAAATACTCTATGTAAGTATTTATAGAAATTAAATTGAATTTATGACAAATAAAAAATGATAAAGATTGACAGATAGACAGACAGATACTGGTAACAAGAATACAATAATGATGTCGCATGAGTACGATAATGGAATTTTGAAGTTAAAATTTAAATTTAATCGAATTATCTTGATGTTAAAAAAACATCATCAAAATAATTTATTTGGGTATTATGTGTTAAATATATAATTAAAACATTTTTGATTTCTTTAACAACACACTAGATACGAGTATATAGGTATGTATGTATAGGTATATGTAAATGACTTTATCCTTTTGAAATATCGTTATACAAAATAGTAGCATGTAGCATATTATATCTGATCATTCATTCAATTCAATAGAAATCCCTCATAAGTGATACAAACTTTCTGATATTATAGAAACATGTCGATATACATTTTGAGAATCTATATAAGATTACTAACTACTACATAAATGAAAATTTCAATACATTTAATAATGTATACAGTGATGTTGCAATGACCCGTATCAAAAACCAGATGTCCTTTTCTAAATCCTATTTTCTAAGTATAATCCCTTCTTGTTGACTATATACATACAAGTACATGTGGTAGCGATACATTAGTATGAATGTTTGTTGGTTTATACATACCCAAATCGTATTTTATTTTCCTTCTATCTACTTCCTTCATATTTGCTAATCATATACAAATACACACATATTTTATATGTATATATCTAAATATGTATGTATGTATGTATAGAATATCGTGTATATGTATAGGTATTATGCGGTAATGTAATATATCTTTAGAACAAATTAAGTTAAGAGAAAACGAAACAAGAATCCAATTAACTGTTATCCAAATATACTTAACAAATATCTGGATTCTATCTTGACATCTTCAACAATAAACGTATGGCATTTTGTATATGAGTATTGCTCTACTATAGGGATAAAAATGTTTGTCTGTATAGCTAGAAATTATGTATATAATAATGTATATCCTAACATGCATAAATTGGTGTGAGAATTTGTATAGGAACTTATACAGACGCACACATATGTAACAATTTGTATAGAAATATAATATCATTAATTCTATATATGTATGTATGTATATGTTTCGGAAATAATCCAAAAGCAAAATTAAATTTATAATTAAATATGTGATATAACAATTTCTATATGATAATAGAATTTTCCATCTAACATTTTCAATCTTTATATGTACACTCTGATATATTTATGTATATTGAAGCATGTACTTATATAATTTTAGCAGTACGATTTCTATGTACATATATTTCACAATGTATACTACAATAATAAAAGTATATAAATGTTTACTCTTGGGCATACAGATTTCAACATTTTATTTTATTCATCATACAAAATGATTTATTTAAGAAATCACTGCAATAATTTTCCTACATCATAAAGATGTTTCTAAAGCACAAATCAACAATGGGAATGTATGTTAAAATGGCTAATATAAATTTAAAAAAGAGAACTTAAGTTTATACTCTTGCAATATCGTTTCATAATAATATCACAGGTAAATGATCCGGGACATGATGATAAAGACATTTTGTTACATAAAATTACATGAAATATAAAACTCAGTACTGAAACACATTTTCTTCGTTTCATACTCGTACATGTTTCAGGCATACAAAAGTTGAATGCATCCATAAACATTCGGATATTTCAGACAAATATGTAACTTCAAACAGCTGAATGAAACAATGAAGCAATATGCAGATCGCAGATTTTATTTGTGTTTGAGCTTTGGTTGGGAGTTGGGACACAAATAAATGCGGTCTTGAAAGCAGTATAAATTTGTATACAATCCAAAGTAATATTCCTATTCATTATTTATTTCAAAAATTAAAAAATTTTATATAGCTTCAACACGAAACCCATTTATATGAAGTTACATCATATTATGTAATTTTGGTTAATGAAAATACCTAACAAAGAATTATTATTAACCAACAAATTAATAAAATATTATGAAAAAAAAAAGAAAAAATTAAAATTTTCAAAACCAAAATCATTTCGATTTCAAATTGCAATGCATATCACTTCAATGTGAAATTATTTAAAAAAATTTTTTTTTGTGTTGAAGTGAGAATGCCAATTTATTCAAATGTGACATAAATATTGCAATGTACATACATATGTATATGTCGATGAATGTGAATATGATACATCATGTAAGCACATTATGTACTCGTATCATCATTTTATTATTTAAATACAAAAAAATATGTGCATACCATTTACCATTTTTTTTTGCTTTTTTTTTATTTACGATAATTTTAATTAAAAAATAGCAACAGAAAAAATAAAAACAAAATTGACAATCTGAACAACTGTACCTACTGTAATTCAATAGTAGACCAGTCCATTGATAACCAAACCAAATGTGCGATTGTAAAAACAGTGTCATCTGTCTAAATATTTATTTAAAAATGAAGTGAAATAGTAAAAATTTAATGCAATAATAAAAATTTTTTTTTGTCATTAAATTTGCTCTGTACAGCCAATTTTCTTTATATGTTTTTAATTTGTTTTATTTGCAAAAATTTTATACATTTTCTCTACTGTATACTATGTACATATTACATATTTCACATTCGATTCTCTGTTCATATATATCCTTATTTTCCTTTTTTTTTTTTTTTTTAACTAAAAATCAAGAAACTAAACGACTGAGTATTAAATCATTTTATTTGCCCGAATAATACTCTGTCTCTATTCATATTCATGTGTCTGTATACACGTATATGCCATGTCAAGTATAAAATTTCATTTAATTTTTGCTTTCTTTTTTACCTTTTTTTGTTTCCTTTAAAATGATAAATCACATTTGTATATTGCACCATACTGTTGATACAAATACATAAATGTATGTATACTTCAATTTTATATGTTTCATATGCATAATACTACAAAAAAAAATTATAAAATATAAAATAATATGTATGCATGTACATTCATATGTTGTAAGTATATATAGTCACTAACTTACACATATAAATGCATTGCATATACTATATGTAACTGTAAGTGTAGGAATTTTTCACTCTCAATTAATTTTGTATTTTTTAATTAAAATTTTTTAAATTGTATCTGCATCATATATACGCCATACGCGCGGTATCTACACACACAAATATGCTATGGTATATGGTATAATGTTGCAGTGTACACAATGAAAACAAAAAACAAAAAAAAATTTTTTTTTATTATTGTGAAGAAATTTTCAAAGGATACCATGGCATGGCATACATCAATTTAAAAAAGAATTAAAACAAAAAAAAAACACAAAACACACAAGAACTAAAAATAGCAAATAAAAACAAAAATGAATGATAATGAATGAAATGAAAATATCAACACATAACGTAATAACTCCGTTTGTGATTTTTATTATTCAATTTTTTTTTTCAGTTTCAGGAAAAGCAAAAACAAAAAAAAAAAAAATTTTTTTTTTTTCGAACCCAGAACAGAATAAAAATATTTCGCATTATGAAATATTTATTTAAAAAAATTTATTATTTTTCCATTTTTGTATCCTAGGCAATTATAATACCGTGATGAACATATTGTATATTCGCAAACACTCTGTATAAATGCATAAGTTAGATATTGCACTTGTATTATGCATATTATATCGTATATGTGTTTGAATATTGGGTGATTTTTTGAATTGTATGTTAGCCTATTCATTCATACATTTCGTAATACTTATATATATTTTTTAATACAGACACATACATTATCTTATCATATATTTTTGAGTTATAGAAGAGATTATAATTTCGAGTGTAATTTTAATTATTAATTTTCTATGTAGTGTTCGTTCTATTCAAAAATTTGTTCATGTTATTTTCAATTACATTCGAAGTATCTAAATTATCAGTGAAAAATAATTTTTTCAATTTTGTACAAAAACAAACATAAAATGAGAGCACGTACTATACTTTCCCGGCAGCGAATTTACTCTCAAACGTCAGCATTAGGGTGGTAGTCCGTAACTATAACGATTTCACAAATAATTAAATGAATCAACTATCAGAAATAATGTGAAAAAAATAACCTCAGTATTACAAGATGTAGAAGAAGTCATCAATGTGTTCCTCCCTTGAACAAATGAAAATAATATTTAAAAGAAATTTCTTGTATCAAAGACGTAATCTTTGCTTGAATATATATTCTCCTGTCGTGAGATAATTTATAAATCCATAATGAGGAACTAGAAATTTATTCACAAATGAAATTTTTAAATGTTACGTGATACTCGTACCTCTTCGCATGTGTATTGCCCATTTTGTATAATATTGTAATTCCACATTATCGCTGTTAGAATCTTAATCAATTGCCAATTCTCAATTCTTCTGTAGGGTTAGCGTACAATTCATATGTAACAGTTTTTCGAAATGTTCTAGAACACAGAAAATTAAAAATTATTTCTTGTAGTTTAAAGTCTTAATTAAAATCAATTTAAGCGATTAGATTGCATGTCATACCGTACGTAGTGCATATACTTAAATTCCTATAATCAAATGTATATACATAAAAGAGCAGTATATAAAACGAATGAATTGAATATCATAAAAGCCATTTCGTGAATCTTTTCATCGAAATAAAAGACAAAAGTCAATTTGGGAAGAAAAAACATCAAAAGAAAAATACATAGTAGAAAAAATTAATTATAATAATAGTTCTTGACTATTATGAAACGATAATGAAATATTTTATTTATTGTGCCATACCATATACATACGAGTTTGTGTATCTTTTCTTAATTTTTTGATTGATCATTCGATATTTATATAACTTTATTTATCATCCTTATACACAGGAAAACCGATGAGGGTCAATTATTTGTTGTCTTTAAAATGCAATACAGAAACTCAAAAAATTATCTATTGTATTATTGTCTTAAGAAATATGATAAAAGTTTAAATTATAATAAGAAAAAAACAAATGAAACTTCGACATGATGATCACTATATGAATTAATTTAAATGAAGACTATCTACTTAATTTGGAAGTAAAAACAAAAACAGAAAACATTTTTTTTTTCTTTTCGTTCAAAAGAAGAATTAATTTTTAGTGAAAACTGAAATGTATACTGAAAAACTGGTAATGATAAATTCTCGGTCTTCAATTTGTATTGAGTGCCCAGATACACAGAAGTATACGCGACTAAAATAAACGATATAATTCAGTATTGAATTAATACTTTGAGTAATCCAAAGCAACACTATATTGTACGTCGTAATATATAGAGTCTGTTATAGCGGTCAATATTTGATATCACTATTTGAAAAAGGAGAATTGGTTAATTGTTGTAATTTTTCTTAATAATGTTGATGGGCAATTTATATTTTTTTACGAAACAATTTCATAGAATTGTCTCCGTATTAAGTTTCTCTTATAAATTAAAAAAAAATAATACACATTTACGAGCATAATATGAAAGGATGCGTGTTGTATATATGATGGTCTCTAACAGAATTACAATTAATGTGATATATAGTAACTCATATTTCAAGGTTACAAAATAAAATTAACAACAAGAAAATAAAAATCTAAGTACACCCTGACTCTATATCTTAGTTAAATGTGGTTAAATGTAATTTTTATTTATACTTTTTCATTTAATATCTTCTACCTAATTTATATTTTTTTGTATTTTCTTGGAAGATATCTTCCACTTCCAAAGTACTTAATGTGTACTTAATATCGGAATCAATATAAAAACAAATCCAGAGGATGTTATATTTCCCAAAAGCATCAATGTAGTAATAATAATTAAGGTCCATTATATCCTATAATTTTTGTAGATGTACATACATATACTTACTTGTTTATATATTGATTTACCGCCAACGTATAGTACCAATTTTACAACACCTTGACTACTAAACAAAAAAAAATATTATTAAAAGATATTCGAAAATAAAAAAAAACTAAAATGAAATACTTAGCACTTACTTCATACAAATACATGTACGATAAAGAAAATTTCATAAAAATTTTTAATTGGAAACTCATTCAAGTAAACACAATTAAAAACAGAATTAAACCTTCATAAATAATAAATTTACTATGTATACATTAGACAATTTTTTTTCGTTAATTAAGATTGTATTTTATATGTTTTGATTCTGTTTTATTTTTGTCACAGTTTTTTCTTTGTTTTAATTTTCTTTATTTTAACGCTTGTAATAACTTCAATTTACTTACTACCTTTTTCCTATATTTCCTATTTTCCTATATAAAATGATTTCGTTTTTCTTAGAAATCGTGATTCTAAATATTTTTGTGTTATTTTTTGTTTCCGTTATTTTGTAAATAAGTACATATTAAATGATGGTATCTGAAAAGGATTAATTTAAAGGATACATTGTAATTTTTAATATAGTACAAGAAAAAATCGATTATTTGATTAGATTAAGAGTTAAGTAAATGTAAAATTTATTAGTGTTCTAACAGATAAAATAAACATGTAAACAAAAATGGATTCGAATTTACGAATATGTATGAATGTAGAAGTAATACATACCATTTATCTATTGAGTTTTTATGTGCTTCTTGTAGGGTATATAAGCATACATTATATTGTACCGGTTAATGTACTCGTATTTTTACGTATTTTTATATTCTCTAGATTTTTATTTTATTTTCTTCCTTTTAATTTTTTCAGACATTATTTTTTTTTTTTTTCATTTTTATAACAAAAGCCTCTTAAGTATTACGATTATATTCCTACACAGATGTAGGTATATATTATATGAATCATAGATTATAAACATATACGAATATAAAAGTAATGTATTGCAAGGTACACCATATGCGTATATTTTAAGATAAAAAAAACGGAAAAAATTTTCAATATAGGAATGATGAAAATTTTACGAGATAAAAGCTAAAAATTGTTTGCTATTATTTTTTTTCTGCGTTTTTTTTTTTTTTGATTCATTTTATATTTTATTTGTATGAAATGTTTTATCTGAACGACTAAAACAGCTAAGGTTTTGATTTGTTAAATCGCAATAATCTTTTGAAGACTTCGTATCTAATGTTACATTTATATTACTGCATATATCGACATACATGTATTCGACATATATACAATTTGTAAACTTTGTATATTTTCTATTTACTGAATGTACATATATTTTTATTATTATGGAAACATACACTCACATATCTACCCTACCCTACTTATATAAAACTAATAAAACTCTTCATGTCTCTAGTCTGTACACCTACACCGAGTGGCACGTAAACAGAATAGAAGAGCAAGTATTAAATGTTGTTTGTTGATTTTCTGTGTTTGTCATGTACACTATTCGTATATTCTACTCAGAGAGAAAACCAACCTTTTCCGAAGAAGAAAAATGAAATCTACTACATCGACTACACATGATGTGTAAAATACTACTCGTGCTAGCATAGCGACAGAGTGTATAGTCAATGACAGAAGTACAGAGGCAAGTATAAAATGTTGTTTGTTTATTTATCTTGTTTGTTATATGTACTATTCGTTTGCTACTCAGGGAGAATACTGGCTTTTCCTGAAGAAGGAAAATACGATTACACATGGTGCGCAGAATACTACTCGTACTGTTATAGTCGATAACCTAGTACAGGAGTATGTATAAAGGGGAGGAGCAAATATAAAATGTTGTTTATTGATTTTCTGTGTTTGTTATGTGCCATATTCGTTTTCTACCCAAAGAGAAAGACAAAATCAATTTTTTCTGAAGAACGAGAGTATTATTAATGAGTAGTATGTGATAGTGAAATACTACTCATACGTGTATAATGTATACTATAGATAGACACGTAGATACTGTACTAGTCCATGTACTAGATTTTGTTGTCTGTGAATAATTTCAGCCCTTACTACACCACTTTTTTACGTATATTTTCAAGGATATTTTTATATTATTTCAAGATTACTTTTATTTGTATTTTTGAGTTTATTGTACACGTATGTACGTTTAATATACTTCTTATATATGTACCTTGTTTTTATTTTCTAAATTTTATTTGTTTCTAATTTTGTTTTGCTTTTTTTTTCTACATTCGTCTTTTTCTATCAATTCTTGTTTGTATCTCAGTGCACTTTTACGAATGATTGAGCATAGACATTCAAGACTGTGTAGGTGTAGGCAGGTGGTGAATATGTTTATAGAATAGGATATAAATTTATTGTATATATACGATTGAATGGTCATACGAAACGTATAATCGATAAAATTACTACCTATATATACATTATATACTTACAAATATCTACGGTATGTGTACGTTAATGTGTGTGTTTGTTAATGTTTTTTCTATTTTTTAATTTTTTTCAATGTTTTCGATAAAATTTACCTTTTTTCTGTTATTTCATTTGATATTATATTGTTCTGCTTTTACTATATTATTCTCGTTTAGTATTGAATTGACATATTCCTGACAGACATATACATACATACATGATGATACATCCTCCATATGTGTACATACATTACAATTACACAAATACATTTGTATTGTAGCTATGAAACAGAATACTTTATTTGTATTCATTCTGAATACGTTTTGTTACTTGTGTAATATTATACGCGCGTATATTTGTTTTAAAATCAGATAATTTTACCATTTTCATTTTATCATTATAAAGTAAATTCATTTCTCAAATACATTTACAAAGAAAATACATAAAATACATGTACACGTGTATGTAATGTATGTACATATAAGTAAGGTACTCATATATTTCATCAAATACATGCATGTGTATATATAGGAATGAGAATAATATACAATTTGTATTTTCACAAATGATTAAATTCATAATGAAAACACGTGAAATTAAAACACATACTTTCTAATATAAAAAGTTTACATTCAAAGAATTTTATTCACAATCTATTTGCCATTATTATACAACACTAATATCTATTATTATATCTTACATATGTAAATACAAAATGTAAATAATATTTATATGAAAATTACATAAAATAATAATAATATGTTCGTCGTACAAAACACACATAAAGGAAAAGTAATATGAAAATACTCGTTGTATCTAAAGCAAACAGATATTCCTTATTTCGATGTTATTTTGATCATTACTTTTATTATTGTAATTTTTTTTTTTTATTTTTTCTTAAACATAAACACAAACACTAGGAAAAATACGAAACTACCAAGAAGAAAAAATTTGAAGAGTGTACATACAACAGAATAAATACGTAATCATATCCACATGTTTTATTTTTGTCTATATAAGTATGTAACGTATATTTGCTGAAATGTAATTTCATATTATTATAATGTTATTTTTATTATTTTTATTACTATCATTATTACTATTATATTCATGTATTTATTATATTATCTGTAAATATTTTGTTACTTTTAGATATTATTTTGTGTTTTTCAGATACATATTTATCCACGAGTACATAACATACATTTGAATTTCTAAGTATTTATGTAATTGTATAATTTTTCATACCAAGGTATTTCTTTTTATTCTACAATGTTTTTATAAATAAATGAATTTGAAATGTCCATGTGTGTATTATATTTCCTTTTATATGAATGTTTTCATTATATCAAATAATATTCGCATGTTTTCAATGTTAATACTTACATACTATCACCACCTACCTACAACCGTATAATTCTATACATCTCTACAGACACAAATTATGTTTGCGAAGTGTTTTTATTCGATTAATTTCTTCTTCTTATTCTTTTTTCTTTCACTTTTCGAAAATGTGTAACATACAAATTTATATCCTTGTATTGTTTAATAAAAAAACAAAATTATTATTAATTTATAATAAATGTCTGGAAAAAATTACCAATTATTAATGAATTTAACTTTTAAATGAAATTTAACATCTATCCACACAAATTAATATCAACAGTTTTTGGATTTATTTTATTCTCTTTGAAATCACAAAAACAAAAAAAAAAAAAGAAAAGAAAAAGTCATTGCAAAAAAGAAAAAACGAAATTGCATTTCTAAATTAATACAGACAGTGATAAATTAATCATTAAACTTTTACATTTTTCCACTTACATACATACAGATACAATATATTTAATTTTATTTTATATCACATACGTTAAACATTTTCTTGGAGACCAAAGAATATAGAAAAAAAAAACCATTATTATTTTTCTTCTGATATCCTTCTTATGGATGTGAATAAAATGAATGAATGAATGTGAATCCGTATCGTTATTATTGTTAATGTACAAAAGCAATTACATATATCAATAAATTTTTTATAATTCATTTTGACACATTGAGGATATTTTTATAAAGTGTTCACATACAAAGATAATATACTTATAATCTAGCATGCATACAAGTAAATACATACATATGTACATTCTCTACGACATAACATCATTATTTAACTCTTCACTTTATCTCACTTATCTGATGATGAAAATAAGAAAAAAAAAATTCCCTTCTTTTTTATTTATTTTTTTCGAAAATTTTTTTGTGTGTATAATGTAGTATGTATAAATCAAAAATACATATGTATTCATTTATAAATTGTTTCATACATACACATACAAACGTACATAAGAATTTTTTTTGTATTTGGAAAAATGAAAAAAAAGAGAAAAGATTTAAAATTTTTTGACAAAATACTTTTCTATTTTTCGGACATTATGAATGAATCTCTTTTTTTTATCGGTGGTTTTTATCACATTTTTCTCTGGCTGTTAACATTTCACATCTTCATTTTATATACATAGTCATGTCATATTAAGTTTTATTTTATTTTTTTTTTTCTTATTTGTTTTGCTATACGTTGACATATATTATATGTATACGTTAGTATACATTGTAGCTCTGGTGATGATTCTTTTTGTTCGTAATTCTTTCTATTATATTTAGCTGAAAGTCTGTATGATTTTCATAGAAAAATTTCCAAAACCATATTATTGCATTTTTCGCTTTATTTTTGCTGCTGCTATTTTTATTGTTGTTTTTAGCTTGTATTGTCTTTGAATTTTATTTTCTCGTCTTCCTTTTGAAATCAAATGAGAATTTTCTCAATGTATATACATATATTGCATAGCTATAAAAAACTTCAGTATGTGGTATGGTATATATTGTATCATAAAAATAAAAATTGTGCCTTATTCACAGGGAAATTTTATTTTTTCAATGCTATGCTATGCAATTAGTATACATGGGTACGGGTACATACATACGTGAAATTTTTATTTTCCCATATCAAGATGTGTGTGAATAATTTTCATTAATGCTATTCATTTGATGTTGTTGTTGTTTTTTTTTTTAATTTATTCTACAACGGTATACAAGCATGCATAATAAATCCATACAGTGAAACGTTCTTAAGGCAAAGCATGAATATTTAGACATCTACATACACACACACACACACATTTAATATAATATGCAATACATGAAATATGTGTAGAATGAAAAATTAAACAATTCCAGTGAATAACGAGACAATCCACTTTGTGCAAATTGTGTAATCCTTCCTTGTTCTTATTATATCGTGGTGTGCATACTTCGTATACCAATAGATACATTCACATATTTGTATGTATATATGCATATTTTTATCTACATATATATTTCTGCTCATTTGTATATACATATAAGGATTACGTCCTGTGAATATTATTATATTTTCTTGGCGCTGCTGAAGAAAGAATAAACCACAGATGGAGCACATAGTAAGTATATAGAATTGAAAAGTGTTAAGGAAAAAAAAACACCATAAAAATACATACATATATGTACTACATATATGTACTATGTATACGAGAAAAGAATTAAGTAAAAATGACAAAAGAAAAAAATAAGGATATAATAATTCATGATCATTCTTCTCTATCATTTGAATTACAAACTTTATAATACTCGTATAGTTTTACATGGTTCTGAAAAATGTATGTGTATATTCTGTATGCGCATACATATTTTCGCCTTACTGTTTCCTTTTGATTCTGAAGATATTATCGTGGGTGAAGAAGGAAAGTAAATGCAAATGCCATATACCATACCATATGTGAATTTAAGTATTTCTATGGCTTTATATCCGCTCTTTGAACATACAGCGTATACAGTTTTTTTTTTTCTTTTTATTTTAAAACACACAACAACAACAAGAAAACAATAGTCATGATAACGAAAAAAAATACATATTTATATATTAAGAACAGTAAATAGATGCTATCTTTAGAAGAATAAATGCAAGTGCAATCAGTCAACAACGCTTTAATGACCTTTAACTACCGATTTGTTAGGTTTTGCTTCATATCTCTTATATTTTTTTGTTTAATTTTCATTTTTCCTTTTTGCAATAATACCTATGCATACATACATGTGTGTGCAATTTATGTACGACCATATAAATATAGAGTAATGTGCATTAAAAGTAGAATACTCGTAGATATAATGTCTAGAATATTTTCATTTGTGTATTCCAACCATTTGTGTGAAGGAGCATAAATTGTGATTCATTCTACATACATATCTACGGTATTATGTATATAAACTCGTACAGTATATGTACGGATGTATGTAAGTAATTGTATAAAGGGTCTTTATTACTTCCCTTAAGGATTTATGGTTTAATATCATTGATGTGTGTATGTGAACAAACTGAAATAATTTTATTTGAACATATAGAAACAATTATACATATATGTATGTGGGGGGCTTTTGTTGCACACACATTTTTGTATACCTATCTATACACATCGCATACATACACAAATGTATATATTTTATGTATTTTATGTGATCATATTGAAAAATATATATAAGAAGGATTGATTGCTTTATGTAAGATTTATCAACATATACATTTAAAATTTTAAAGAAAATTTATGAACATTTAAGATTTAAGAAGGTTCTGACTTTTATATGGAATATTATTATCACTTTTAAGGTATTCTTATTGTTATTTGAAAGTAGATATACTAGTATCTAGTATGTAAAATATAAATATTCTCAATAATTATATAGACATATAAAATAGAATTGTCATATAAGATTTTTTTTCCCCCTTTTTAGAACTGAGGTTAAATTTTATTTGTTTATAAAAATTATGTGAAAAAATAAATCTGATTCATTGTACATAATATTATTATTATTACACATACGCACATTCCCATACAAATGTAGTAAAATATGTGATAAAATGTAATAAATTAAACGAATACATACATGAAATGTTGAAAATTTTAATCAAATAAATGGAACAGAATCAATTAATTTTCTTAAATATCATTATTTGAATTTGTAACAAAATGAATGTAACAAATAAAATAAAAGATAAAAAAATATATTTTAATGTAATTTAATTTAATTACATACTAAATTACATATGTAGGTACGAATAAGTCCTATATATTTTCGAAAAAATAAATATTTAATTTCTGAGTAATTTTAATTTACAAGTATAGATACCAATACCATACGTATGTACGTACATGCATAAATGTGTATTCTTAAATATATTTCTCAAATTTTCGAGTTGTTTATTAACTCCTTGTAGCATTTAATAGGTTCGCATACACATGTGAGAAGAGCAATTAAATTTCTCTATATAACTGATGCTATATACATTATATATGATTTGGTAATAAGTGTATAAATGTACCAGCATCCATATTATACAACTGAAAGCGATTGCTTCTAACAAATTATTACCATGTTGATGATGAAGATATATCTTATTGAAAACCTCTAGAGACAAAACAAATTATTTATTTTGTTTGTACGCAACGAAGATGTGTACACATGCAATAATTTTTGAATAAACATGAGAATATATTATTTATTAGATAAAGATCTCTTGAGTAAATTTTCGTTGATGTTTTAAAAATTTTAAAATTTATGTAATATAATTTTACAAAATAATTCTCAAATATACTTATTAACAAGGAGTCATATTATTATGTATGTGGTGTATATATTGTTGTTGAAGAATATATATAATTAATCAATATAATATACCAATATGTGTGTATGTACAAATTTATAAATATTTGTATATGCATGCATCTAGATAGAATTTCTTCATTATAATTCATATATTAAAGGTGTTATAAATGTTTGTAATAAACATTATATTCAAAACTTTGTATTCTTCGTTCCTTTAATAATGAACAAAAGAAAATATTAAATTAACATCATTGGTGTATATATAGAAGCGTGTATTAACACGTTCGATATGTATATATGTACGTAATTATCAATGTGATAACAAATATTATTTCATCTTCATTTAAAAATTTATAATAATAATAATTCAGTATTTTAATGACGGTATGTGTTTGTCTTTATAGATATGTGCTCATAAACCTTTATAAGAAAATATCTTCTAATAATTATGCATAGGTATATCTAACAATGACATAAACTCATGAAGATTATATAGGTTACATTTATATGCGTTATCATAAGTACTTATAAGAATATGTGTATTTTACAAAATTTACATACAGTGTTGATCAAAATATTTAAGACTGCAAAACTAATTTTCAATGTAGTTTTGAAAGTTGCATCTAAAAATTCAATTCATTATAAACATTTTTATACAAAAACTGTATTATCAAACTATTAAGCCTCATTTACAATCCAGCGTAAATTAGTATTATACACAATTTAGTATAGAACTCCGTATCTTTATTGTATAGAAACTTTGTACACAAGCTTTCAATATAATTTCCCCTATCGCCAGTGTCAGATTATAAAAATACAACCTAATCTTAATATCACTCTAGTGTAATCTGGGCTGAACGAGAAAAGGATACAGCGCTATATATGTAGAATTTCTTATGTAAAAAATGGCGGAGGTGTGAAAAATTTACTCTGGAACAAAATCTATGTTGACTTGTATATGTAATCTTAAGCGTAAAAATGAGCGGAAATTAATATTAGGCACAAGTCAAAAATTCAAAATTTACACAATGGATTTACGACTACATAAGTTGCAATAAATTAAAATAATTCTGTTGTGTTGTGTTCGTATTTCCAAATATAATAACATTATTTAAATGTATGTTACTAGAATAATTGTGTGCATAAATAATAACATAAACAAAATAACTTTCAAAAATGATGGCCAAAATTTACTTCCTTAAGAAAAATATGTATTAAAAATAAGTTTTCATTGCATTTTCCTTATTTACAATTGATGATTTTCTTGCTATGAATTTTAAAATATAATTTAAATAAATTCATTATGATGTTAAAATGTTTTTAAAAAGAATTATTTTTAAAAAATTTTTAAATATAAATTTAATTCAGTTTGCAAATATTTTGTTGATGACTGTAAATACATAAATCTACTTAATAATATGTATGTATGTATATATTTTAACGAATTTGCATGTACATTTATACGGGCATATAGATAATAAATAATTAAAACATACCAAATATACTCATATTTTCATTTTACGTTTGCATATTTGTACATATTTATATGTAATTTTATATAAGATATTTACATATCCTTTAATTCATTCATTCATCTTACCTAATAATGTTTATGCTTCTTGAAATTTTCTACGTAAATACCAATTTGTACCTAAACATAATATTTAATTTTTTATCGTCTTATTTACATGTATACACATGTATACACATTTCTTACAAATATGTATGTATGTATAAGAAATATAAATGTACATATATATATACTCATATGTTATATTGAAGTGTATATGTTTTGTTTGTACTCAAATTTACTTATTTAATATGAAAATTTTCTTAACAAACTTTTCGAATTCATGTACATATTCGTATCGTACACTCGTATATAATATAGATATGAATGTATATTTATGTACTATTAAGAGAATGTTGTCGTATTGTCGTATATGTGGATCTGTGACTTAAATGAAAATCTTCTTTTATATATTTTTCATTCTATTTACTTATCTTATATACTACACAAGTATGTAAATATGTTGATTAATGACTACTAATGCAGAATAGTAGATATATACAACTACCATAGTTTATTACAAGAAAATTTTTTTTGAATATATGTATGTTCATACATATTTAATATTTACTTGCATACTTATACATAATGTCTACTATTCATTTTACTATTAGCACAGAATCACATACATATACACAGATACATCTATAACCTTGTCATATTTTTGAATTCATATTTCAACCCATTTTCAAAAAAAATTATGTTATACCGTTGTATACTCGTATGTGTGTACGTGCTTTATATCACATAGTATACTACTTAAAACTCATTTTCTTTTATTTACATTTATCAAGTCTTCATTTTGTTTTATTTTGTTGTCGTTATGTTAATTTGTTTTTTATATTTTCTTATACTAGGTACCTATACAAAATTTATTTATTTTTTAAATGTTTTTTACTTTTAAATTTAACTTGTTTTTTTTTTTTTTTGTAAATTTTTATTATTTTCAACCTTGTTTTAAGAATCTTATTTACATTTATGTGTTCTACATGTATATGTGAATTTTTATACAATTTTTATGTATATACTGTACTGTGTACATTTCTCATTTATCCCAAAGGAATAACCTAAAGGTGTTTACTTATAAAGTTTAAAATGAAAATAAAAATATAAAAATTAAACAAAAAAAAAAAACATTAAAAAAAGAAAATAGAAAAACATATAAAAAAAAAACAAAATAAAGTCGTAGATAGTATTGAAATATTATTTCTTCAACTGTTGCTTCATATTTTCCGTATCTACACACGTAACACACTTATTAAAAATTGCGTACATTTGTGTATGAGTGTACAGTATACGTAATTTTCTGTATAAGTATACGTTTTACAGGTAGTATAGAAATGTGTAGATTCAAAACGATAGAAATATTTGTATTTAAAAAAGAAAACAAATAAAATAATTGGGTTCAAAGAGGATCAACCTCATTTTTAAAAGGAGAATGAAGAAAAAAAGAAAAATTAAAAACAAAAAATAAACGTCATGTATACGTATACTACTTATTTTCTTTAAGGACACATAACGTACTCAATAACCATTTATTGTGAATATGGTATTATGAATATTTAATAAAAATGGTATAGGGTATATAGGTTAGTAAGTAGAAATGCTACAAACTATACAAAAATTATATTTATTCAAGTACATTTCAAACAATTTCAATTCACAACTATATGTAGCAATATCCTTACAGCTCACACATCCATACATTTGTATATTACGTAATACAACTTCAGTTATAGATAATGAATTTAAAAAAAAAAGTATTGAATATTTTCTAGCTTTTTTAATTTTTTAACCTTTTCCACACAAACGCATGTAGATATATACCTATACGTATATTTTCATTTATGTATATTATTATTTATGATACTGGTACTATAGTTGAATAAACGAGTTATAATATAGTGTGGTAAATTGAATCATCTGTTTCTTCTATAATAGAATTAAATTTGAAATGATAAATTATCCTATTATATCTTCTGTTTCATTGGAAAAAAATAATAATTAAGTAATACACTGATATTGTTTCACTCACTTCGATATTTTGTATGCGTATGTATGAATGTAAGGAGTTTATACATATGTAGTTCACTCGTAGCATAATATAATTATTCAATTATTCATTTAATAAATTGTTATAATGTATAGATACGCATCGATTGTAATTTGAAATTAAATACCATTGTTCTATTCGTTTACAGATAATAATAATAATAATAATAATTCAAATACAAAAAAATAATAATAATTTATTTAAAATAAAATTTATTCATACAAATATGCATATTATGCAAATATAATGCACACACATAGATATCGCTAATGTTTACTAAATGATGATGGGTAGTTCTAGGTGTGTGTGTAGTAATTATATACGTACATTATCTATGCACATATATTTTAATTGCAAACAAATAATGTTTGTGTATTTGTTGAATTTTCATTAAGATTCATTCACATTGATTATTATTAAATTTTATTCATAATTAATTAATTATCATGAATAATTAAATGAGAACCCTCTTTCGTTTATCGGTAATTATATAACAAAATACGAATAATTTGATAATGCTACTATATTATGTATAATATGTCTACGTACATATGTCTCTTGCCTACATATGAACATACATTATTAGATGTAAGGGCCGTATTCACCAACCAAGATTATAATTTCAGCTTATTTATCAACCTACTTAGATAAAAAATTGTTTTCGGACTTCATTTTCGGAGTCTCAAACATGTCAGCTGATTGCGAAAAGTTAGTATTTTTATATTACAAAATGAAAAACAGGTTGTATGATGTGATGATTTAAAATGTGACTGCTGTGTTGTTGCTGTTAACAAGAAAGGTTATGTTCAAACGATATTTATGGTAGGTACCACTTTCAGATTGTCTTAAAAATCTCCGAATATTTATTTCAGATAAAAGATATAATCTTGGCTGGTGAATACGACCTTTAATATATGAATACTTTATTTCACTATTTAATACTAATAATAATATTATTATCCTTTTATTTTTATTTTTAATTTTTATTATTATTATTATTGTTGTTGGTTGTTATGCTCTTGTTATCATCATTTTTATTGACTACTCTGCTATCTACTATACAATCATCATCTTCTTCTATACACAATAAACACAAAATTATCTAACAAGATTCATATTTAAAATTGTATAACAAAAGTATAAAGTTGATAAAATGGTCCTTAATTGAATTAAATACAAAAATATACGCATATAATACATAAGTAAATATAAATTTTTATGTAACTATTTACATAAATGTATATGTATGTACATTTTAATCACATTAACAAAGTTACACCCTTTCTTTTATTTTTAATTATAGACGGCAAATACAAACAAAAACAACAACAACTACAAAATAAATTTAATTTGATATAAAATAACATAAAATTAACGTTTAAAGTTAATAATTGTATGTACCTTCATACACCTTTTTGTTGATAACATTTATATACGTTCCTATCTACATATAAATATAAATTTTGCAAATACATACATGCACAATTTTAAGTACAAAGTAGTAGTAATTTCAATTTATATTCGATTTTATATTGGTAGAATTAGAATTCTTATATTAAGTGCTTTCGATTTGGCAATTTCAAGTACTTGCGAGTATAAAAGGTAAATGTCTGTGCTAAACCATCTACTCGCAGCTATACTCATGAAAAATTTTTCAAGTATCTGGAAGTAGATGCAACTAGTTACGAATAATTTTTGTGTCGTTCGTTTTAACAATTTATCCTTAACATATTTTAGTACTCGCAAGTACTTGAAATTGTCAAATCGAAAGCACATATTGTAAAATCTACTACAAAACATGAACTCATTTCTCAGATCGTTTAGTTGTGTTTTGGAAAATTTACAGACATACAAAAGTTGAATGGGACACCATTCTCTCTTTTTCTTTTTTCTTCAAATAATGTCACAATAATTTTGCTCTGTACATAATACACAATATTGCTGAGTATAGTAACACTCATATCGATATAATTGTATGAATTAAATTTATATAAATTTTTATATACGATTGCGTCTGTATTATTGTGTTTAATTTTGTAGTGTAATGAATAAATACAACAAATATGTACTTTGTGCGTTGTATTATATATGAATTAAATTATGATAAAATATCAACAAAAATTGCAACAACGAACATACATTACGTATAAATACGTAAAAATACGTAGGGCATGTTAATAATAAAAAGAATAAAGCTGCATCCAGATTGTATACAAATACATATATTCATGTGGATGCATTATAAGTAATACATTTTACACTCAATTAGCTATGATATATTTTCTATATAAACGATGTTGGCTTCATTTATCCCGAATTGATTATAAGGCATTTCAGTACTTAGTATTTACAAGAAATCTTTCCAAGAAATTGTAGAATATACCTTTTGCTAATTAATTAGTTCAATTGTGATTTTCCTCATTAATCTTTGTTGTTTTTATCGTGAAAATGAATTGAAATATTTTCTTTTATTTTATTACTGATTTGATATCAATTTCCAACATGTGATTGTATATGAAATCCTATGGTAGGCTCTATAGAAAAATATATAACACTATATAAATTTTGTTTTTTTTTCTTCTGAGCTTTGCATTATTAGTTAAATTTTCTTTTTTTTACTTTCACGATTCGATGAAATTAAATGTAAAACAATGTGAAACATGAGAAAAACAACAAAATATTTTTGATTGAGCATTCCATTCATTAATTTACTGCACTTTCCCATACCTATAAAACTACTATATAGGACAGTAGACCATGGAATTTTGTATGTAATATCAGGATAATATATTTATGATATGAAAAATTTCGAAATAATTTTATAATTTTCAAGAAAAAAAAAACAAAAAATTCAATCGATTTTTAATAATTGAAATTTTCATTATTTTTGCAATTTATTTTAACGAACATATCATTAAAATATTATACTCTGAAATAATCTCCATAACCCAAAAATTAATTATACAAAAATTTGCATAAGTTAATGATTCAAAATGAAAATAACGCAAAAAAAAAAAAAAAACTAAAAGAGAAAAATAAAAAGTAAAACAATTCTGCAAAATTATGAAAGAAAAAAATATCGTTTTGTTTGTGTATAGGAGGAACAGAATAAACTAAAATAAGAGTAAAATTTGAATATAATCAAAGGCACTGTAAATATATACATATCTACATTCTACGCGTACATCTACATTCCTTCTCTATATGTATCGGTATCTATACTTCATTACATAAACATTTTAGAACATATTGGTAGATGAATTGCGAAAATTTTGTTTTTGGTTTTTGGTTTATTTTTTATTTTTTTAATTGGATTTTATTATGATGCAGTAAAACGGTTTTTCTATGATTGTACAAACTAAAAGTCTCTGCAAAATAAAATAAAAAAAAAATATATAAATGCCATAACTTGTATATGTAAGCACATTTCCGAATATATACGAGTATGTGTATGTAAATTTTTAGTTATATGAACGTTCATCGATGTAACATTTTTACATGTACTATAATAACCTTTTACATATGAACCTATAACACTTACTATATTGATCAGATATACGTATACTTAGTACAACAAACAAGTGAACCAATGTACAGGAGTATACTGCAACATATTTTTAGTACTCATATACAAGTAGCTAAACATGTAAATACATTATTTATAACGCATATCGCAATTTAGAAACTAAAATACATATAAATTACATGCCTATATGAGTATGTATATGACTCTGTACTCGCATTTGTAGTTTCGAATACCTAAAGGCATATTAAATTTTTGAACTTTTGGATATTAATATCGTTATGATCTGATATTTAATTTAATCACTTTATACGTACATTGTATACTATAAACTATATATCCACTCAATAATAATAATAATAAATTAAATTTCGAATTTGAATTTTAAAAATATCTGTACATTATTCTGTTTATTGATTGAGAACTATTCACATTCATATGTGTATGTAACTAATATGAATACATACATCTTTATCAAGGAGTTTGTCCATATTTTTATTTTTTGTTTTTGTTTAAATAAAACTGGCGAAATTATTTAAAAATATTGTAAAAATTTTTCTTTATACAAAAAATAAAATTATTTCAATTTTTAATAAAAATATTTCATTTCAATTTCTGAAATAGCTAGTATCCTTTATAAAAAAATAACAAAAATTCTTTTGCTTTTTAATTACAGATTATACACATAGTTTACGTTTAATTGAAGTTCGAATACCAAAACATATTGTAAAAGGTACAACAGCAACATTAGAATGCTATTATGATTTAGATGGTGAAGCACTTTATTCAGTTAAATGGTATAAAGATGGTAATGAATTTTATCGATATGTTCCAAGAGATATGCCTCCAGCAACAATATTTCAATTGCCTGGAATTACAGTTGATGTAAGTATACACCAAATACAAAATACAGTTTAGAAAATACACATACATACATATTATGCTGGTAAATTCATCAAAATATATTAGGGCTGAGAATTAAAGGTCATAAATCGATATTTATATTTTTCGAAAAAGAAAATATCGACTGATTCGAATTCGAAGGACATGTGTTTCATCATTTTTTTTTAAACTAAATATACATGCTACACATTGGATACTAGCACCTAGAATATCTGAAATTTTATAGAAATTTTCACAAAAATATCTCAATGCTTATACCAAATGTGCTTATACCAAATTATTTTTAATGACATTCTTTAGATTCATGTTTCTAATGATTATTGTTTGTAGATTTCTTATAAATGTTGTAAGAGAATTAATGAACTCTTAAATGAAATTTCCAAATATGATAGCTTCAGTAAATGAGAATCTAATCACAATTATCAATAAAAGCTCATTAAAATTATATTCTGAATAAAATTTTGCAAAAGGAAAAACATAAAAGGATATTCTTTAAAACCAACATTAAAATATTAAAAAATCGATATCTGATGTAATGTCTCAACCCTAATAATATAATCAGTCGTTATACAAAATTGTTGTGATATCCTTCTAAATAATTTTGAATCCATTTTACAAAGTAATTTTATTTCCATTACATAAATAATGTAAGTACGTGCATTATGTAAATGCATGAACAAAACATTATTTACATTAATTTTTACGATCTCTTACGATACATACACACGTACACACGTAATAAAATATTTGCATGTGCTTATACTATCTATACTGTTTTTTGATAAAATACGAGTATATCTACATCAAAAATATTTTCAAAATAATTTCTGTTTGAAACCATATTATTGTGAAAGTATGTGTATATTATACTAGAGAATGTATCTAAATACATTATATCTGACTGTAATTACGATACGATACGATACAATATGAATGCATCGATAATAAATTTCAATTTAACTAATTTATTTTTATTTTGAATTTTATATATTATGTAGTTACATAATTCAAGTGATGTATTGGTTACCCTTAAGAATGTTAATTTATCGACAACAGGACGATTTCGATGTGAAGTATCTGCAGAAGCACCATTATTTCAAACAGTATCCGATCACGGGGACATGATTGTTGTTTGTAAGTATATTAGAATACGGTTTACAATGTATGAGTAAAATGAAAATTATTTATTTACATTATTGTTTTTGGTTTAGTATCTATACGAGTACATATGCACGGTATATATGTAAGTTGTTGCCAGATTGTACTTGTATAATTTTCAATTATTCAGTAGTATAGGTGGTACAAAATATATTGAAAATACAATTCTTGTCACAGATTTTAAATTCAATTCTCTTCTTAAAAAAAATTTACTAAATTTCATGATTTTTTTTTTCATTTTTAATAACGCAACATTTTTCTTTTTTTTCTTCATCATTTTTATTTCAATTTCAATGATGATTATTTATATTTGTTATTAAATGATGTCCTTTACATTCACATGACAAAAGGATACCGATAACAAATGTTTTTTGAATTAAATCTTATCTCTGGCAGCAAAAAAAAAAAAAAAAAAAAACCTGAAGCAACAAAATCATTAAATTTCTAAATTTCATTATTTCAACACAATTTGAAAAAAATTGAAGGAAAAAAAAAATATATATAAATAATTAGATATTTTGAGAGGATAATTTTTCATCATTTCTTTCACACAGAATTTATTGTAACTAAGTATTAATTTGAAATTATAACGAAAAAAAAATTATTTTTTTTTTAATTTTTTATCTTGTATCATTCATTAGAAAAGATATTTTATTATATAAACGTAAATATATTTGTATATGTATATAAATTGTCTTTATACTATGATGTTTGTAACAAAAATCACAGTTCTTTTGTCATTAATTACAATTACACACAGTCAAACACACAAAAATAAAAATAATTATCTCAAATGATTCTAGCTAGCAAACAATAAAATTTTAATTTTTATTGTAATTATTTTGTTTTCCTTATAATTTATTTTTATCATTTCTATGTATGTATATTCTTCACGTACATAAACATAAACTAATGCATTTATAGATTGAAATGGTTCACTAAAACCGGGCGCTCAAATCTCCGGGGTGCGAATAAGGACATAATGAAAGATACAGATCAGTTTTCAGAAAAATAAACTTTACTAATGACAGAAAAAAAATATTTACTTTCTAATAAAGATTCTAAGTAAATATATAAGTAAAGATTTATGGTTCACAACTTAAAAAATAAACCGGCCGCCTGAGACGTTGGAACCGGCACTGTATATAATATTATACATACTTGTGTACATAAATTTATCAGTTCTATATTATAACATACTGTATGTACATGTACATTCACATTTATGTCATTCATTTACAGATGAATTTTCTCTGTTATTCTGCAAGTGACATTTTTCGTTTTTTATGTGGTTATATTTGAATTTGATTACAAAAGATTGATGATACGCTTGTCAAATAAATATAAATACAGGCGGGCGCACAAGGAATAATAAAGAGAAAAGAAAATCAAAAACATGAATGAATACAATAACAATAAAATAAAAATAAAAATAATTAATTACGCATATTTTTATTTAAATTTATGAATTATATTTATTTATTGTTACGAGTATAATACATGCATACATCACATAAAAAACAAAATGATTTCCTTAAATATAAATTACTAAAATAATGTCATTACCAATCTATTTGTGTTACAAACAAATATAGATACAAAAAAACAAAATTATCTTTTCTTTTACACATTGTGTATATAAATGTATACAACACCAGAAATCATTGTTTCTAATATTTCTCTTCCTTTGTGAGCAAAATTTTCAAAATTAGAAACTTTTCAAGTTGCCTTATACAAATTTACAATTATTATCATCAACACGATTACCTTACCACTTCCATCATCAGCATTACCACCTACTCTATTTTTGCTCCAATTGCTCTTCATTCAGATTCAATATAGCAAGCACAGAGATTTTCTAGCCTCTATGACCCTACTCTCTGTATGACACCATTCATTGTTTAGAAATTTCAGACAATACATTTAACTTTTTCATCTTTATCAGTTCCATTTAATTTGTATTGTCACTTGATATTTTGTTTCTTTGAAGCTCTTCCGGATAGAGGTCCAATTATAACGGGGGGTAAAGCACGTTATCAAATTGGCGATTTTGTTCATGTGAACTGCACTTCCGGAAGATCAAAACCTGCCGTACAACTAAATTGGTTCGTGAACGGAGAGCATGTTGAGCCTAATATGTTAAAGCACTACGAAACGATTGTAACTGGCCGTGAAGGACTTGAAACCACCACACTTGGTCTAGAATTTAAAGTTGAACAACATCATTTTCGCAATGGTGACATGAAGTTAAAGGTTAGTATGTTGCTGTTATTGTGACAACAACTTTTTTTTTCAGTTACAATAAAAATAAATATTTGATTTTTTGTATTGAATATTTTCCGATTATGAATTACAAAATTTCCTTTATAATATTCCTTTTAATATTGAAAAAATTTACTTTTTTTTCTTTTTTTTTTCTTCATTTGACAAAATTTTACAAAATAATTTACAGTGTGTTGCACGTTTATCGTCAATTTATTGGCGTAGTAATGAGGAGAGTGTTGAAGGTGATCGACCACAAAAAGCACCCGTTCTAGAATCACGTGAAACTGTATACGCAAGTAATTCACGTGCTGATCCAGTACAAGGTATGTCTTTCGGGGAACATTTTTTATCAAAAATTTTATCGTTTTTCATTGAACAACCTGCAGCCAGTAGATCATGGATGATCGGTTCAACAAAATATATGTCAGGAATGTGTGCATGCTTACTAATTGTAATACAACAGTTCTACAACATCAGATACTATCACATCAGTACTACAGCAAACTCTCAACAATTGCAATCAACAATTTTTAGTCAAAGGTAGCTTCATGATCGTCTGCTGTAAATCTGGTGTAAAGTATATGTATACATTTAAGTCATTATACTCGTATGAACATTTATGTAAATGTATAGGAAAAGAAAAATAATGAAGAAAATAATTGAGTGAAATTATACTGATGATATTTCATTAAGAAAATCAAATAAGTAAAAAAAAAACAAAATAAAAATAAAAAAATAAATAAAAACAGTATAAACTAATTAAAATGAATATATAGTGATGCTAAAATAAAGTGAGATAATTATATACTGTGTAAAATATAATAAATGTAAAATTTTTATTTTAAATGAAAGGAAAAAAATATGTTGTTTATTTTTTGATTCTAATAAGAAGAAAGTTATTATCGATGTGATACTTAAAATCAGTCCTTACCAAATAATAATTGGTAATTTCAAATTTTTTTTATATCAGTAAATCATAATATGTATTATCCTGGAATTAATTATAATTGAAAAACCTAAAATAAAAAAAAAAATTTTTAAAAAAACTTAAACAGGAAGCTCTAATATGGTGGAATTTTTTTATTTGGATTTCATCAATTAATACAGACATCACATCACAGGATCTACATAATATAAGTCCACACGATTTGAAATTATATATAATTTTTGGTATATATTGATATGAATAATCTTTAAAATTTACATAACTTACGTATATTTATATATGAATAAAGGATAAATTAAATTAATATACTTGTACATTTTTTTTAAAAAATTGTATATTTTACTTTTTTATATACATATAAATACATTATTTTGTACATTAAATTATATGCATTATAAGTCCTGTTAACTGGAATAAAATGAAAGTAAAATTCGAAAAAAAAAAAATTAAATAAAAAAAACATAAAAATTAAGTGAAATTAATAAAGCGACAGACAAAAAACGGATGTAAGCGTAAGGATATTCAATCTAATATTACATACAATTACGTATATTACTCGTATATACGTACGTACATATTAGAATACATACATTTTATTCTATTTACTCTTGTACATAAATATGTATATTTACATATATGTATATCCTGACAGTTAATGAAAATGAAAATGAAAGTAATGAAAAATAATATCACGAAGATAAAATGAAAAAAAAAAAGACAAAAAAAAAACAGAAACAGAATAAAACCATTTTAAGGATAATGATGATTATTATGATATAATGATTATTATGTTGATTTGTATATATAAATGTGAAATATACATACATACACATTAATAATAAGTACATATATCTATATAAAAAACATGTTACATACACCCACACATACATACACAAATATAATTTCTCTTTAAGTATTTTCAGATATTATATAATTACATACTATGTACTCTTAATACATATAAACACATAGTACGTTAAAATTGAAACATATGTATGTACATACATTTATACACATCCAATTTAACACACACATTATATATGTACAATTGTATGTATGTATATATGTATTTTTTAATTCTTTGAGGAATGTAGACACGAAACATATCGAAAAAAAAATATATTAATATATAAATTTTATTGCCAAAGAATTTTATGATTAGGATAATATAAATATGATGTTATGAAATATTTTTTAAAAAGAGAAAAAATCGAAGAAAAATAATGTATTTTTTCGTTTTCTTTTTCAAAAAGAGAAAAAAACAAATTTAGAAAGAAAACAACAAGAAAATAAAAATTAACAAATTCAATATAAAATTTACGAAATGAAAATAAAAAAAAAAAATAATTTTTATTATAATAAGAAGGAAAAATAAAATTAAATCGTGATAATTTTTAAGGAATCTATACAAAATACACGTACAATATGGTACACGTAATAAAAAAAATGAAAAAAATTTAATTTTATAAAATTCAAGGAAACTTTAAAAAAGAATCAAATTTATTTTTTTATATCGAATGAAAAAGTCTCATCTTATGTAAATTGATATTTTCTTTTTTTTTATCACACTCATTAATGCGTATATTTGCCATTTTGATTAGTACGTAGATTTTTTCGATCGGTAGGTAGCTTTTTGCCATAATTATGTAAAGCAATAAAAAATAATCTTCAATTCAGTTCAAAGTGGTTCGTTTAACTGTTTGCTTCTTTACCAGCAACTTAGTGGTTCGTCATTGGTTCGTCATTATGAGTAAAGCAAGACCCAAAATAGACGTGACGGGACGAAAGAAATTAAACGAACGTAAATACTCGTTTCGTCAGTTTGACAATTTGCCCCAAATAGAAACGATTCGAAACGAATAAAATTGTGTATGAGTATTGAGTAGAAACGAATAGAAATGTGTATGAAACGAGTAGAAACGATAAAATGTACGACCGCTACGGCACTATCCGTTTCGTCTCGTTTCGTCTATTTGACATTTAAACTTATCGAAATTGAACGAACGTAAGAACACGTCCATTTAGGATAGTTCTATGTACCACAGTACTATCGTAGGTATCGTTTCGTTTCGTTTCGTTTCGTCACGTCTATTTAGGTTATAGCTTAAGTCATGAGATACCGTCTGTGAAAATCCCATGTTCACTTTAAGCTTTAGTGCTATGAAAGAAGAAGATTGAAAAGTTATGAAAAATATTGAAAATGTTAAGAGAAGTATAACAGTGAAAAAGAGAAAAGAGAGAAGACTAAATTTTATGTTTGAAATAATTTCGCAATAAATGAAAAATTACTTTGAATTTTTTGCTAGAGTTCCTAAAAAATTATTTTATTTTGAGTTTTTCACTATAATCTTCCTTTCATCTTACCTTTTAATTGAATTGAAATATTTTCCTTTTTTTAATTACATCTTGAATTTATGGTAAAAGCAGAGGAATATTTGCATTTGAAGAAAAATATTATAATATTAATCATATAAATAATAAAAGGACTAAATGAAACAACTACATTACACAAACAGTCATAAATAAAAACAAAAAATTTATTTTCTATATAATAACATTCAAAATCATAGTCCCATGAAAACAAACCGAACATTCACACCATCTTTATGTTGCAAATGCAACAATTTTTGTTTGATACAAGTAATCCATCATTATTATATAATGTACATAATAAGCACGAGTATTTATGAATTATTATTAACTTAAAATCTCTACAACAATTCTGGTTGAAAATTTTGTTTTACTGCCGTTAAAAGCATTTATCATGTGCACATTTAAACTGAACTAAACGTAAATAAAAACAAAATTCACACATTTGAGTGGATAAATAAAGCATTATTTTTCACAATCTTCTTTTCTTTTTTTTAGATAGATAATCAAATAGAGAGATTAAAACGTAAACAAGTTAGTAAGACACATTTATTAAGTGAAAATAAGTCGAAATAATATAAAAATAAATAATTGTAGTAAATAATATGAATTGAATTAGTGCAGCAGCAAAAAAACAAACTTAAAATTATAATAAACAAACTCTGTAAATATTTAAAAATGAAACAAACAAAAAATAACAAAAAAATGAAATTAAATTAAATGAATGCATTTAAGATAAATTGTACGTATAATCAGAAAATATCTGTCATATTCACTTATAATATAATATAATTATTATAAAATAAAAGTAGTAAAAAAACAAACTTAAAAACAAAAACTCAAAAAAAAAACAACTAAAATAAAATTATAAAAATGCATTTATAATAAATTAATAATAATGATCGTAAACTCTATATGCAAATACATACATTACCTATTACCTATTACTAGAAAATTGTAAAAAAAAAATTATATACTTATATTTGCACGAATCAAATTTAAAAAAATTCTTATATGTACGATTTAAAAAAAAAAAAATGAAAATCTAAGACTCACCATATAAAAAATTAAAAATTATTTCACATTACATATACAAATTGTTTTAAATGAAAGTAAAAAAATATATATATATAAAAATTAAGAAAAAATAAATTTTTAAAAAAAAAATTAAAAAATAAAAGATTCAAAATTATTTTTAAAAAATTATTTAATGTTACACATTATGTATCTATGTAAATGTATAATAAGTATGAATTTATTATGTATGCATGTGGAATTAGATGGAAAAAGATGGGGAAATTTGTAAATTTTCTAGTGTTGTAAATTAAATATTATTGATATAAAATAAAAATTAATAAATGAAAATTTTTAAAAAAAAAAAGAAGTAAAAAAAATACATAAATTACATAATGTAAATCCCCAATTTCACAGTGAAAGTTTATTAAGTTCAGATTAAGGTTTAAACTTGCAGTTAAGTAATGAGAGATGTTTTGATTTCTCTGTGTAAGTTTAAGTCTTAAACCCTGCTTATCCAATAGACTTGAGCCATAATTTAAATCATTTATGCAGGTTTAACTAAACTCCAACCTAAACTTCCACTCTGGAATTGGGCATAAGAGGTATTTTGATTTCACAGTGACAGTTAATGTCGTAAATCCAACAGACTTGAGCTATCATTTAAACCTCTCATGCAGACTTAACTAAGCTCAAGGGCTCAAGCTTAAAATTTCACTGTGAAATTAGGCAAAAATATATATATTAATATTAGATCAGTGTTAAGGATATGAATAAAAACTAATCGAAAAATTAAAACAAAATACTTGAAAAAATAAAATGGGGTAAGAAAAAAATGATATTAAAAAATGAGAAATATAATAAATAAGAATGATTAGGGTATATATATGTATTATTTTATTTTTCATGTGTTATATACATATTTAATGTATATGTATACATACATGAGCATTGTACCTATATTGTATTTCAGTTGTAATTAAAAAAAAAAGAAAAACAAATAAATTGAAAAAAAATTTTTATTAATAATAATAATAATAATATGCATGTAGATATTTTTTAAGATGAAAAAATTTTCACAAAAGAAAATTATGAAATATTATTAATATACTATATCTGTAAAAATATAAAATGAATTCAAAAAAAAAATACAATTTCATTAAAAAACAAAAATTTAAAAAACAAACAAAATATTCAAATCAGTTAAGGTATAATAAAATGTCTATAATACAGAAATAAATATACATAACAACATTTATGAAAGAGAAATGCTAAACAAAAAAAAAAAAAAAATAATTTAAAAATTAAATGTATAAGAAATAAAAAAAAATCAATTAAATATTAAAACAAAAAAATAAAACAAATTCTATACAACATACATACATTATGATATTTAATAAAGTATTTGTTTGAAAAATAAAAAAAAAAATTTTGTTTTGTCCACCATTTTTTATCTGTAGTACGAAGAAATCATTCGCTCTTTCGATGATGATTGATTATAAGTATTTGCAACATTTAACATAATAATTCTGTATGCAACAACACTTGATGTTGAGCATCAATATTGATATAAACATTTCATTCATCAATAAAATAAGATTCGTTATTTTTGATATTTTCTGTTGAATGTTTCGACATCATTATAATCTGTTACATTTTCTTTTTCATATTTTTAGAGTATAATTCTGAAGCAATTAACCGACAGCTATTTATGGGCAATTGATTACGAAAAGTATTCACATCTTCCCATACATTTAACTGTGATATATAAAACTTCATTCAATATAAAAGTAATCGCAAAATGTCCAGGCATTTAATTCATTTACTTTTTCGTTTCGGTTTTGACTAAAGCATATAGGGTGTAATTTAAAAATACAAATACTTTGTAATATATTTATCCAGCATATATTATAAACATCACCAACCATAAACAGAAGTAAACTATAAATTATTTGTTTCTTATTGTCGCGAATGCGTGCACAGATACTACCATGAATTATTAATTGAATAAAAGGTACCTATAGTTTAGTTTTTTTGAATTTTTTTTTTTAAAAAGGAAAATATAATAAAATAACAATAAATTCACATATACCTACATATTATGTGAAAAAAGAAGCATATTATTTATATTTTTATACACTCGTATAAATTTCATTTAATATGTAATTTAAACTTGAATATATGATTTAACCACAGATAAGAACTAAAAATACTACATACATATATACATATATATATATATATATATATATAAAATAAAGTCCTTGAAATAAAATTAAAACAACATAATATACAGAAATAAACACAAAAAAAAATGAAATGAAGTAAGTAGTTTACACAGGTAACGTGACAAAAGTTCATTTCAAATCGAATCGAAATCGTTATATAAGCTTTACAATAAATGTAATACGATTGTGTTAGATCTTCTAAACCTAAACTCCTAAATTATATACCATATACCATTCATATACGAGCATTTATTTATGATTTATTAGAATCTGAGTAAGACTAATCGTTAGATCCGATACAAATTTTTCGAAATGGTATATACACTTTATACCTTCAAACCTACACCAAATTATACTTAAAGAATACTACAATTTTACAGTGTGAATAACATTAATTCATTTCATGAATTTCGTGCTTTCAAATGATTTTTGCTTTTGTTCATTTCGAACATGAATTTCGCAAAATAAAAAAATTCGACATGAGGAAAAAAAAATAATTAAATTGTTGGCCTTCGTTGTAATTAAATTTCAACAGAGGGTGTTTTTCTTTCATGGGAGAATATTTTTTTACTGAATAATCAATAATTAATGTTTAGAAATTGATGATTTTTGTCACGGATTTTATAAATTGTCATTATAATATATACCACATACCACTAAATTTATAAAGCAAAAGGAAATTGATTTTTTGAATCTTCATATTACAAGGATCCAAAAAATATATCTACACCCATCGTAAGTACTTATATAAAAAGCAATAAAATGAAATGGAAAAAAGTGTGAGTATGTGTATGATTGTATGAATTGGTGTGTGTTTGTGTACAAAATATTTGAATCATGATGGAGAATTTTTAGCCAACAGTATAACACTACCATATCTTTAAATCATCAAAATAACAAAAAACGAAAAATAATAACTTTCTGCAGATATAAAAAAACAAAAATAATATGTTTATGTGTTTTCATTAAAATTGTTCCATAAAAACAAAATACACAAAAAACAAACAGCAAAAATAACATGATCAAAACGTAAAAATGTGACAATAAAAAACGAAATAATTTTCAAATATGTATTGTATTATTCACCCTTTTTATTTATTATTTTATTTGTTTGTATGTGCAAATCGACTTTTACATTTACCTATATTCTTTTCCATTTTTACTTTTTTTTGTGTTGATTTTTATTTTTGTTTTCATTTTCAAATTATATTCAAAGGACAATTCTGTAATTTTTAACTTTTAAATGGCTTCAATTCATAACAGTAACAACAACTATACTTCAGTACTATACTCTAGATATTGTTGTATATACGAATACGATTCATTCATGAATTTCATTTTTATAACCGAACGAAAAGAGTATCAGAAGCAAATCGAATTCCTCTGAGATTCTTCGATTATTGTAACTTTTTTGTTTCTCAATATTTTTTATTACTCTTTTTTCATTTTGTATTTTTCTTGAATTTTATTTTGTTTGGTCGTTTGGTCAAAAAATCGAATTGTAATTCATATGCGATATGATGCTCAGTTCAGTGTTGGTAATACTATAGTAAAATCGTAAAAGTGTACGACAAACAGTGTCTGATGGTATATTCTCATCACGTTTTAGATAAATTTTCGATCTGCATAATCGAAATATAATTTCAAAATTACTTCTTACAAAAAAAAAAAAAAAATATATATTCATCTCTTTACTCCTATCAATACTCGATCGTTATACACAATCCAATTCAACCAATAGCTACATCGTACAAACGAAACAATAATAATTTCTCATACATGGTCTGGTTCAATTTTATTTTTAACAAAATTGTAATTGAGAAAATTGTGTGGGCTGAATTTTATTTATTTGTTTTATGAAAAGTGGATTATCTGTCAACATACAGCCATAGTGCACATAATTGATGAGAATGTATAGAGGTGAAAATTGATGATATCGGTAGCTTGTTTATATACATTACTGGTGCATAGAATTGAGTCAAAGAATTTATTCACTTAACTAAATAAATACATTTGTACATTCATAATTTTAAATTTACAATTTTACAGAAACGAATCAAATAAAACAAAGAAAAAATATTAGTAAAAATCTTAAATATGAAAAAATTACATTCCACTTTCATTTTGATTTGTATTTGGTTAAATTGAACTTTATTCTTACATTTCGCACGGCAGTAAAACAAATGCATATTTTCAATACACAAATTTGATTACATTATTGTTTAGAAGGACTGTTGGATACCACTACAACTGCTAACAATATGTGGAAGACTTCATAAGATAGGTACCTGCTGTTTGAAAACATTTCATTTTTATTACGAACGGTCATATAATATGTCCAATCGCATATAGTTATTCATGCAATGTATGTGCACTTGAACATTTATGTCTATAAAAATATAGGACATGGGACACTGAAGTAAAAATAAAAATTCAAATAAAAAACAGAATAAAAAATTATATTTTATTTGTTTTTTATTTCTGTTGTTATTTTTGATTTTTTTTTTCTATATCAATATTGCATAGCTCATACATGAAAATGCTAAATTGACCTGACAATAAATTTTCTTTTTGTTTCTTTTTTTTTTTTTTTCAAATGTCCCTTAGCTTATTTCTGTGCACACACAAAAAAAAAAACTGTATTAAAAAAAATATAAAATAAAATAAAACGTTATATGACCAATCCACTTACTGATTTGCAGAAAATCATTGTAACTTTACCTATTTAAGTATGTATCTCATATTATATACAGACTTACCTATAATGAATTCTTGTTAGGATCAATGTGTATTGACCGAGTACTTATTTAATATAGCATTCGCTTTTTATTTTCCATATCATAAATTTTCATTAATGGTATATATAATACGAATACGATTGTACGAATACTAGTACATATTTTATTTATTATTTTTGTAATGTCCTTATTTTATGTATATTGGAATTATTATACAGAAAACAATATACCAGTATATATGAGAATGTAAATGAATATGAAAATGAAAAACAAAAAATTATACGCGTATTTTTACATAATATTCTTTATGTAGTATGTACGTGCTATTTACTATACGATTTTTACGATGAATTCGATTTATTTTTTAGTTCATAATTTTTATTTTATTTTTTTTTTTTAACATTTTATAAATACACATTATACACGTGGATGTGTGTGTGTAAATTATGAGAAAATATTACGTGGAAGGAAGGAAGGATAATCAAAAACAAATGTAAAAAATATATAAATGAGTATATATAAATGAGCATGTAAAAATAATGAAATGAAAATGAATTTTGACATTACGTGAACGTGTGTATGAAATGCATAAAAAAATAACAAAAATGAATAACCAATATGATTCATATAAATTACCATAAAATAATATGGGGAGGATAAATACAATATATATACAGCGTTATGTTCATCCCCATTATATACTCGTATATTCACATAGCCAAATATGAATGATACTACATGAATCAGTCTGAAAAAAAAAAAAATAGAATTACAAGAAATGACATTCACAAAATTACATAAAAAATATCAGATTTTTATCTTCAATATTTATTGATACCAGCATTTTATTTATTTATTTATTTATTTATTTTTTTTTTGTCAATTATATGATCTTTTTCCTTTAAATTACGATTGACTCAAGTTATACGAATGGCTGGGAAAAGTACACGATATTATTTAAAAGTGAATAGCTAGATGTTGCTACACATTTACATGCTAGTACTATATATAGGTTGCATCTTGCATCTCCTCATTTATTATTACGATTTTGGGCTTCGATTGAAATCTGAAATAATAAATGGCTCATTTATAAACTGAAATGTAAGAGGAAAATATGGACTTTTTGTATTCCCAGAATTTTAATTAATATGCACGATCAATGGCACAAAGTTATACGTATAGATACAATACAATGGATGCTAATAATAAGAATGTGGAAAAATATGAGGGAAAATAAATAATTGTCAATTTTCTGTTGAAATGAATTAATTTTGCGAATTATTATACAGTTACATATATAAGCACATTTAATCACCTCTAGTATGGGTGGGTACTTTTATATATATTTTATGTCCAAATGTGTATATTTAAAATATAATTTTGAAGCTTTAACAAAATTACCTAAAATATTACATTATAAATTCGAAAAAAATTTTTTTATAAAAATAAACGAAATATCAATGGTTCAATAATTTCCCACACTTTTATGTTTTATCATTTCACGGACATTTCGCACAAAGCTAACAAAGTCGTCACAGTAAAACACAAACGTTAACAACAAAAAACAAAAAAAATCTTAAACGTACATACATACACACATGAATAATAATTTTTTATGTGAATTTATTTCTGCAAAAATATTATTTTGGAACTGAAAAACAATATCGCCGCCACATAAAAGTGTTAAATAACCTTTAAATTGGTTTATACACAAACATTACATTTTATGAAATCCTCCGAAAATTTGCAAGGTTTCCATCAAAAGAATTAAAAGCGTAAAATTTGTAATGAAATTTTGTACATTTTATTTAACAGTTTAACACCTTATTTTGTCGGGTTACTTTGAACAAATTTATATTTATATAATTTTTTGAAGAAATAAATCATCAACCGTAAAAGTATTATTTCCTTTAAAAAAAAAGAAAAAAAAAAAAAACAAAACACAACATCAAGTAAAAATTTTATGATTAAAATCCTTTTCGAATCATGAAACAATTAAAAATATCAAACAAACAAGCAATAAACATAAAAAAAAAAAACTTTTTGTAAAATGTAAAATAAAAACAAAAATTTCGCCTATCTACCTCTGTGTGCATGTACATGTTTACAAAAAGAAACCGACAGAATTAAATTAAATTTTTCAGTTATTAGTAGCAAAAAATTTTAACGCAAAATTAATATTTCTTTAATGGATAATGTGTATAATATATTTGAAATTAAAAAAAAATAAATTTTTGTGTACAGTACGAAAAAAAAAATGCAATGCACCTCTACACTCACATTATAATAATTCCAAGTAATTTCAATGTGAATATGTAGCAAATTCATACTGTGTATAATGCGTTCAGATATTGCAAAGAATTAATGCATGTATTATGTGTATACCGACAGCTGAAATGACACAACCAGAGCAAAAATATAATTACGATTATATTTTATTCTTTTTTAATTAATGTTAACCATGAAATATGTAAATAAAAAATAACACAAAAACAAAACAAATGACAAAATTAAATTTACCAGAAAATGAATGAATAAAAGTTGAAAATGAATTTTCGAAAAACATGTATAAAACCACTAGTACATAATTTGCCGTTCAATTAAATAAAATTCATAAAAATTAAAATATTATATACCTTACTCTAGACCTCAAGGGAATTATGAATATTGAAGAAATTTCAAAAGCGTGCGTGCGGTGCGGTACGATTGATTAATATGAAATGAACTACTTATCATAATTAACGAATATTTAATTTTTGTCATAGTACAACAGTAATGACACGCTGATGATAATCTTTCGTTCTCGGAAACGAAACTTCTGACATCTTTCCAAAGTTTTGACAGGCAATGTTTTGTAGATATACAATGTTCGTATTTGCCTGATGGAGGAGAGAGAGGACTTCAAGTTCAGAGTCTACTTTTTTTTAAAAAAAATATTATTTACATATTGATTTGAGACTGAATTTTTCGAGTATCCATACTTTTTCATTGTTATCAATACTCTTCTAAGATATCGCGTGACTGTCAAATGCGTGTCCAATACTGATGAAAATATCAAACCTTCAATGATATGCATGGAAAGTTAAATTAAGACATCTTAAGGATCAATTTTCAGACCCTACACCTGATGATTAGGCAAATGAAAAAAATTTGATAGGGTCTTCCTTGTATTTGTGGTTCTTTGGAAATTATTGTATTTTACATTTTGTCAATTCCGTTCGACCCAGAGCCATTTTATTGGATAATACGATCCAAAATATGAATAGTGTGTTTTAGGTTTTTCTTTTTAATCCTTTTCTAAATAATTATCCAAACTTTGTAACAATTTGTGTACCGATTTTTTTTGGTGATTTTGGTCATTAAACCGTGTACAAAGTTTAGAAGATTAAAATCTGTCGTCGTGTAAAATTTATATATGTACTTTTTTTTCAATTTCGTATATATACGAGTTCATATATGTGCATACGAATATGTGTATGAAAATGAAGATTAATATCTATTATTTATAGAACATTATTTTTTTTTGTTTTTTTTTTTTTTGATTCAATGCAAATATGTACATGCAGTTCACTAATTCAATAATGTAAATGTAATTACACAATGTAATCTTTATAAATAATAGAATAATAATGAGATACGAGTATATTGTTATACTTTGTGTTTGCCTACGAATTTGTTTATTTAATGGTACAACGTAACACAGAACATAAATGTATACCCATGACTTAACTCTTATGTGGTTATATGTGTACTCTTTATCTAGTATATACTGTGTTATTTATACCTACAAACCCCGACAATAACAAAAAAAATCGTATATAAATCAAAAACAAATGAATAAAATAATATTAAAATGGAAAAAATTATTTTTTTTTGGAAAAATATACAAACATAAAATTAATTATTCAAATTTTTATTATCTAAAGTGAAATCATTTAAATTCTCATTATGAATATTAAATGCTATATATATGTGATATGTATACCTCCGATATCCATATAATAAGTGCAGATTTAAATATGTTGGTTATATTTATGTACATACATGTGTAGAAAAAATTTAATAAAAATGAAAACATTAAATAGAATATAATGAAAACCTATATGTAATACACATCCACATATGTAATAATTATTCTGTGTGTCTATATTATGATTCATTTTAATGGAGATTTTAATAAAATCCTATACTTAATGAGAATTTATTTATTTATTATTTTTTTTTTTAATTAACAAATTTATCTACTATTTAAAAATATGTAATGTAATACATGAGAAAAACAAAAATTTTATTTAATATATGTATTATTATTTTATCAATAATACTTATAATTATTTATTGTCTATAAATACGTAATATATCTGCGAATATTTATCATCATTTATTAATAAAAAAAAAAATAATAATTATTATTATTAAAATTGCTGAATGAACAAAAGTAGATACATAGTACATTTTGTTTTATGGTATTCTGTTTCACTGGATTTTGTTTGATTTTTTTTTTAAATTGGAATATTTACAATGTTTCCTTTTATACATTATTTAGTAATAAATTTTTCAATAACAATTCATAAATTTAAAATTAAAATCAAAAACTCTTTTTAATCATTGTCGTTTTGCTTTTTTTTTGTTTAATACCAGAAAAAAAAATATCCTGATTACATGTTATTTAAATTCGCTATACATATACCATATGTATATATTTAATAAATATATTTTTATTAAAATTTTATTATTTATTATTAATTTGTCCATATAAATAAGTACGACATAAGCACACATAAGCATGTGTGTATTTGTTTTCTTCTTTGTTTTTTGGTTTTTTGTACATAAATAAATGATAATAAATGTAACTAAATACTTGTTCAGTTATTAATCAGATAATAATAATCATATAATTATTGAATAAAATTTACAATTAAAAAAAAAAAAAAACTTTTTATTCAACAAAAATAAATGAAAATAAAATTAAATAAAATAATAAAAATATTGTTAATTACAGTACCAGTACAAGCTTAAAGTTATTTATGCAAAATATATAGTCTGAGAGAGATTTCCTTTCAATTCAAACACTAGTTACTTTTGGAGCACAAGTTTAGTATACTCTAAAATTGTTCACGCTTTTCACGCCTTGCATCCGTTGAGGTATGTGAAGCACGAAAGTTGAACTACATTAAAATATTTATGTAATAAATAATTCCAATGATGATGCATGAAAATCGTATGAAGTCGACAATGGACAGAAGTTGGTTAACTTTCAACTGTTCAGATGGCAAAACATGAAAATAAGAAGAAGAAATAGTTTGACTGAAGTTTCTGTGAGGCGTACATTGGGCCGTACAAAAGCAATTCTATGCGGCAAAGTATGAAAATTTTGTAATGTGTGAAAAGTTTTACTTCTAAATTGAACATTCAGCTTAAACCTGCCTTTGTATTATCGAGAAAACATGAACGTCACGTGACCTTCTATACATGCATTTTCATTATACATCCTTCTATATGTCTCTTCTATAATTTATCACGTGACGGTATTATTTTCAAGATAATGTAAATGCAGGCCAGCACTCTAAAATTGCTCTAACCATCAACAACACATCCCCAAAACTTCAAGAGGCTCCCTAAATTTCAAAAATTTTCTACTTTTTAATCTTCAACTTAATTTTATATCTGAAATTGAATTTCTTAGGGCTATATCCTCGATACACATAGCAAGCAAATAAGCAACTTTGCTAGCGGAATTCGACGTTTTCACATCCTCGATTGTTTTGACAGTCGCAAATTAGCAAAATCTCAAGAATATTTTGCGATCAGAGAAAAAGTAATAGCAATTCATTTAACAGCGAGCATAACCTCTAGAATACTACTTGGTTTATATTGAGATTGATAGTTTTTAAAATTTATTTTCGTTCGTGTTTTATTTAGGTATATATTTTAAGTACACAAATTTTGTATTAATTGTGATAAATATTTCCATTTGTTTTTTAACTTGTTTTTAAATGATATTTGATTAATAGTTTCATTAAATATATCCATATATCCATACTTACAGCAAATAAGTTCTCGTCGACCTTCCAATATATTCAATAAATTTAAAACTTCAGTTGAAGTGAAATTCGGCTTTCTATTTTTTGAAGAACTCATATTTTCATAAATATAAATATTAAAATTTAAAACTAAATAACTAAACGAAATATAAGCAAAGCAAACATCATTTGTCAATAATTTAAGGTTTTGTTTGCTATACGTTGAATTCAGACAAGTGCTGAATGAAAGAAAATGGCCGACTTGCAATTGCAATCGAGGATGTGGATTACATCAATCGCAATTAGCGATCGCAAATTCACCATATTTGCTAGTCGCAATTTGCGATTTTGCTAGACGTATGAGGATATAGCCCTTAGTCAGACTTCTCATTTTCTACTTCAACGACATAAAAACTTGTCACAATACGAGTATGTCTATCCATACACACAAATAAGTTCAAAGTTTCGAGTATAATAATTTATGATTTCTCTATTACCAATTATTTCCAAACTAAAAAAGAAAAATAAGTCAAAAATATTTATTATAGGCAAGGCAAGGTACAGACATTTTTGTTAGAGAAAAAAAAAATCCTAAATTTTTATTTTTATTTAAATGACATTTTTCGACATGCGAATTACTTAAAAATAAATGAAACACATTTACAAAATTATGTACCACCAAAAAAGAAGAAGGTACCTACATACGAGTAATTTATAATTTGACCATTTAAAATTTAAGTAAATTTTTTAAACTTTTTAAAACTTTTTCAAATTAGTCATGGGATGATGGTATTGGTGCAGACGTTCCGATAAGAGGAAAAATATATAAATGGTATTCATATTGTATAGAAATATTTTTTTTTCAGATCTTAAACATTACATACTCGTAAATTAGCCTTCACCTGATGACCTAAATTCTAGCGGTTATATCAACATCAGCAACGAAAATAATAACCAAAAAGAGGAACATAATTCTTTTTTGTTCTGCTCTTTATATGTAAGTACATATGTATGAGTATATTTTCTATTCTTCATTATTTCGTATAAATAATATAGGGAGAAAAATGCCCAAATAAAAGTGAAGTTAATGAGAAAACTTTTTTGCATAGACGGCATACAATAGACCATACTCATGTATGGTATACGCAAGTATATGCTAGCCAATTTTATAAATAAATACATACGTATATTTTGTGTATAAGGCTAAACTACTATCATGTGTGTAGCTCTATGTAAATACCTTCATGTGTTTGTTCGTATATATTGTATAAAGGACATCATCGTTCACTGTTTATATTTTCTCAAGTTTAAAAATATGTAATCATTTATACTCGTTCTAATATTTCTCTATTTAGTTTATTTTGTTTTAAAAAAAATTTTTACGTCCTTTTATACTTACCAAATACCAACCACACACATTGTATATAATTTCTTTTCATATATTTTTTATCACATACTCGTATTGTACATAGTACCAAAGTACATAATATGTATACAAGTACATTAGAAAATTATTTGTGCGATATTGTATATGTTTCCATTTATGCGGGTTGTATATAGTAGTTCATCCCCATTAAAATAAATGAACAGAATTGTGTTGCTATGTGTATGGCTAAAATTTTACTCAGAAAAAAAAATTTATTTTAAAGAGATTCTGTATCAAAATAATAAGAAAAATGTTTTTCTTCATAGTATGTACTTTACATATACTCCTCCCTCATGTGTAGTATGCACGTTCATAAATGGGCACATTTTTGAAATTATAAAGCTTAGATATTCTCATATCTATATATGTGTACACCTTCACGTATACACATAGACATCATAAACTATATGTTCTAAATTAACAAAGTACATATATGTATGTTCATTATTTTAAGGTCATTATCTAATCATTTTACGAGTATATGAATATGCATGAATTCAGGTGAATGCATTCAATTATTTCGGATAGATAGATACCTAGATATAGATGACTGTATACGTATACTCAACATTGATAGAATTATTAAAGAAGGTCAAATCTTCTTAAGTTTTTGCACAATACAAGAATATTATTGATATTTTACAGATGCAATGGTATGAATTCAGTTTTATATATTTAGATTATTACTTGCATGTGTGCTTGTACTTTGTATGTGCCTATACGTATATTTTCGTGTATATATATGTAGCTAGTGAATTATTGAAATGATTTTCAGTTTATTTCATAGACATACCAATAAATAAAATCTAACATAAATCTATATAAACATATATTTAAGTACTCTATTATTCATATGTGTATACGAGCTATATGTACTTCCATTATATGAATAATGTATAAAATTTGATAATATAAACATATGAAAATGATCTTAAGAAAAACGAATTTTCCATTTTTCTTAAATAAATTTCATGAATCAGATTTAAATTTTAACAAAATTGAAACAAAATTGAAATATTTATGTATCAATACCGAAATAAATTATGATTACAATATGATACAAGTACATTAAATTCATCTACTACACCACTATTCGTATTTTATTGAAAACGAAAAATCAACTTTTAGCGAAGAAGGAAAATACTACTCGTGCTAGCATAGCGACAGAGCGTATAGTCAATGACTGTAGCACAGGGGCAAGTATAAAATGTTGTTCATTTATTTTCCTTGTTTGTTTATAGTGTACCATTTGCCTCCTACACAGAGAGAAAATTAATTTTTTTCTGAAGAAGGAAAAGACGAGTACACATTGTTGTGTGAAATACTATTACTAGACAGAGCGTATATTATAGGTTGTTTACAGTACAGCAGTACAGTGATACATGCAAATGTATTTTTTCAAAAAAAAAAAAAAAATATATAAAATTCTTAGAATTTGCAAATCATCTGTCAGAATCTAATTATCAAAATACCCGTATCATCACATATTTTTAGTTTAATTTTTTTAAGCAACAATAAAAGAAAACAATTTTATTTTATTTCAATTATCCTCATACGAATTCACACTTATATTTATGTAAATTTCGTTTTTTTTTTTGCTCTCGTAGTAACAAAATAAACAGTTCAAAATGAAAAAATAAAGTCAAACAACTAAAAAAATAATTATGAAAAAAAAATTCATAATAAAAACTTTTTAATTTTAATATTCAATGACACACAAAAAATGTGAAATAATTTTTCATTAACTTCATGATTTACACTTAACAGTGAACGAAAGGTAATAAATTGTTCCTTTCGTTTGCTATCATTTTGTTTTGTGTTTTTTCTTTCTACAAATTTTTTTATACGCACATAAATGAAAAACTTTTTTTTATTATTATTTTTTTTTTTTTAATTTGGGAATTTGAAATATATTTCATTTATTTCATTTTCAATCATATACTAATAAATATTGTAAACAGCAAATGCATAATGATAATATAATGAAAAGACACTCCTGGATACACATGGTGTGTATGTATGATACCCTAATGTAAACATGTGGACATAAGTAAGTACGTACCTAAATGTTTTGTAAATTGTTCTAGTTTATATACATTTATGTAGTGTAGATGAAGGAATGAATTTGAATTTTCATTTAAAATTCTCATTTAAAAATGATTTTATTTAAAAAAAAAATTTTTTTTTGAATTACAAAATGTTGTTAATTTGTTTTGCTCTTTTTCTTCGTACAGAAAATACAATCAAATTCAAAATGAAATTTATAATTAATTTTTATGATTAATATATTATTTTTGTAATTGTAATTTGTTGTTTGTACTTTTCAATATTAATTAAAAGAAAAAAAAATAAAAATAAATAAGGTACCATTTTTATAATTTATTTCTCTACACTCTAAAATATGTTTGAATATTAATTCCGAAATTATGACTCAAAATAATTCGATTATGAGTAAGTTTTAGATGACAAAAATGAGTCAACTACATATGTACATATATGTATGTATATATTGTTCATAATACAATACACACACAATGTGTTTGGGCGGATATGTACAATAATCATTTTTGTAATTAATAAATGTACATTCATAATTATGAATATTTTGTTGCATATATTACAATGTGATTATCGTGTTTTTAGTTTTTATACCTACATCCATACATGAACACATATGTTATGTATACATTTGAGTACATATTTAGTTTTGTCATGTCATAAATATTCATTTATATAAATTCATTTAGGTATATTGTTGTTATTATACTAATGCTGTTTTTTTTTTTTTTTTTTTGTATTTTACCAATTTTGCACGCGTAACTTTTTATCAGCCGTACATACATACATATGTATGCAAATACGATTGTACACAAGAAATGTGTAAGTGTATCTATATCTATATACATTATGTTAATATGTGTGCACATGCTTGCATGCAGCAAAAATGAATGCACATGCAAAATGCCTTATATTTGCCTATACATGTACATACTTACATACATTATAAATATGTACATACTTATATCTATTTTAATAAAATATTGCAAAATGTTTTTATCTTTAATTTTTACCTTTCACAAAATAATAAAAAAAAAAAGACCATCAAACAAATAAATAAATTCAAAATATTCCACAAATTGCTTTTATCCCACACAATTCACCATATAAAGGTTTATCATTTTTTTCTTTATTTAATTTTTTCTTTTTTTTTCATATTAAATATAATGTTTTCATATTAAATAAACATAATACACATTCTTTTTTTTTTTTTTTTTTTTTGAATCACGTATCACATATGTATGTTGTGTTCTCGTATATAAATATGTATATACACCAACCACCCTACTTATGCATGCAATAATGTTTTAAACAATTTGACCACATTAAAATTTCGCTTTTTCAATGAATCACAATTTTTTTAGCATTATAAATGTACAAAACATTACGCTATGGCTATATACTCGTCGTATGTATACACATATCTGTAAAAATTTATTTATTTCTTGTTTTATTTTTATTTTTTTCATAAAATATATACACGCATACGTACATACATATACACTATATAGACATGCATGCAATTCTTGTATAGATATACATATGTATGTGCAAAAATATAGTTTTTGTTTTGTCTCCTTTTTTCGTTGTTTTCATGTCATCTCAGAATATATATATATATATATATATATTTAAATATGTTTTTTTAGTTAAATTTTTCATTTATTTATTTATGTTTTCTGTATTTTACTATTTTACAGTATTGTAGTTGTAGATTGTATACGAGTATATACATACGTATAGTATCAGTGCAGTATATAGACGGAAAGATAAAAAATTATATGGTTTTCAACATTTTATTATATAAAGTTCCGCCGCAACTAATAATGTAAATTCTTCCTTGTTAAATTAAAGTACAGAATGAAAATGAATAGTTGATTGTGTCGTATATGTTACTCGCAATACACATATACACGTACTACATTTACATAAATATACTGGCATATAATATGTATGTAGTATATTATTTGTGTGTGTAGTTAGTATATGTATGTATGAATGTATATGTACATACATATATAATGTAACGGTAAAGTTTTTTTGGTATTCTCAAAAATTAAAAATTCACATTTAACGTAAATAATATATGATTGTATTCATAGAATATGGTAATACGCAAAAATTTACAAAAATATACATATACACACATAAGAATATTATATGTTTTTGACCAGAAAATATATATAAATGTATATACATATTTAACATAACGTACTCTATATATTTATTGTTTTTAAATGTGAGTCACACCGAACATGTCACACAATTTATCACTTTTCGCAGATTATAAATAAATTCGTCACCCTTTTGAATTTTATCGCATCTCGAAAATCTACCAAAACATTTGAATTTATATTCGTCTGAATATCTACTGGTTGACTCTTATGTATGAATACTGGTGGACTCATTTGTATGTATGTAATGTAAAAATAGTTACTCATTCGTATACAATTTATAGTTGGCAAAGTTGACCGCTATTAGTTTTTACAATATTAATACATTTTATAATATTACACACTCGAATGTCCTTTTTGTTAAGCAAAATTTCCATATTATATTATTTTTTGTGCAATATACGAATACATTACATACATTACGAATAGAAAAATTTTCCTTTTAATTTTAACTGAATTTCTCTCTGGTATATTTTTTGTTGATTAATTCATTTTTTTCTTCTTCTTTTGAATTTTATATACATACTATCTACTGTATATGTATTTTAAAAAACTATTTTTCTTCTCCTTCAACATAAATACATTTTTTTACACACACATTAGATCCCATATACATCTACACTGTATAATTATCACAAAAGAATGGTTTCTATACTTAGTTTTCTTGCTATAAAATCAATTCACAATAAAACTATACAGTGAGATTCGTGTTTATGCATTCGTATATACATATTCTCTTATAAGTTTTTCAGAAAAAATGAATGAAAATTCTTTACAATAAATACAATAAAGATGAGAAAGAAAAGAAAATTATTAAAAATACACAAACGAATACAAAGAAAAAATAAAATTTTATATACCATAGGTTAGGTTTACTAATATTGTTTCAATTTCGCTTTTATATTTTTGTTATTATTTTATACTTTGCGCGTTGTTTTCTTGTTTATTGTATTCACCACTACTGTATTCAGTTTTTATTTTTCATTTCATTTCATTTTAATTTTTTTTTTTTTGTTTTGCTTTTCATCTTCTCTGCATTATTAAATTAACACCGAAAACTCAATAATAATAAACTGTTAATTGGTTTAGCTATTTTATTTTTTGTTTTGTTTCGTTTCGTTTCATTTTTATTATATTGTTATTTGTGTTTGTTTTCGTTTTCTTCCTGACAACTTTATGCTCTAAATAAAAACTTCTGTATTAAAATAATCACGTTCATATTATATATGTATGTATATATTTATTTTTGTTTTGATTTTTATATAAATAAATAGCAAAAATTTTGTCTACCATTATATGCACATCATATACACACACAAAGTACATATGTATTTATTTATTTATTTAACAAAACTATAATTTTTCTTAATACATTAAAACAAACAAACAAAAAAAAAAATCCGATATACAAAAGCAAACAAAATACAAATACATTTAAATAAAAACTATAGAAGAACAGTGCTGAATGAACTCATTAAACATTTAACTAAGAAAATAATGAGATACTTGTAAATGTACACCTATCTATACACAGTGAGCGTTTGTGTAATATGTTCGCGGCTCCCTACAAGAGTATAATATATATTAGATTAGACTTAGGCATTAGTATAGTTTGGTAGCATGGTGTACGTATACACATATTATTGGGAGGAGAGTGGAGAAAATTTGAAAAGGCAAAATTATTGTTCAATTTTCCTATTTATATGCACACATTTCATATGGAATGTACACACAAAGAATAAGAAACAATGTATCCTTATTTTTGTTCTTAATGCGCTTTTTAAATTAAAACATTATTACTATCACAATAAACTCATATTCAATGTTTTTTTTTTTCATTTCTTTTGTTATCTTTGTATTGATGAGAATGTTGTACGTGTCAGTGCTATCATTTATCATTTCAAAATATACATTTATTATATATTTTATTATCATTTATTGATTAATATCTACAAATATGGTGAATATATGAGTGTAAATTTATCTGATGGATACTGTGTGAACGTGTGTGAACAAAACAAAAATAACAATAATCGAATGTATGAACGGAAACAATAAGTTAAATTAAAAGGATAACCAAAAGAAATAAACAAATTCTAATGATAAAATATAAATAATTTTATTCATTTTTATTTCACAAAATTATACCAAAACGGATATGCGGCCGAGTATAAAATCCTAAATCAGTACAAGGAGGGATCGGTGGTGCAAGTGGTAGAGCAATTGGCTACTGATATCTAATGTGGCAGGTTCGATTTCTGCCCAACGCAAAAGTAACAAAAGCAATTTTCAATTTTTCCTTGCCTATTTCCAACTTTCATTAACCACGAAGTTCATTTAGCATTGAATGAGTATCAGTCTGCTTGGAAAAAGAGCTTATAAAAGATCAGTCTTGTAATAGAGTTTGCTTCTCTGCCAATAACTCAGTGTCAGTGGTTCGCGATCCACGTTAAACTGTAGGCGCACGCATAATAGTAGCAGAGTCATGAGATCACTTTGATGAAAGTCCAGGTTCGACATGATCTAAGTATAGCGCCATTCATGTTCATGATGATGGTTATGATGAAATCAGTGCAAGTGTTACAATAAAAATACAGTGAAATATATTTTATAATTATTTGGACTTTGAATATTCTTTTGTGAAATTCATCGAAAAATTCCTTACAAAAATATTTAATTCTCTGATAGAATAGAATTAAAAAAATTTTCTTCTCAAGAAACACACATAAATTATGTACGAAATGTATACGTCAAAAGAACATTTTTTCTTTAATTTAAAAGAAAAGGAAATCTTTTAAAAAATTTTCAAATACAAGAAATCATTTTCACAAAAAATTCATCGTACAAATTTAAAGCGAATAAATTAAAATGCAAAAAAAAAACAATTTGCATAGCACTTAATACTTTAGCCAGTAAGAAAAAAAAATAATAATTAACGAAATGAAAAAGGAAACCTCAAAATATAATTTCTTTTTGCATATCATTTAAATGCTAGCGAATCAAAATCTCTATATTACATATACATACATATCTCTGTACAGTGTCTGTACACTCGTACTAAATATATTCGTATAATATATTCGTAACAATATATTTAGAAAAAATTATAAGGATCAAAATGACATAATATCCATTTGAAATTATTTGGAGGGAGAAGAGAACAAATTTTATAATTGTACCAATATACGAGTATTTTTGAAATTAAAAAAGCGAATACGTACATATCCTCGTACTATACGTATGCATCTATGTACTTAGATAAGTATGTTATGTAAGTACATTATGTAGTTTTTTTTTTTGTAATTTTTGTTTTGGTTTGTTGATTTAAATTTTCAGTGAGTTAATGTATGATACATGTAAGTATACATATTCGTTTGTACACATTTGTAATGTTAATGTGCATTAACTCTGAAACCATAAAAAAAAAACCAAAAACGAAAACCAAAAAATCAACAAAAACAACAACAAAATAACGTCTATAGTTAAATGACTAAAATCAATAAAATGTGCAAAATGTTTGAATAGAGAAACATGATTTGTGTGTGTGTGTGTGTGTATGTTTCTGTATTATGGATTTTAATTTTTATTCATTCTATTCCATTTTTATCCTTCATTTTTTTTTTTTGTATTTTGTAGTTTATATATCGATGCTGTATTATGCTGTGTACTCTTGTACTAGTGAATTTATTTTAAAATTCAAATATTTGCATTACAAAAGCTTAAATTCTCTTTTATCTCCATTCATAATGATGATGATGATGCTGCACCAATTTATAAAAAAAAAAAAAAAAAATGAAAATGACTAAAATTATTACAGTATCCGCATCTAGTTTAGTGGTAGTATAGTATAGCAAATATATTCAGATGCACATTCATACGGTGTTCAGTTCATTTCAGACAGTAATATAATGTATAATGTGAATTAAATTATAAAAAGATTTTTATTTGTGTTGTATTTTTGTTTTTCATTCGAAACATTTTTATTTCTCTCTCTATCTCTCTCTCTCTCTGTCTGTCATATAGTAAGTGTGAGTATCTATTTAACATACATTTAGATTTACTCAATACTCGTATATTTATTTTCAAAGTAAATTTTACTTTGTGCATTTTAGATAATTTAATTTTTTTTTTTTTCATTTACATTTTAATTCTACAATTTCATATACGAGTATACATAAATGTGTATTGTGTAGTACATTTATGTACATTATTCATCATTTATGTTTATTTTTATTTGTTTTGTCTGTTTGTTTATATTTAATTTTAATTTGAAAATCATTAAAATTTCTGAATTTATGAATATTGATTTTCAATATTTTTGTTTTTATTATTTTGCATAAAGTACAATTTATGTGAGTTTATGTAGGTATATAATATACAAATGAATTCGTATCGTATACATGAATGCCATATATGTAGTACTATGGCATCGCATACAATTATTATTCAGTAAATACATATAGAGTACAAACTCGATTATCCGTGCAATATACTCACACCCACACCCAGACCACCTTGAATATTTCTCAATCAAGCGAAGCGAATCAAGCGACATCTTCATCATCAAAATACAATCACACACTAATATTTAGAATGATCAAATGAATAGAACTGTAATGTCCTTTTTTTTGTAATTTTAAAGTATTCAAAAACAAAATTATTCGATGTCATGAATTTTCATATCGTTTCGACCTATAAGCTGATCAGTCTCTCTTTCTCTCGCTTTCTTGCTCTCGCTATATTTTTATAAATACGTTCCGATAATATTATATTTTATGTATCGACCTAAACATTTTAAAAATTCTTTTAATTATGTTTTTTATTAAATTTTTATTTATTTCAGACAAGTTACACTCATCCCAATTTACATCTGCTTGTCATTTATATACGAGTAGATTGTCAAAATTAATTATGTAAGTAAATGTTTTTTGAATAAATCTGAATTATCTAAATTATACTGTATAGATTTTTCAATAAAAATCCATTGATTTTCGTAAATGGAAAACTCATGTCTTCTTTTTTTAAATTCTTCTGTTTTTTGTTTCGTTTTTTTTTTTTATTCTTATGCCCTTTAGTTCTTTTTATTTTTGGAATTTGGAAAATTTTTTAAAAAAAAAAAAATTGACATGTTTTTTTATTTAATTCTAGAAATCCTTTTTAATTATGACTTCTTGAATCTGCATATATGTATTTATTTATTTTGTATAATATGTATGTTTGCAGTTCAATAATTACATTTTCAATTTATATATATATATACTCACATACGCATATATATGTATGTATATGTACATAAATGTTGGTATATTTTTGTAATATGAGCACGTATGTACATGTAAATTTGGAAAAAAAATGTTGATTTAATGTCCTTTGAATTGTAATTATTCGATTTATTTTTTCTTTTACCTGTAATATGTTTTTCGGCTTTCCATGTTATATCTACATACGTACGCATATACATTCATATGTATTCGATTTACGATTTCAAATTTTGTAATCATAAATCGATTTTTTATTGTTTGCTTATCAATTTTATACCAATTTATATCACTATGTATTGCTGGTATTATGTACATTTTCATTCATTTTATTGTATACTACAATAAATTATTATTGGTTAATAAATTACATCCATATATCAATTCTTTTAAATTATTTTCGATTTCTTTATACAATTTCACTTTATTCATTTATTTTTTTTTTTTTTTGCCATTATTATTATTATAATTTTTTTTCTTCTATCATTTCTATTTATTCAATTCTTTTATTTATTTATTTATTTTTTTGTTGTATATTTTCTATGCTATAATGAAATTGTTATAAATGTGAATATGAATGTGTGTAAGCTCTTACACTAAAATATAATTAATATTAGATTTTCAATTGAATGAAAGAAAACCTTTTTCCACCTTGTCAATACCAAATCTAAATTGTTTTTGTTTTGTTTCTGTTTACGTTTTCATTTTTATTTTAGTTTCAGTTTCATTTTTTTTTTTCATTCATTCATTCATTCATTCATTTATTCATTTCACTTGTATTCCCAATAGGTTTTATGTCAATCAATAATAAAGTTATATTTCATTGTGAGGAAATATATGTATTTTGTGTTATTTAGATTTTCAATAAATTTTTGGATTTTCTCATCTGATACATACATACCCACACAAATAGGTACATAGTATAAATCCAAAGTGTGTGCGTGTTCTTGTACATTCATAAAATATAAATTAATTTTTGTGTCTTCTAAATATATCATTTCTATATATAATGTATTACTCTTGATTTTGTTGTTAAATACCTACATACGTTATGTTGTATATATTAGTTTTCTCGTTTTCTTGATGATTCAATAATAATAATGGAACCCTTTCACGCTACACCAATTCCCCGAGTATAATGCCTATATCCTATGAATTATGTAGTATTGAAAGTGACATGTACTTTCAGGTAAATTTAAGTATATAACGCATATTTATTTCATATTGATTTTATTTTATAATTTTTTAACATTTTCGAAAATAATTTAATTTAATTATAAATTTTATTTTATTATAAATTGACCTATAGAATAATGATGTATTCAATTCCATGTTTCATTGAATCCTTTTATAATTTTATTCTTGGAAACCTTTCAATTTATCTATTATTAAATCGACCTTTTCCACTAAGTATGTAATTCTAAAATTATATGCATAGGTAACCTAATAACTATGTATCTATTTATACATTAAATATGTACATTTATTGTATATAAATAATAGTAAAATATCAAAATAAATAAAATTTTTCCACTTTAATAAATTTTATTTTATATTATACGATACCGTATTATATCACATTTTTCAAGGATTCCTATTCAAAATAAATTTTTTTATTTTCAAATTTTATTTTGAAACAAAAATAAATAATTGTAATGGTATTTATGTTTTGTGCGTACATATTTCATTTTTTGTTTCTATGACATAATTGCATACTTACAGGCATCCATAATTCAGAATTACCAAGAATTACTAATAATCATTATTATCTCTATTGACGAGCAATGAAACATAATTATCATGTGTATGTTGACGTCATGACGTCATGTAAATGATTATGTATCATTCTAAGTATATCAATGAAATTATGCATATTTAACCATCATTTCAAGTGATGGATTTATAATAATATGCCTCGAACAGATTAATTTGAAATGACTCATTTCAGCAAATGAAAACAAATAATTACAGTTCTCGTCGTGTGATCTAACGAAATTATGAAGAGAACAAAAACACACATAATTCATGTAAATTCATTCCAAAACTACAATAACTACTTACCTACGATATACGGAGTAGAGTTGTAATCGTATTTATGTAAATGTTTGTTGTTTGTTGCATGAAACCGCACGCGTATATTATTAGCAGACACAAATAATTAAAAGCACAACAAAAAATTAAAACATTTTTGCTAGCAATAAAATGTTTCCGTATCCAATTGACAAACTAATACAAATTCATGTAATCCTTTTTTTTTCTTTGGTTGTCATTATTGTATGCATACACATCGCAAATCTTATATTCCAATTTACATATGTGATAAATATGTAATACAGTCAAATTTATTGAAAGCGGAAAATTTGATAATTCGGTCACGTAATCAACCCTTAAAAAAGAACAGAACAAGGAAAAGCAAAAAAAACAGAAAATACATTTTATATGTATGAATATGAAAAAGGATACGTAAATACGTATATTTACTCATGTATGTACTGTGTGGGTATACCCATTGACGATCATTAAATTTTCTTCTTTCTCATATTATATGATTCAATATTTGAACTTTATATTCCCCATTACTATAATATTTTTCATCATTTTTTTTCTTCTATATTATAGTCGTATGTAGTCATATTTCATGTATTTTTATGAATTTTCTGAATTATTTTTTTTTTTCAATTTTATTTTTTCCCTTCAATTTTCTTTATATATTTTTGTTGTCTTTCTTTGTTTTTACATGTAGTTTTATGTTTTATTCACTTTATTCAATTTTTTTTTTTTTTGTATAATGTCAAACGAACTTGGCAAAAAGTTTTTCATGCTGTCTGAGTCTCTAGTTAAGGGGAGGTACTCGTACATTTATATGCGAATACGAGTACCTACCTACCTCTGTGCAGTCAAATAATTTTCTTTTTCATATTTCCTCATATACTCGTACGTACATATACGTAAAAGTTATGTAGTAATTTTTGTCGGAAAAAGGAAATTGAATGATGACAAAAATAAAATAAAAAGAATAAAAGAAAATAGTGAATATGAAACTGTGTGACTAAAAATATATTTTAACCTCAAATTTAATACGATATTGTCATTTAAAGATGAACACAAAACAAAAAGAATATAACACCAAAAAAAAAAAAAATAAACTGTGTAATATCTAAAAGATAAAATATTTACGTACCGTACGTACCTAGCTACATGATACGTATGTATTTGCTCTGGAAAATTTATCAGAATTATATCGTCTCTCAAGGTCTCTGGAGTATCTATAGTCTAGTATGTATACCATGTAATATTCGATTTTGTTAGATACATAATTTTGTTCAGTGGAACATTTAAGTGCTAAAAGTTGATTTAAGAATGAAATTATTTTTTTTTTTTTTGCTTTCATTTTTGTTTTAAATCTTCGAATGTAACGCGATGGATAAAGAACATTCTTTTACAGGATGTTTTGTATAAAAAATTATTTTTAAAATTTGGTAATAATTTAAAGTACAAAAATATTGGAAACTTTCTTTTATTGAAAATAATTTTCTTTAGTTTATATTCCTCGTTGACTTCAAATACTCATATATTTATTGAGAAGTAAATCCTAGAATTGAATGAAAAGAAAACAATTTTAATTTTAGAGATGATGATAGAAAATAATTCTGAACACCCTACCGATGTACGTATAGATACAAGGAAATAACCGAAAGACAAGGAAAATAATTTGAAGAGAAATAAAAAATAAAGAATTTTTCACACTTGAAATTCTTACAGGAAATTATTGTAAAAGACATTGAACACTGAAAAAAAAAATCCAAAAATGAAAATACCAATCATACACAACATACTTACTCACGAATTCTTTTGATGATCTGATAAATATCAATAAAAATATAAAATTTGCTAGATGAACACAAACAAAATTTTTAAATTTTTCTTGAATGATTGTGACGTTAAATTTTTATCGCTTCACAGAACAGGCATTGAAATACACATACCAGATACAGAATGTATGACAGGTAACATCAGGTTATCGATGTTTAGATTTTATATAATGGATATCTGGTTTCTGATTTTTATGGTTATTATTTTGCTATATCAGATGAAATTTCTATAAATTTTTACTATCTACTCATTATTCTCCTATGAGAAACGTCAGTATCATGAAGAGAAAATCTCAAATTTTATTTTTATAAAGACAATAAGTCGCATACAAACGCATACACATATAAACACGTTCGAATTCAATATAATACAGAAATATGACATTGATATTATTTGAAATAAATTAAATCAAAATTCTCCATTAAAATTTAACAAATAAACATACAATACTCGAACGTTTGCTCTTGTATCAAAATAAATTTTGAATTTTATTTAAACCTTTTATTTAACGCATCATTTAATAAATGGAATAATAAAGAATACATACAAAATGTATGCATGTATATTCATAGTGTTTGGTTGTATGTGAAAACAATGATACTAAAAATATAAAAAAAAAAAAAATAAATTCGAAAAATAAAATTAAAACTTTCAGCATCAACACTAAAACTATATTATAATAAACGTAACAGTTCACATATCTATTTATTTATAATGTATTCAGCTATATATGTATGTATATGTATATAATTTGCTTCTTTTTTTTTGAATAAAAATTTCATTAAAATATCCTCAAATTTATTGAACCATACACCATTAAATTCATAAAAAACAAATGAAACCACTATTTTTATTTAATACAAAATTAAGGTACGTATGTATATACAACCACACGTACTAGAATGTATGCTTGTATGTAATGTACTCGTAAGTATATAAAATTTATATCAATATGTGTATATTCTGCTTTCGACACATAAAAAAAGGATAAAGATTTGTTTTTATTTATATTTTTTTTTTTTCATATTATACAATATTTTTATTCAGGCATCATTACTCTATAATTTTATACTATACAAAACGAAAATATAAAAATTTAAAGGAAGAAAAAATACATATATATGTATATATTTTCCCCAAACAATTTTAAATCGATTCAAACCTATATTTACACAATCCATGTATCTACAAGCATTACATATATAAATGCTATTAAAGACTTGAAAATTTACTAAAAAATTTTCAACATAATTTCATCGATTATACGATAAGTTTTTTTTGTTGTTTTCTTGTTTTTATTTTTGTTTCTCTATTATGATTATCCTTTTTCGGTGTTTTGCTTTATATTTTCACAAATACAAAATCCTCTCTTGTGTTAATTTTTTATTGCCTTTGAAAACCTTTTTGTTTTGCAATTATTAAAGAAAAATTTATAAAACTAAATAATAAACCTTGTAAATTTATCACATTTTTTTTTCACATTACAGATTAACTGTTCAAGTTCAGATTTTTAAATTCAATATTTACAAAAAAAAAAAAAGATAATAGTTTTTATTCAAAATTAATTTACTGTAAATTTTATGAATTTACACATTTTATACATTTCATTGATTTATTTGTTTATGTTTTGAATAATCAATCCTTCGAATGACACGTTTTACAAGCAAAAAGTACACATCATAGTAACATCATTATACAGATTTGATATAAAGTATGAAATAATTCAAATTTTTTTATTTATTTATTATTAGAGAAAAAAAATTATCAAACTAAGCAAAAATATTTAAAATGAAAAACATATATCTAAATTGTGAATGATTTCTTTCCTTTTTTTTTGCTTTCATTTCTTTTAAAAAATTCTAGAAATAATAAAAAGAAAAACATTAAAATGTTTATGTGTCGCAGTACACGAATGTGTGTACTACATAATAAGTATATGTTTTCCTTTTTGAATTGATTTATGCGTATATATGAGATTCATAAAATATTCATTGTGTAGGCAAGCTAGAAGTATGTATATATGGTCTTTAATTTTCTTTTTATCGTATCTATGACGAAATATGAAAAACGTGTGAAATAATTCCAATACTACTCACTTACATAAATACCAAAAGAGTGTACGAATACGTAGGAATATATTTGAAATATGCAATGATATTCTAATGTTCTTGTAAGCGTAACAGCAATTGAATGAAATGAAAATGATTTTTTTTTTTTTGCCATTACCTGAATTCAATTTTTATTTATTTTACGAGATTTCTGTTGTATTCTTTTATTATTATTTTTTCAATTAAATCACATAGTAACACGTAACACAGAACAGTGATTATTGATGTTGTCTACCTTTTATTTCAATAGAAATTGAATTATTATTTGCATTGGAATGAGTTATTAAAGCAGATTCTATAGATGTATACACAATAAATCAAAGTTCGTAAGCATTTTAATCAAATGCTTTATATTTTTCTATATACACAACAGTCAACAAGTACGTAAACTTTTTCATTAAAGTTTATTTAAAAAAAGATAAATACAATTTTTTAATCAAATTAAATATTTTTGTATTCAATAATATTTAAAAAAATGTAGGTACTTTTGTGCTCATTCATCTGCGTTTTAAGCTAAAGTCAATAAAAATAATCAAAATTTACCTCTCAACATCAATAATAAAATTATACTCCGATATGAAAATTCTAAAATAAGCCAACCATAGTGGTGTGTTTGATCAAGTTCGATTCAATTTTGTATTACAATGAATTAAAAAAAAAAATCTCCGATACTTCACATTTATATTACGTAAGTCGAATAATTCAAATTACAGGTAATTCTTTTAGAACATTTACAAAATGATGGTCAAACATATAATCACATATTAATGCACCCAGAAATACGCAATTGCAAAAATTAATTAGTAGAAAAATGTATTTTTAATGCGGTTAATATACTTAATTGAGACCGAAGTTGTTCGATGACAGATCTGTTAAAATTTGTTAAGTTTTTATTGTTACTCGGAAAAATGTACTCAAAAAACTTAATTGAACTGAAAGTCTTCAAATATTTTTCTCGATTTGCTTGCACTGAAAGAAGATGGAAGTTCTGAAAAGAGCTAGACAATTATATTTATATCATCGTACAATAAGATTTACTATGAACAAATTTTTTAAAAAGTACATAAGTTGTGAAAAATCCTAGCTTACTAATCGGTTTAAATCGAAAACTGAAAATTTCGTTAATTGAAAAAAATCAAATATTGGGTGCGTTCAGTTCCACGCAGAGATGTAAAATTTTCCATCGCTGCAATAATTTCTCTTACTGAACGGCTTCGCTGCATAATCGCTACTTTGCAGCGATGTAAATATTTTGCAGCTGAAGAAAAGTTCGCTTTAAAAATCATTGTAAACAAATTTTGACATATAAAAAAATATATCTTTTTTTTATATTTTGACATAACAACAGACAAAGCCAACTATCAACTGTTTGCAGCGGGTTTTTCTGCTGTAAACAGTTCAGTAAATTGTATACAGCGATTATCTAAACATCGCTGCATTTTCATCGCTGACTTGCATCGCTGCATTGAACTGAACGCACCTGAACGCATTGAACTGAACTGTTTAATTAATAAAAAATATTTTCTTTAAAAAAAGTTTTCGAAATTCAATCACTCATTTTGTGTTGACCCTTCCAAGTCTCTTGGAATATAGTTTTATACACGACTGTACTCTTTGGTTACCTCCCTAACGTATTATCAGAATTACCTGTATAAAAATTTGCTGAATTTCGATTTAACCCACTTCATTGGCATTTGAATTTATAAAAATGAATTAAAGCTGAAACAAAAAAAATATAATGTTTACTGTTCAACATATAAATTCACACTTACATAAAATGTAAATATTTTTATGTTTATTGTACACATTCGTCTATATACTTGCACATACAATTTTCAATACTACAACAACGTGTCAAAAAAATTTTTTTTTTATAAACTTTTCTCTATTATTTTGTGTGTATTAGTTATTTCCTTTATTCCAAATGAAATATATATTCGATTTCAATTTTTTTTTTTCAGTATAATATCTACACTTTGCACATAAAATTTTGTATGTACTATATAAATTTTATACATATACGGAAATATTTCCAAAAAAAAAATACGGAGCCATACAATAGAAATATTATTATTGAACGAATTTCAATCATATACTCGTTGTATAATCGTTGAGATTATTACACAAAAATACATGAATGAAATGATAATTTTCAAATTATACACACATAATTATTCTGATTTGAGAATTATGTGCATACATAAGTATAGATTATATGGATGTATGTATTTCAAATACCGATAATAAAATGTGTGAATGAAATTTTACTTTATTTTTTTTTTTTCTCTGTAAGTGGATTAATTAATTTCCGCTTTTCTAGACTACTCGTATACTATACATACATTTTGTGATGGAAAAAAAAAAAATTTGTGAAAGGAAAAAAAGCATAAAAATTTAATCAAAGTCATGTAAATAACATACTCGTGTACGTATGAAGTACATTACATCAATACATGTGTGTACTATATATACGATATATTATAAGTCAAGTCATTCATGTAAATTACTATAATTATAATGTGATAAACTATTTTATTGCGTGTCAATTTCATACATTAACAATATTTATATTATTTGTATACATAACGTGTCTAGAGAAGAATCACACAAATACGAGTATGGCATATACATATATGTACATACATACGACTTGTACACACATTTTGTTTAATTGGCAAAAAAGAAATAAAAGAAAATTAATAAATAAATCACATAACAAGAATTCTGTCAAAAAATTTCCGTTAAAAGGAATTAGGAAATTGTATTATATACACATAAGTAAAGAAAAAAATAGCTGCCATTGACTATAACGTAAAAATACTTAATTATGTGTAGGACAAAAAATGAAGAAAGATGAAAGAAAAAACATTATTTTTATTATCTTTTTTCTGTATTTATTTTTGATATTACTATGAAAACATACAAATATCACAGGAGACAAGAAAATATTATTAAAAATATTACTAAAAAAAAAATCAAAGAAATCAAAATAACATCACATCAAACATGATTTTGGATCCTTCCAAGAAATAATTTTTGAATGAAAGCAAATAATCATATAAGCAATATATTTTAGGTGACATAGGACAGTCTATATTCTAAAACGTCGAATTTCATGTAACGAATGTAGGTATATGACAGATTCGTGTGAAGAAGGAAAAATGATAATTGTTTTGAGTTTTGACCTACATTTTTATTTGTAAACAAGCAAAAATTCATCATTGTAACTTTTAGTATTTAGGCGTAGTCACGATAAGCCCGTTCCGTCCCGTCCCGTTCCGTTCCGACACGTTTCAAAACATACCTGTTATAATAAAACGGAACGGTATATAGTAAAGTTGAAAGCTAATATTGAAAATTTATATGCAAACAGGTTATGTTATCCGTAAAAAGTTGAAATTTGTTCAACTTCAACGTTTCGCACCGTTCCGTTCCGTCAATCATAACAGCTTTTCCATCAATCCATATAAATAACATGGAAATGTCAAATATCCAAATTTTTTCTTTTTACGGAACGGAACGTGCTTATTGTGACTACGCTCTTTGAGGTGTATAGAAAGAGAAGTAGAGAGAAGAGTAGAAACATACTAGTATTTTTTCTTCTCCTTTTCTTGATTATAGATTATGTACTACACTCACACTGTAGTAGTCGAGTACGGAGAAAAATTTTCAAATCAAAACAAGATCTGTGAAAACAAGAAAAACCAATAGATGTTTTAAACTAGATTTTCATTTGTAAACAAACTTGGTCCTTGAACTATTTAGTATTTGAGAAGTAAGTGGAAGAAAAGTGGAAAGACAAGCGAACAGTAGTTACTTTTCTTGTTTTCTTCAACTTTGTTCTAGTTGAAATTAATAAAATTTGTTTTTTAAACATTTGAAAAAAAAAAAAAAATAGTAACAACTCCTTGTCAACATCCAAAAATCAATCGATTGCAAGATTCTTGCTTTAAAAAATAAACACTTTTAAAAATGCATTTTTTTTGTTTTCATATTAAACAGAGATTGTTTAAATTTTTATTAATAATTTAATTTTACAAAAGAAAAATGTTTACCACAAATTTTTAAAATCTTTTACTCTTATTATGTACATAATAGAATTTTTTTTTCTTTTTCTCAAAAATCATTTATATTTTTATACTGTTTGCTTAATTTATTTTTTTATGTTTTTAATTCTTTTTCATCTGTATAATTTATTTTTTCTATTTTTTAATAAAGAAAAAAAAAAATTTTTTTAATTGATTTTGATACAATCTTGTTAATCTATATTCACATATTTCGCAATCCGATTTTCTCGACAACAAAACGTCAATTCAAATCAAAATCACAAAAATGAAATACTTAATTAAAAAAACTCAAAAATTATTTTTCGAAAATTGATTTATCGAAATATATACTGACTTTCATAATATTTTATCAACCATCAGATATGCTTGTAGTTGTATTTTATATACGTATATGAAGCCAATTTTTAACTAAAAAATATTAGGATTGTATACATTATATAGACAATTTGAATTGATAAAAATTTTTTCATGTATGGTATCTATACATTTTATATAAATCTAAACTAGTATATTGATTGATTTATTTTTTTTTTTCTTGTTAATTTGAAAATTGTTTTAAATTTTCGATTTATTACTTATATATTTGTTTTTTGAATTTCATTTTAATTTAAATTGAATTTTATTTTTTATTTTTTTTTTTTGTAGCATCGACATATTTTTTTACTTTTTCCACTAATTTTCAAAGTATTTAATAAATTTTTATTTATTATACTTCATTCATTTTTTTATATTTTTGAGTAGAAGTGTTGAAGTTTCAATATTATTAGATTGATTTTATTTATAATTTTTTTCTACAAATTTATAATTTTTTTTTTATTTTTTTTTTTTTTATTTTTTATACTAGTTTTGCTTAGTTTTTTTTTTTTAATTGAATAGTAGATTTATTTTTTGTCGTCCTGATATTGACTTTATTTATTTTTATACTTACTTATTTACTAATATACATAATAGACATAATTATATCATTCTCACTTATGTATGTAATGTATGTATACGTAAATCTAATAGTCTGTAATAATTATCTAAATAAAAATTATTTACATAAACAACCGAGTAATTATCTACTTTATACAAAAGAAATATAAAAATTAAATTGTTAAATACTTTTTAATAAAAAAATCTCATCTTTGTGCTTTTCAAAACAAAAATTTATATTTAAATGGATTTTTTCCATTTCAAAGGATAATAATTTAATAACTACAAAACAAAATATAGAAAATATCTAATTTGATTTTGATTTATTTCGGACTTAAATTTAAATGAAATTTTATTTCAAAATTTATATATCACTTCGAATCTGATAATATAGATTAAACCTCAAAATAAAATTAACAAACAGCAATAAAAAAATTTGAGTCGTTTATTTAGGAAAAATTTGACAAAAATTTAATATTACTCAAATATTAGACAAATTTTGACATTTTTAGAAGCTCTTTTCAATCGTGAAGCTATCGAAAAAAATAAATAAAACTCTTGCATCCAACAAACAGAAACAAGTATCTGTGAAAATCTGTAAGCGTAAACTCACCATAAATATTTTCAAATTTCTTAACTGAATTTGTTTTTACACTTCAAAAACATGATTTCATATCGTTGGAGAGTTTTTTTTTTCTCCTAAAGGTTAGAGAGAGAGAAAAAGAAATGTAACAAATTTTAAATTCTACTTTCTATCTATCGTTTCTTTCTTTATGTTATGTTTTGTTTTTAGTATTTCTGTACTCAAGACTCAACCAGACTTAACATGCACATACTACTCAGAGGATGAGGGAGAATATCATAAAACAGATATAAATCATTCTCTTTTCAGACTTCTAAATGTGACTAGTTGCAAATATTACATTACTACTCCAAGTGAATTTTCTTGAGTTATTTGTTTAGGGGGAGTTATGAACCTGAGCACTCAGAGAACTTGTATGTACGAGTATAAAGGTTTGCCTTATTTTCAATTTTCTAAGTGACTCGTTTCATTTTCAACTAAAATGTCAAAATGTAGTGTACTACAATTTTAACATGCATATATACAAAAAAAAATTCTACAGTAATTTACAAAATTATTTCACCAAATTGAACAACAAAATTATAACTAACAAATTGTAAAAAATATATTAAAAACAAACAAATTTATATATATATTTTTTTATACTTTATACATACATAAATACGTATATAGGTGTGTGTAAACATCTAACATCTATAAAATCGATTTTCATTAATTTTATTTACAATTAAAAAACAAAAACAAAAAAAAAACAAAGAAAACTTTACTATATCAATCAACAATGTTTTTAATTACAGATAAGTTAAATGTATGTGTATGTTAATCTCAAAGATATGTTGTTTTTTATTTTCAATACAAGTATATATATAGTATCTATATAATATTTCCGTGTATCTATATATCTTATTTATATGTGTAAATATTTATGTAATGAGTAATTTAATGTGTATATAAGAAAAGCTACTATATGTAGATATATTTATACGAGTATAATGGCTTTAAATAAGCTTTAAGCCTCGTTTATTATTATTTTTATTTATTTATTTATTTTATTTTTTTTTTTTTATTTCACAATAAGATTATTATATGAATATCTATGTATATTTAGTTACTTTTTATAATATTTTCTCTTCATTATTACACGCATATTTACATAAATTTTAACTTTTCTTTAACAAAAAGTTAAAATGAAACAAAAAACATTAAAATAAAAACCAACAACAAAATGAAAATAAGTAGGTATATATTATTGTGTATTTGGTACATTATTTAAATGTTTCATTAATGATATTTAAGTATTTTGATTATTTCACGTTTCATTTTTATGTTATTTAAAATTTCGATTGTTATAAATTGTTTTTAGCTTACTGTTGTTGTTGTTGTTGTTGTTATTTTATTATTAAAAATTTTGAAAGACTTCAAATCTTACGATTATATAAATGCTATACCTACATAATTATGTACTACATATTATACAAAAATTTCTTAAAAAATAAAAATAATAATCATTCAGAATAAAAAAATCTTCTTTCCTTCATCTTCTTTTTTGATATTTTTGATATTAATATAAACAGTACAGAAGGCAGTACTTATATTTAGTACTAGAGTGTGTGCCTGCGACTTCGTCCGCATTGTTATAGAGCTATAAAACGAACCATGATATACAGAATAATGAAAGCCCGAACGAAGAAGCTCTTTGTAAAGCTTTATGTGATTACGTCCTTTCTATCGAGTTTGTAATTCAATTACCACGATATCAACCACGATTATCAGTTCATTTAGAAGAAAAATCTTTTCATAAATTTTATAGATTTTTTTCAGACCTTCATCTGTTTAAATCAAATTTTTATTGTTTTAAATAATAAATTTTGAAAAAAAGTAGCCTATTTTAAATGGGAGGAATCACACTCTTTAAGATAAAAAAATTCCATCAAGATTGGTTCAGCCGTTTTCGAGATTACCCGGAACATACATACATACATACAGACAGACAGACAGACACACAGACGCAACAAATTTATTTATAAGATTACAGTATATGTACTAGTTATGTAGGATATAAATGTAGTATTTATTTATGTAATACACGTTTTTATCAATGTGGCAGTGTTTCTAATTATAATTACGCGACAATAATATAATATGTAGCAAATAGTATCTCTATCTATACACATATTACGAGAAATGATTTGTGTATCTTACATATTGTTTCTGTGTATTATTCTCGTACTTGTACACGTACACATATGTACATAAAATCGATAAAAAAAAACTTTATTATTAAAGTATCTAGTATTATTATATACAAAATATAATAATATGATTCCTTTGATATTAATTGAAGAGAACATATTATTATTTTTCATATTACATTTTATTCATGTTTTGTATTTGTGCAAATGTATACAAATGAACATAAAATAAAATACATACTTTACTATATAGTTGCACAGTTCTTGTATAAGAAATAAGAATTTTTTGTTGTTGTTTTTTTTTTTTAAATTGATTTTAATTTTTCTGATTTCATTATTTCGTTAAAATTTAAAAAAAAAAATAAAAACAATTCAAAAGATATGTAAAAATATTGTTGTTGTTGTTCTGTTTTTTCGTATATTTTTTTGTCATTATTTTTCTTAAAAATATTTTGATAAATAAAATGTACATATTATAGAAACAACATACACACAGTTAAGTACAGAATATACATGTTTACGTACTTAAATAGATATTTGTTTTTTGTTTGTTATTCTTTTGTTACTATTCAGTTTTTATTTATTTGTTTTTTTAATTGTAAGTCTTTCATATTTTTGTTCACGTTTTTTTTTTTTTTTGTTTTTGCTTTTAGCATATTTCTTGTATATCGTATTTATTATGATAAAAAAAAAACTAAGCAAATTACATTCGAATTATTTAACTAGAATTACATATATATGTATATGTAAGTATATAGAATATAGATTAATTACCTACAATTTTTACTATAATGTTCTTATCTTATAAACATCTTTTATATCACTCAAATTATATATCCTTTCGAATTATATATTTTTAAATATAATCATTTCATACATATATGTTTTTATATGGTTTTATCATGATAGATTACCTATATTGTATAATAATTTAATTTTATTTTTATGTTGAATATTTTTTTTTTCTGTTTCATAAAATTTTAAGCGATAAATTGTACAATTATTGATATTTTTTTTTTAAGTTAAGTAGGTATATAATTATATTCCTTTTATATTTTCATTTTTATTTCTTAAAATCTAAAATTTAAAATCATTTTCAATTTTCATTAATTTCATTTATTTGGCATAATTTTTAAATTTCTTTAATTATTCTTTCACTAATAATATTATAGTTTTAAATTGTGTGTTACATTATAGCCATATTATTTCATAATAATAAAAATGACTTTGTTGAAGAAAAATTGAAAAAAAAAAAAAAAATATTACACGATTGATTGACGTCTATAGTTACCTTTTAATTAGCAATGTTTGAATTGACATTACACATAATGGAAGAGAATATTGAAGAAATTTATTGAAATTTTTATAATCGTTACTCGATGAAATACCTGAAATTATGATACAAAAATGAAACAAAATGGAAAATGATGAAAATTTTTATTCTAGAATAAAAATATTTTTATTAATTTTTTACATTTTTTGTAATTTATATTTTCAAAATATCTACTAGCTATATCTTATTTTATGTGTGTGCAAATATACTAGAGATGTATGTATATAAACATACAAGAGACAAGATACTACATATACATATTTTACTTACCATGAACATGTGATTTTGGTGCAACCGTTTCTCTTGATTCCAGTACGGGTGCTTTTTGTTGTCTATCACTTTCAACACTTTCTTCATTACTCTGCCAATATACTGATGATATTTTTGCAACACACTAAATAAAAGAGAAATAAAGAAAATTGATTATAAAAACAAATGAGAATATCATATGAGCAAGAGTACATGAGTATATAAATATGAAGAAGTAGAAGAAATACAAAAGTAACGAAGTAACGAAAACAATAATTCATCAATCGAATATTCAATAAATCATCAGAAGTGTGATAAATTTCATAAATCATTATGTGTGAATTATAAATATATGTTTGTTTGTTTTTAGTAGTTTTTATGTAAGAATTTCATGTGCGATATATAAATATTCAGAGGGAATAATAACTTTAATATATTTTGAGATTATAAATGATTCCCTTATGATATAGCATAGTTCAACTTGATACGAATTACAAAAATCCACTGCTATTACTTCATCACATACGATTATGCATACATATGTGACCCAATTTATGTTGTTTATTACTGAATATAATATTTATGATGTGTATATACATTCAGATATGTGAGTATGCATACATTTATGCTTTATATTACATAATATGATTTTTCTTACTACATATATTTTTCTTTCACTTCATCTCAACGCGTATTATATATATTTACCTTTAATTTCATATCACCATGCTTAAAATGCCATCCACGTACACGAAATTCTAGACCAAGTTTAGCAACTTCTAGTCCTTCACGTCCAATTAGTATTGTATCATATGGTCTTAGATATGATCGATTTGCTGGTTGTCCATTAATAAGCCAACTTAAATGGCATACTGGTTTCGATGGTGCTGATGTACAATTAACTCTAACAATATCACCGATTTGATATCTTGGTTGCCCACCTGTGATTTGTGGACCTCTAGTCGGTGTTACTGTAATCGATATTAATAATTACAAAAAAAAAAAAAATAAAACACAAATAAAACGAAAACAGAAAAACAAAATAATATAAACACACAAACACATTACGAAAACGCAATGTATAAAAATTTAGCTGATGTTCATGTATAAGTACAAGAAACATTTACAGAATTTTAATTAGTCCTTTTTTATGTTGGATAATATTGCTCAGTTAATCATGTTACTTAACTTAACTATATTTATGTATATACACTCGTAATAATATTAGTAAATCCTTTTAAATGTTTCAAACATTTATAGGAACTTTCGACAACATGAAAACATATTTAGTGAGAATAAATCAGTTTTATTTATATAACAGATATCAGTTATAAGAGAAGGCATTAAGATATACGAATAGAATTGGAAAGAGAAAAAAGTAAATTATAATGGGAAAATGAGAAAAATAAAAAGTAACAAAATGAAAGAAACAGAAAATATAAAAGTTAACTTCTTTATAACATAAATCTGTCAAAAGTTATTTATCATTATAAATGTATGATCTTTGTATGAGTATATAGATTTTGAAATGTAAGCAAGTAGATTTCTGTTTTAGAGTGTACATACTACAGAATTTTCTATGGTTAAATGTAGTAGACTAAAAAGTACATAAATATGCACACATTACATAGTATATACAAATGAAAAATTTTTATAACTGCAAGTACCTACATACGTACATACAAAGGTAAAATAATCTTATGTCAGATTAAATTAATATTAGCAGGAAATTGAAACTGTGACTAAATTTCCATTAAACTTAATAATAACAAACATATACGATTCCTTTGCTAACTAAAATAACTTTTTATTCTTTATACGTATACACAGATACAAACTAAAATAACTATCTATATGTAGTATATTCTTTTTCGATATCATAAAAGTTTAAATTGAAAAATTAATCACTTTTAATATGAATGAATCCTTGTGTCTTATACCATATTAAATTCAGAGCATTCATGTATACATAAGTGCATACAAATTAAAAATCGTCTATTTAATATTCAAACTGTATAACAGACCCAGATGTGTGTACAATAAACACAGTATCTACCTATAGTATACGCTGCGATAGTACGAGTAGTATTTCACACATCATGAGTGTACTCGTATTTTCCTTTTTAAGTTCATTTTCTTTCTGAGAGTAGAATACAACCAACAGCACTCTTCTACTCTGTACATAACCTGTAGTTTTAGAGGTCATTGACTTATTGCGGTACCTATAGTGTGCGCTACGATTGTATGAGTAGTATTTTACACATCGTGTGTGCTCATTTTTGAATTTTCATTTTGAAACTTCGAGTGATGCCTATAGAAGCGCTTAATCGGAAATTCCGCTATTGCCTTCACGTATATAAATCAATTAATGAATAATTATAGATATTGTAGTATACTATGCTTGCATGTATTGAAAATGTCATTCGATATTAACGTTCTCAAAGAGAATCTTATTTTATATTTTTTTCTTTACTTTTTATAATTAGGTACTTTGCATCAACGATACAGCATATGTATGAAAAAAAAAAATACATGAACGCGCAAAATGTAAGTAGGAATCAACACACGAACATCGTTACGCATATAAAACGTATGGTAGAATATAAAATGAAAAGAAGAAATTAAAGAAAATGAACAAAAAGTTTTGAAAAATTTGTTTTTTTTTTTAGTTAGTTTCGTTTTTAACACTTCAACATTTTATTTTAATTAGTAAAAAAACAGAAATTGATTTTACAGTTTTTTTTTTCTCTTGGTCGTTTTTTTTCTTCTTCTAAGAAAATGAAAATTTCCATTCGACTTTTTCACATAGTATAGCATTTTTTTTTTTTTTGTTTTTGTACTATTTCGTATATTCCATAAGAGAAAGTTTTTTAATCAAACTGTAAATAAGATTTCTACATTAATTTAATTTCTCTCTTCACATTTTTCTTGAAAATCCAACCAAAAAAAGAAAAGCACAATATCATTTATAATTGAAATATTACATTGAAATTACAGCAAAAAAAAGAAAATTAAAATTGAAAATTAAATTTAACAGGAAAAAAAAACCTAAAAGAAACATTATACATACTCATATCTACGTATAGATTATGAAAAATTATATACTTATGTATAAATGCATATGATCGCGTACTAAGTGTTTAGTATGAGTGTATAATGTAAATGTGGTAGATTCATGTAATACTCAGTTCATAAGAGAAGTTGTCAAAAAGTTAAAAAATAAAATTTCTAAAATAATTTTTAATTAAACTTTAATTGAATTTAAATAATAATAATATCTGTATATTTTATATTCTTATAGCTTGAAATAAAAATTTGAAAAAAAAAAAAGGATTATAAAGGAGAAAACTTTCAAAGGGCTATAGGAAACTGTTTTGATATATACCGCGAACACATACAATACTGCTTATAGCATTCGTAGTGGTAGAAAGTGAATTTTTTTTTTCCAGAAAAAATAAAATGTAAAATTTATTAAACAATAAAAAAAACCTTTAAAATTATAAGGACCTCCGTATCCTTGATGATCATATAACTTTTAATAATATTTTCAAAAAAGCCGAGAGCAATTAAAAATGCAATAACGAAAAATGGAAAAAAAAATTAAAAAAAAGTATAAATTTTCATTATCGTTCTGATAATTATATGTAGAATGTAGGTATATAATTTATACAATTATTGTAGACTCGTATGTAAACGTTAAATATTATTGCTATTATACAATTCTATTACCCTGCCAATATTTTATTTATGCATTTTCTTGTGTGAATTTCCTAAAAGTAGCTACAAACGTAGGACGTTCACTCATAATGCGAATATCGTACATAACAAAATAGGATAAATCAACAAACAACATTTTATACTTGCTCCTTTACTCTATAAATACTTTGAAGCAGTGTCCAGTGGATACGATTATTACGAGTAATATTCTACACTCCATTCCATGTGTATTCCTATTTCTCTTCTTCAAAAAAAGTTTATTTTCTCTTTGAGTAGAGTATACGAATAGTTGCAAATAGTGTACATTACATAACAAACACGGAAAATCAACAAAAAACATTTCATACTTGCTCCTCCCCTTTATACACACTCACGAGCAGAGGAAATCATTAACTCTAACCACAGCTCTAACTCTAACAGTAACTATAGTATTAAGCTACGCTACGATAGCACACCATGTGTGCTCGTATTTTCATTGTGTTTATTGCATTTAGTACCGCGATACTACTAAAGTTGAGGTAAATGCATACGTACGTACGTAATGTCTGACTATACACCTATACATGAAAACGTTGAAAAAATAACATCAGAAATAGTTTTAATATTTTATATCTTTGATATTTTAAACAATTTTCATTCAATTTATTTTTTTTTTATATTTCAGTTATTTTTCTTTTATTGTACAATTCACATAAAGTTTTCTGTTTATCTGTTTATATAAAGTTTCACATAGCTATTTCTCTTTTATTTTTTGCTTTTTCTGGCTGATATCTATACACAGCCAAATGATTTTCATTTGATTTTCATTCTCTGATATATACATATGTATGTAAACAATGTAAAAATGATATATTTGTGTCTACATAACATAAAGAATATTCTATATATTTTTCTAGATTTGTTTTTTTTTTTTGTGTACTACCGTATAAATTTGAGAAAAAAAAATATTTTTTCGAATACCACAAAAATAAATTTGAAGAAATTTTACATTCATTCACAAATAAATGTATTTTTGGATATTATGATACCTATAGAAATTTCTCAAAGAAAAGATACGAGTATATACATATATATATATATTTTCCTTTATATACACACATAAGTATACATCATTTATGTAGTTGGCTGCAGAATCTAAAAATTATGATACAATTTTTTTTTTTTTTTCAAACAAAAATAACAGAGTTACATAATGTACGTAATATTTCAAAAAATAAAGGATACTTAAAGGATAAATTTTGTATATTTTACGTACGTAAGTATATATGCTTGTATATGTATCCATATAACTAACAAGGATCATTGATTTTGAATGTTTATCATTTTGATTGAAATTTTTGTTGAAATTTCTTTCTTCTTTTATAAACGATAAATTGAAATACATACGACGAGTATTATATCACATATAGTATAAACATTTGTAATCGTATACATGTTACATATGAGCATTTATATAGAAAACTATTTGAATAAAATGAAAATTTAATAATTTTTCTTTTTTGATTTTCTTCTTACCAACTACCACCATATCACCATGATCGGATACCGTCTGAAATGATGGTGCCTCTCCAGATACTTCACATTTATATCGACCTGTTGATTGTAATGTTACCTTTCGTAGTACTACTGTGTTTTCTGTTGAATTTTCAAGCTGAAAATAAGTATATTATTATTTTTTGTTAAGGTGTGAATTAATTATATCTTATACTTGGATTAAAATATAAAATTTTCAATAATAATCTGCACATTAATAAACGCAACTATATACTCGAATTATGTAATTAATTCATTTTTCTAAAATATTTCTTAATTTCATTTATCCATCCATGCAAATGAAATATAAAATATGAATTTGATTTCTAAACGAATTAATTATTACTCACTAAATGTACTAAAAATCCTGAAAAATTCTAACAATTATAAAAGAATTATGAAAATTTTTGTCAAATAAATACAAATTCAGCACAAAAACACAATAATTTGTTGTATATACTTACTACATAATGTATAATCGTAATGATTATTAATTTGTCTCTGATGACCTTGCATATGACCGACTAAAAATTTTCAAAATATGTTCACATATATATACGAGTATTCTATTTATCATTCGTTCGTATACATTACGTATTAAAATGGTAGTTACGTAATTTGTATTACATATGTATACATCTTTAAACTTTTATGTTGTAAGTCATTTTTGATATCATTTCTGGCAGATACAAATTTTATTCAATATTATGACCAAGTCGAGTACGAGTACGAGTATGTATATGTATGTACGTAACAGTGTATGAATGGATTTAGTTATACGTTTTATATATTTATATTACAATGTGGTACATCTAAATCCTAAACTGCATTCAAATAAAAGTTCACAGTAAATAACTTTCAGCTCAGTCACGTAATGTTTGCATTTTGTAGATAACAAAATTTTCATAACTATACATTATACTCTCGTATACAGCTATATACATACGTACATTGTATTAGCAGCAGAGTATAATAATTCTCATTGTATATACATTTCTCATATCAAAAGGATTATTGTGTAAATTATATAATATAAATACATATACACTAATACTTATACTATTACCACTAATACAGTGATACACATTTATATGAATTATACGATGAGATACTTTGCTTTATATACAATCAACCAATCCACAAAAATAATAAACGAGTATATTTTTGGTCTGATATTGGTTTGTATATAAATTAATGGAAAATGCTTTACTTTTGACCAAAAATACCAAATACTCATTGAAAATGGAGAAGTAGTAGAAGAAGAAGAAGAAGTATAAAAATTTTTTTTTTTTTTTTGTTAAATTATTAAATTAACATGTTTTATACTTCATATAATTTACTTCAAAAATGTTCGATATACTTCTCATACCTACCTGTGTTACATTTATACATTTATGTAGCTATAAATGTGTTATAAGTAAATTCAAAGGAAAATGTAGGAAAATTTTAATCTTAAATTTAGAACTTTTAATTTTTGAAATTCCATTTTGATTTTGATCAAAATTCGTATTCGTATAAAAATACTATGAATGTATGAATATATGCATAGATATAAATGCATGTACATACGTATAACAACACATAGGAGACATATACGAATACATTAGATCTATATCTAAATTTTTTTTAAAAAAAAAAAACTGTGTGTATATGTTTTTTCACACATACCTATAACATTTGAAGAAAAAATGTACATAAAAAGAAAAACTATGAGAAAAATGAAACAAAACTTGTATGTATGCTGTACGAAGGATACATATTATACTCGCTGTACTCTCCCACACACTAGCACCCTAGCCTAGCACATAAAGATGGTCTTACAAATTTAATAAGCATTGTGATACGTGACTTTTAGTATTTTTAAGTTTTTACACCTCTTTTTGATAATGTCTTCATAAAGCTTTGTTGAATGGCATGGCAATTCTATAATGAAATTCAGTTCTTCTTTTTATATTATTTATTTTTCTTCATAGTAAAAAAAAATGTTTTTTTTTCAGTCTTTTTTAGTGTGTCTTTCATATTTTATTCATATACCTTTTTACAGTTTTTCACATGTACTCTTGTATCTACATATATAGTATAGTGAATGGTATTTTTAAAATGAAAAGTACACAAATAATGCACGATATAATGGAATTAAAAAAAATAAAAATCAAAATCTCTCTCTCTAAAACTCTACATATTATTTTGCTGCTGATTTTATACTTTATACGTGTATAAATACTTAGATGTAGTATAATGTTGTTTGTTGCTTTTCTTTTTTTTATTATTTTTTTCTTTTATTCAGTTTTCATATTCTTTCTATTGCTTTTTCTTTTTGTTTTTGTAAAATTTTTGTTTTTTTTATTTTTTCTTTTGTTTTAAGCTTTTCTATCCAGCAAAGTGGATTTGGTGTTTTCTATTATCTTTAATCTTTATTCTCGGGTTTATACATACATAGCTTACATACTCGTATATAATATAGAATTTTACCATTTTACGTTGATGATTTTCTTCTTCTTCTTCTTTTATTTTTCATTGTTTTTTGATGTTTCATATAACATAATATATAAAATAGTCGTACATATATTATGATGAGTATGTAAGTATGTAGTAGATATATAATTGGTATATTATATGAACTTGTGTATATATACGTACATGTAGATGAATACTCGTATAATATATGTATGTATGAACTTGTTTTTCTCATTTTATTTTTGTTACATTCGTATTAAAGAAAATAATATATAATTTGATGATAAGGATTTGGTTGAAATGAGTAAAACATCTTAGGATAATCTGATTATTTCCCTATATCTTATGTTGATCTTTCACTTTTTGGAATATGTACTTGACTTTGAAATTCAATTAACTAACATTATTTTTAATAATATACATTCTATTTTGTTTGTTATTCATTCATTTATTTTTTGTTTTTCTTCTAATTTTTAGTGTTTTTTTTTTTTTTGTTTGCTTGTAGTTTATTTTATTATTATTATATTTTTTTTTTGTGAATTTTAATTTTAAATTAATATTATAAGTATATTAGATTTTCGTATATTATTTTGTTCTATTTTGGTATAAAATTTCTAATATTCCATATTGAATGTAATGAATAAAATTAAATTTAATAAAATTTTTGAATACGATATTTCCAAAATTTCCAGGCAATGGTTTTATTTTTAATTAAACAAAGATAAATTCTAAAGTTAGAGAGGGTATTTTAGTGTTCAACTCTAAACTATATGAACGATAATATATTTATCTTGATTAAAGATTTTAAAATTTACTTACATCAACATATATTCCAGGTAATTTAAATACTTGAGCTGGGGGCATATCTCTTGGAACATATCGATAAAATTCATTTCCATCCTTATACCATTTAACTGAATATAATGATTCACCGTCTAAATCATATTTACATGCTAATGTTGCTGATTTATGACGTAATATATGATTCGGTATTCTTACTTCTATTAACGTTAGGCCGGTACATAATTCTGAAAAATTTGAAAAAAAAATATCGAAAATCAAAAAATTAAAATTTTTTTATCACCAAATTAGATTTAAAATTATTTCAAGTACAGCTTTTTTTTAAAAAAATGTATTTATAATGCAGCTACAATCACTGTATAGCTTTGCAGTATTACAAAAAAAAAAAAAAAAGATGGAAAACTTAAACTCCAGAGACCGAAGTAGACGGAAGATGATGGGAACTTCAAAAATAAGTTGTATTATGAGAAAAAAGTGTCAAAGAATACCCAGAAGCCTTGTGGAACTCTCGTGTTGGAAACAAAGATCAAGGAACAAGGAAATAAAAATTATATTAAAAAGTAAATATTAACTACAAGGATTATTTTGAAAAAGAAAATAAACAGGACATTATGAACTCGTAATTATCTTGTGAATGAAAATATACATATTATCATGAAATTTTTATGACAACGAAGAAAAATATAAAAGCAAAATCAAACGGGTATACAAACCAAACACATAAACCAAAACATAACTTATAGGACCAAATGTATGCAGGTATAATAACTAAAAAAAAAAAAAAGTTTAATTTCATTTTAAAAATTTATTATTAATGAAAATCATGAAAAAAAAAAATGTTTTCATTTTGGTTTTTTATTTTTTTTTTTTTTAACTTTTTGTTTCCAGAAACTTTGTAATAAAGTTTATGCATACGAATGTAAGTGAACAAAAAATTATTTATTATTTATATTACTAAAAACAAAAACATGTATGTATATTTATGATGAGTATTATATACATATTTACAATACATTGATATGCATGCATATATACGTGCGAGTAATTTACGAGTATTCCATCTAAAATATACATATGTATAAATAAAATTTTTAATAAATAAACAAAAGTTCAAAAAATTTTTCAACAAAATTTTACTCTTGTTATTTTCATTTCTCATATTTTCTCTTTCTTTCTCTGTTTCTCGCCTATACCTTACATATCGTAGTTACATTATATTTTGTATGTACACTTTGTAGATACATTTTGTAAAAACAATGGTTCATAATGTATTTATGTGAAAATGTACAAAATTTATGCATTATTATATACAATACACTACTCGTATGAAAATTTACGCAATCATTTTTCCAAAAAAAAAAAAAAAGAAAAAAACATTAAAATAAATAAAAAGGATGTACATATATAACAGCGATAAAATATTTCATCACAAAAGTAAAAGTTTTTAATATTTTTACGAACGTTTGTAGTATATATATGAGTTTACCAGACACAATACACCACACCACACCGTGTATTCAATATTCCAGGTACACATAAAAAACAATAAACATTGCCCGCATATTTGATTTAAAAAAATATTCTTGTTTTTTTTTCATGTTATTTTCACTGAAAATATTTTTTATTTAAAAATGTAAAATTTATAACTGAGTTCATAACATGCCTGCAACTATTTTGACTCTTTTACCTGCCTGTAATGTAAAATGTAATACTTTTTTTTTTTTGTAAAAACTTTATTCAAAATTCATAATAAATTATCCACATTTCTTTATTATGCAATAATATATTTATTTTCACATAAATAGAATAGAATCACAAAGTTAACTTTATATACATACATATGTACATATTTACATAAATATACATTGGCCTACAAAATTAAATTATACAAAAATTCCTTCATAACTGAATGTTATTTTTTATTGAAACAATAAATTTGTAAATGTATATGTATTTGGATTTCACATTCGTTTTTGTACACACAGTTCTCTTATGTATGTACATATGTGCATCTATGTAAATAAACATGAAAACTAAAAAAAAAATTTAAAATTGAAGAAAATCGCCAACTTTTAAAAATTTTAAATTTTTTCTGGAAATAGAAAAATGATTTGAAATATATTCGTATACACTGATGTGTGTATTTGGAAATTCAGAATTTTTAACTAAAATTTGAAATCAAAAAATTTCGTAAGAACAATATAAACATGAAATTTTCAAATGAAATTCAATAATAATGAATTTTTTTTTTTCGTTCTTTTTTTGTTTTAGTTTTCAACTGAAATGACGTTTCCAAAACCAAACAATAATAAAATTCGATGATTCATTTCATATGTTTGAACATTTTTATTTAAGGAAAATTTAAACTCCTTTGAATCAAAACATTTCAATTTACCAAAAAAAAAAAATTGTTCATTTTTATGAAGATGAAAAAAGAAAAAAGGAAAATTTTACGAGTATTTTTGCCTTTTATTTTGTGATCAATTAGACATGCAATTTAACATCAGATTTTAAAAAAAAAACTAACACCAATCTAAATATTATGGTGAATGTTCGCATATATATTAAAACATACATACTATATGTATATATAACTCGATGAACAGTTTAGAAAAACTGAATCACTATCGGAACATTGAATAATTTTCGTTTCAGCTACAAAATAATTATATACTTGAATATATTCGTGCATGTGTATGTTCATAGCTACAAGCTACAACCACATATGAGTGTGACATATTTTATTACTCACACAATTTCACAATGCTCTCTTATATAATCGTGCATGGAACAAATTTCGAAAAAATTTTTTTGGTCTTATTAATACAATGTATGGTGTAGGTGCATAGTGTATCCTTTTACGAGAATACATATTATATTCCCTTTTTACTACAATTTATATTGTGTGATTTTTCAGGACAAAAAACTAACCTCTGTTACATGCACTATTCGTTCTATGGTTATGCCGTTATGGTAAAATTTACAAGGATATCCAGTACATGAATTATAAAAATGTAATAATATACCTACAATCATATACATATATACATACATTTATGTACAAGTACGGTATTATTTACAAATTACGCGATATTCCTGTATATTACATAACCATATTTAGTATTACATATAAATATGAACACAATGAATTTACATACATATATACACATATAGAGTATCCTGATGGTTTTTTTTTTATGTAGTATTTTTTCTATGAAATTTTCATTGCATTGCATGCAGCAGTTATCTATAGAAATTGTTTTGATTTCAATACTGTAGTATTATTTCACTTTATATCCATGAGACGTGTGCTTGTGTAGTATGTATGTATTTTTTTTTTTTTTTGGTATGTATGATATATGATATATGTATATGTATTAGTATGTGTATAAAATATGATAAATTCTTATAAAGAAACATTTATCATTTATCATGTTCAGTTCATATTCGAAAAATGAAATAAGAATCCTAAAGTAAAAAAGATTCGAAAATAAAAAAAAACATTTTTTTTTTTAAAAAATTGTCGACGATTTTATGATAAGTACGAGTAAGTATATATGTAAGAGCGTTGTGGATAGATATTATAATATTCGTACTTTTTGTCGTTCATAGTATGTGACTACATAATTTCATGAATTTTCCACTGCATTGAATATTTAAATGTACTTTATTCATTTCGTATAGAAATGTTCATAAATGTATGAGTTATTTACATATGTATATACCCGTCCTGTATATTAAATTTGTACATATATATCATAATATGCAAAATTTAAAAGTTTTATTTTAATGTCAATTTTTTTTTTATTATTCTTTTATTTCACTCTTCTTCATTGTGAATTATAAATTTATTTGGCGACATTTCAAAATCGTACATTTAATTTTTTTTTTTTGTACAGTTATTCTTGATGGTGGATACTAATATGATTTAAAGGATTGTTTGAAATGAGGTCATGAATTTGAAATTATATAAAGATTAACTGCAATCATTTATCCAGAATATAAAAAAAAAAAAACCCTAGATTTAAAATACACCAGAGTGCCATATTTAAATTTGATGTACATTATATGTATATTTATGTATACAAATATAATGTCATCATTCATACACATACACACACACTTTGATATACACTTGTAATAAATAAATAAATACATAACTTTCAGAATAAGGGTTTCAAATAATAATATGAATTTCATTTTAGCAGCAAGAAACTATAAAAATTTTCGATTTGATTCAAGTCATGTTCTTAAAAGCAACATCAAATATAATTGATTACAATTTTTTTGTTTTTTTATTTTTTTTTTCAGAAATTCAATTCTATATTTTCGTTTCATTTTCCTTCTCATTTTTCATTCATTCTTCTTCTTCGTCTTTTTTAATTAAAATTTTCTTTTAATCTTTCATCTAATCACATTATTAAAAATTTATCAAACGTAACTAAGTAACTATTATTGGAACTCAAATTAATTTGATTAAATTTCATTACACACTTTATGGGTATATAAAACATATAAGTATGTATAAGGTAACATTTTGAATTGTTGTCACAATAATAATGAAAATTCATTCACTATACAGGAGCATAATGACTAAAAAAATTTCATTTTCATTTTACTTTTTATAAACTATTCCTGTATTCCTCTTTATATTAAATACATACATTTTTATATTTTTTTTATTTTTTCTATTTGTATATCGAACAAAAATTCAAATTCTTTGATAAAATTCTATTAATTTTTTTTTTCCTCTTTTTTCAAAGATTTCATTTATACATTCAATTAAACGATCAATATAGTAGCTACAAGTACATGAATACATACAATACCTACCTATATACTCACTTAATGTATAAACATTTTTACAAAAAACCCCCTATACGTATACGAATACATTTTTGTACGTGTTGTGTTTCGTGTAACTTTTCTACATAATAACAACTCTGATTATACTCGTATACTACAACAAGTGGTATACATTTTGAAAATATTTTCTATTTTAGTTAAAATGTTGAATTAAAATTGAAAATGTTAAAAGTCTCTCTCTCTCTCTCTCTCTATTTTTCTATCTATCTATAATTTCTTTTTCTATACCTTTTTGCTCTTTGTTTTTTATTTTAGTTTTATTTTATACTCATTCACTCAATTTACTATTTATTTACACCTGCTTTCAATTTTTGAACAAGCTATCATATTAACAAAAGTTATTCACACAATCTAAAGTACACTTTCATTTAAAATTAAAAATACTTAAACATAAAATCTAAAAAATTGTGATTCTTTAAATAATTTTTACCATCAACAATTATTATTAATGATTTCTGGTTTTTTTCACTTTTTTTTTCTATTTTCTTTCCAATTTGATAGCAGAGTTTTTTTTACAATTTTCTATTTTAATTTGGTTAAGCAAAAATTGTAATGTATTCAATATTTGTATGTTTGTACATTCTATTTGAATATCGTAATCGAATTTTTAATTTTTTATTTCTTTTTTATTTGTACTTCTATTCTAACAGAAATAAAAAAATAAATCATTAAAGATTATTTTTTGATACGATTTTCTGTAAACTGTTCACTGTTGAATGATTTTATACAATAATTCTTTTCTAAAAAAAAAAAAAAGCAAAAACACAGAAAAATCTCAGTCATAGAAGACCGGCCATTAGCAGCAGAGAGAAAAAATGATGAATTGAAATGTAATAAAATTAAGGAAATGATGATGAATAAAAATAAATAAATAAATGAATGAATAATGAAAAAAAAAAAAATATAATTTGAACAAACGATAGAAATGTTCAATATACAAGGACAATTTGTCAAAAAAAAATAAATAATTTCTTTTTCTTGTAAATACAAATTTCAATTTGTAAATTTAATCAAAAATACAAAATAAATAATTTTATTTTTGTTTTGTATCTTCACCTATATCTGTCTTTTTCTCTCTGTTTTTTTAGTTTGTGATTTTCACACGATTGCAAATTTTTATTTATTAATTTTCATGTAATTTGTACAAATTATATTTCTAATGATAAATTTAATTTTGAATTTGAATATTTTATTCTCTTTTGGTCCTTTTCATTTTTTTCTTGTTCTATTAATTTGTTTTTGTTTTAGTTTTTTGTTTAATCTTGTGTAGAAAGCAATGATAATTATTTTATCTGTTTGTTCTTTTGTTTTTCAATTTTAAATAAAGATTTGAAAAATATCATTTTCATCAGTTCATTTTATATATTATGCAAATTAGTAAGTAAAACAAAAACAAATCAGGAAAAACAAGGGTTAAATCATAATATATTCATCGTATTTTCGTATTTTTTTTTTTTTTCTATTCATTTATTTTGTCTATATGAGTACAATTTGTTTTCAATTTTCATTGTAATATTATTATTATATGCAAAGTGTAGGAATGTATGTATATATTATAGCAAAATATATGTATGTAATGTTTATATACATATGCAGTAAATATATACAATTAAATAAGAATCAAAAATATTTAAATCAAAAAATGAAAATAAATTCTTATTAAATGTTGATATATTCAAGATGAAAATGAGAGTCCTTTATTTTACGTAAAAATATTTTCAAGCATTATAAATTTCATTTTTTGAATTTTTATTATAGTCTATAGCTACTGTGTGGTATCAACAAACAATCAAATATGTATAGAAATGTTTGGATATATCTTATTCACATATACAACAATTATAAAGAGATATCCTTATACGAGTACATACTACAGATATTCAAAGACTGATAGATGATAATATTCATTCTGTGTGTAATATTACACTTGGATGATTTTCTAGTAGTTGTCAGTTATAAAATTTATATAAATAAATAAAAAATGAATAAAAATAAAATAAAACTGTACACACACACACACAAATCATATACAAAGTGATATGATAAGAAAAACTTTAAAATTTACAGACAACAATATTGTTACATATATACGCATACGAACTCTTATATTCACATGTAAACACACATATTCTTGAAAATATTTATATATGTACTTCTATTTATATATCTATGTATATCTCTTATTATATATATAAATACATACATATAAGTACATACATCTATATATATAAAGTTAAATGACTATCATCTTTATATATGTCTGTATAGTCTGTACATATTGAAAGATTTCTTAAATAATATAATGACTGGAAAATTAATTCTTGGGTAAATGTTAAACATCAAAATGTTGACTTAAGGATTTTAAAGGACTTTTAAAAAAGGCAAAATACCAATATCATGATATGTATATAAATACTACGAGTAAATACATTATACATATACATATATATAAATATAAATGAAATAGATATTTATGTATACTTATAATATACACATATTTTATTTATTTTTTTTATATATGTACATCATATATACAAACATATATACATACAAACTTGTATTTTATATTGTGTTCGTACATACATACATATAATTCCTTTGTATTCGGGTATTAAAGAAAATTTAAGAAAATAAATTTTATTCGGGTTTATGTGAGAATAAATTAATTGCATAGTTTAAGAAATGGTTAAAATCTATACATGCATATACACAAAGACACATTAAATAAAATTTGAATAATAGACACACACACACACTAAATGGATATATACACATTTATATATATAATACAATACTGAATATCGCGAATATTACATAACGTGTCTACATACATATATACGAGTTTCGTATGTTTGATGGTATTTATCTCTGTACAATTAATTCATGTATGTATTCAAAATATTGTAAAAAATGTTAATTTTCATATGATATCTTATGATGTTTATTTATGTGTATAATTAGAACAGATTGTGATTTCATATCAAATATTTTAAACAAAAAAATAAAAAAAAAAAAGATTTTCTTTATAGAAATAAGGATTAAGTTTCTTATACGCTTTATTTAGAAAATTAAATAAATGAAAAATGAAAAAAAAAAAAATAAATAAAAAAAAATACAAAATTTTGTAATTATACATGAGGATACATTATTTTCTTTTAAAGTTTTTATCACAATAATCATCGTTTTAATTGAATTTTATTGTTATAATTTGTACTGAGAATATTGTAGAATTTTATGTCCTTTTAAATTTTATTTTCTTGCATTATTTACACTTTGATATTTTGATATTTATAAGAGAAAGAAACTAATACTTAATACTTTAAAATATATTTTTTTTATCAGAAATTCATAATGTACGTGTAAGAAATTTAAATTCCAATAAGACATTTTGTATGCGCGATCAATAATATTTTTGTAGTATAAACAGACACAACATGACGGCATAACTTATCAACCGCGCATTTTCATAACTAAGTTTTTTCTTTTAAATTATTATAAAAAGCGCAAATAATTTTATTCTTCTTCAATGACCCTACAACTCGATCGATGTGCCATGCATTTTCACTCAATTGATTTCTAGACTTATTACTGTCATGTGCGCACTGCGCACCTATTGGGCTACAGTTTAATGTGGATTACAAAACAAACCACTGAGAGCACCTTCTGGTAGAGAAGCAAACTCTTTTACATGATAGGGAGAGCTTAGAATTTTAAACCCATTAGACTGACATATTATTAGAAGGATCCAATAATTATGCTCTAATAATTCTTTGTGGTACATACTTTGTTGTCAGCAAATAGACTAACGCACATTATAATTCCGTATATGTTTTTTTTTCTGAATAATTTCCTAAATATACGTATTTTGATACACAATTCTTATTATAATTACACATAGAAAATATATGATGCATGAAATGAGTAAGTAGAAAATATTATTCATCGATTTGATACAAAGTTATTATTATTTTTATATGATATAGAAGGATATGTTTTAAAGAGAAACCATGAGTATATATTTTTTTAGATTACTTTGCAGTTTTTCGTGCGCACACATATTCATATCCTCACATACAATATTTGATAAATTCATTTTTATTTTTTTATTTTTAATTTAATTTTTTCTATTTTTTTTTTTTTCATATTTTCTGATTGTCATGATAATTTAAAAAAAAATAAAAGAAAAAAATTTTAAAGTAAAAAAAAAAATAAATCTTTTTTTCTTACATAATTTCTTTTACTCAGCAAAATTTAATGTAATATTTAATGATTTATTTTCTTTACAAAAATGACAAGAAAAAAAATATATAGATATGATATTTAATTGATTTATTGTATTTTTAATATAAAAAAAAAAAAAAAATGTTTGTAGTTTTCATACAATAGCCTGAGAAGTAGTGTCTTTTTTTAATAAAAAATTGAAAATATCGATTAATTAAGTAATTATAATTCATGCAAGAATCAATCGATTTAAAGTTACACATCATATTATGTGAGTATCTATACATGGAAAAAAAAAAGTTGGTGTATTTATGTAAAATTTTTTTTTTTATAATTAAAAATGAATTCTTCCTGTACGCATAATATTGAATGATTCATTCACTTTTATTAATTCTATTTATTTATTTTTTTCCACTTATAAGTTTTCATTTCTTTTTTGATTTTCTCTTTCATTTAATTAAGTATATTTCTGAAAATTATATATTTAAATTAATGTTCATGTATTACAAAAATATTAATGAATCGCAATCTCAATTATTTATGCACGTATTTTCGTATTTTATTATGTAAGAGTGTAAGGTACTCGTCCACGATGCAATTTTTCTTGCATGCAAGACGATTTTGACAGATAAAATTGCACGAAATATTTATTTCGAAGTGTACGCTGCCTAGAAAGGTGAAATATTGCACAGAAATACGTATTTCATGCAATATTTCTTATTGCAAGCAATTTTTTTTATTGCATAGTGTACGCAGAAAGGTATGCAATATTTCGCGCAAGAAAAATTCATTCAATAAATATTTCTCTTGCATATGCAATAAATTCAGCTGACTAAAATGTAATGTGTTATCTATCATTCGTTGGTTGCTGTTGTGTTGTGCTGTGACTTCTTGTGAATTTGGTATGTATTTTCTATTATTATTATTATTATTATTAGCAAGGTAGGCCTTTCAACTCTTAAAATATTGAAAAAAAAAAATATGAAATATTTGAAATATAATGTATATGCAAGAAAATAAGAATTTCGTGTAAGTGCTCGTGCAATAAAAATTTCTTGCAAAGATATTTTTTTCTTGCATGATAGAAATATTGCATATTTTTCATGAAATATTGCGTCGTGTGTACGAAGTACTGCAAGTTTTCTTGCACGCAAGACAAATTTCGTGCAAGAAAACTTGCATCGTGGACGAGTACCTTAAGCATATTGGAAATTTTCTTATAAGTAGTCAGTTTTTTTTTTTTTTTTAATTGGATTCCCTGCTAGTTAATCTATGTAAGAAAATCAAAAATACCGAATACGAATAATGTTTTCTTTCGAACGACATTTTTATAATCACATCTATATATGTACGTACTTGAGTATGGTACAAATCTATAAGGTATAACATTTATTTACGAGTAGTATTACTAGTTTCATTAAAATTCCAGATACTAAATACACAAATATAACTACATAATTACATACATGTATTCTTATATCTTTACATTATATGTATGTATATAATGTGTATATAAAATATGTAAATAAATAAATGTATACACGCATAATTATTACATATATACTTTCTCTTTATAATGTTTGTCTTTTACTTTTTCTGTTTTTATTTCTTTGAAACTTTAATTCGTAGTAGTATGTATACATGCAAAAAATAATAAATACATACTTTAATGTTTAAGTTAAACACGACCCTAAAGGCTAATTTTCTGAACTTGTTTTGCTAAATAATTTTTTTTTTTTTTTTTGTTTTCATTTTTACTAACTATGATTGTTTGTGTTTATATGGATGTGTATAAGGATTTTATTTATTTTCTATATATAAAGTAAAATGTCCTTGTAATTTTCATACATTAAATTGTATGTACATATGTATTTGCATTATAATATACCAATTAAAACCTTGTTATAAGGAAGTTGTAACCCACTTAATTGCTTTTAGAGTGACTAATTTTACTGAACGATAGAAAAAAAAAAATTAAAGAAAAAACAAGAAGAACATTTTTTTGGATTAGAAAATGGCACAATCTTATTAAAACACAAATGTAAACATAATTCTCATTTAGTACATATGTAAAAAAAAATTAATATATGTACATATATGTATGTATATGAATAAAAGTATAGGTAAGATGTACGTCAAATACGATTAGGTGTATATGAGAAAATTTTGAATTTTCGGTAATGAGGTCAAATATGAAAATTACATCATTTTGACATAAATATATGCTGATACTTTTGGATGCTATATTACACAAGGGTGTAGACTAGGGACTGTATTCACCAGTCAAGATTATATTTTATTTTATTTGAGATCAACCTCGATTATGCACTATTCGGATATTTTTAAAACAAACAGTAGGTGGTGCTGTAAATATCATTTGAATATTACCTTGTTATTAACAGCATAACAGCACATGCATTCACATTTATAATTATCGCACCACATAACCTCTTTTACAGTTTGTAATATAAAAACACAATCACTGACAAGTTTAACACTCCGAAAATGAAGTCCGAAAGAAAATTTTATCTAGGTTACATGAGCAGTCTGAAATTATACTCGGCTAAAATATATCCGACGGATAATCTTGGTTGTTGATCACAACCCCAGATGCTATATTATACAAGAGTGTACACTAGGTGTACGATAGGGAGAGAGAGTTTACATTTAATTCAAATTTCTTTTTTTTTCTAATTGAATGAATTAGGGAAAATCCACATACATCTCAAAGTACAGATACAAAAGGATAGTTATCTGTAATGATATATGAAAATATTTTTTTTTTGTATGCACTTTGTAGCATCTCCAATAATTTTTTAACTATTTTTATTTTAATTTAAATTTCCAGAAACGTATATAATGTTCCTCTCATCTTTTATTACATTTAAGAACCTTGTCCTTCATTATTTTCTCCATATTTTATTTTCATTTCTTCAACACTAATGTTTCCTGATTATTTATTTTGCATGTTTTATATGTATATAATATAAGTACTCTTATCTACCCTAAGAACAGATGATGACGATCTATTCCGTATTCCACATAAAATAGGAACAAACAAACAAACTTGTAAAATACCATGAACACAGAGTATAATGTGTATTTTTAGTACAAAATATCCAAGAAAAATTTTCACATCATTTTCGATAAGAATTCAAAAAAAAAAATTTCCATATTTTGATACGTTCTGTTCTATTCATATTATCTTATCAATAATTATTATTCACAATAATTTTTTTTTTCTTCATTTTATTTTCGTTCATTTCTTTCATTTTAAAATTTTTTCAAATTTACATACATTTTAATTCACTGAAATACAAAAACAAATCCAAATCCAAAAAAAAAAAAATAATATCAAATTCAGCATAACAAAATAAACCGCAATAAACCCAACTGAAAAAACCGCACAACCATTACACTTTGATTTCATTTGATTTTCAATGTTTTCGTGATATCAATACAAAAATTTTTTTTTTATATTTTTTGAATTATTTTTTTTTCTTTCTTTCTATTTATTTATGAATCGATTGTACGGATATACGTATGTATGTATGTATATTATATTTGTAACAGCAGCTGCGGTATTAGAATAAAACAATGAGAATAAGGATATATGTAATGTATGAGCATAGTACATACATATATTATGTGGAATCATTTATTCATATGTATATTCATACCATATATGAATGTTTGTTGAAATATCTAACAAGTATATATTCATACCATATATACATACATACGAGTACATATGCGTATATTATTATAAATGGAAAATTAGAAAAAAAAAAAAATAAATAAATAAATAAATAAATGTATAACAGAAAGTTGAACGATGAAGAAAAATCTTTGGTATTCTAACGTTTAAATTTCATGCATATCTAATGTTATATTTTTTTATACATTTACATATACATAAAATGCATATAAATATACAATATATATGCATACATAATATTGGTTAAGAAAAATAATAAATAAATAAAATGAACGTATGTACGTATATATGTACACCTTCTAAACATTCATAATAATATACACATCTCATATAATATGATGTAGTATATATGTATGTATGAACTTCATAATAATAATGTGTGCAGATTTTCTATTTATGTACATATCCTGTCCTTTTGCGTACACATGAATACATACATAGGTATATATACGTAACATATAGGAGTATGTTCTCATGCATATTTAATGTTAGAAGTTAAATCGTGAAAATAATATATACGTATTTTACAATATGCTAATACATATATGTATACAAACATGTATATATCAACGAGTACACACAGGCATATATATATACGTATATATATAATGTACGTAGAATTGGTAAAATTCAGCATTTTTAAAAGAAGAAAATATTCCAAAAAAGCAAACAAACAAAAAAGAAATACATACTAGCTATACCTACAAGGAAAAGAAACGAAAACAAAATGAAATTAGAATTTTTTTTTTGTTTTTCTTCAATTTTATTTTTATTTTTACGTGGTAATATTGGTATAACAGCACATCGTATTTTCGTTATTTTTATACTTCATTGAATATCAAAAGTAAATCAGTACTCATCATAATGTATGTATACATACATATTTATGAGATGTACATGCATATATATTCTCTTACACGTTACAAAAATGAAATGAATGTTATGTACGAGTATATTCAAAGTATGTTCATATCCTTAAAAATAAACTATATGTATAAGTATATATAAAAAAATATTTGTATATATGGATTTGAAAGATACGTATATGAACAAAATATGAACCATACAAACATATATACATATATATATATATTTGTATGTACATATCATATCATATACTTATTTCATCTCGAAATATATTTAAATATATAAAATAACACATGAAGATGAGGAATACACAAAAATAATAAATATTATAATATGTCTTATATAACACACATTTATATGTACTACTATAAACACGTTAAACAGAAAATGAAAGAAAAATATATACTTATATATTAAGTACGTTATTATTTGAATTTTAATGGGAAAATTTAAATTTTTTGTTTAAATTGAAAAAAAAATAAAAACAAATTTACTAAAAAAAAATATATAAATGTACATAATGTATTTGCATACAAAATATACTGGAAATAATGTGCGTATAATTAATGTAAATAAATATTATATGGTATTTATTGTGATGAATTAATTTCATTTTAATTTTGTGAAATAAATTAGTTTTATTTTTTTTTTTTACATTAAATACAATAGTAGTGTTATATGAAAAACACGAAAAATTAACAAACAACATTAGCTGCTTTCGATTTAGTCTAGGATAAATTGTTATAACGAACGACAAAAAAATTATTTGTAACTACAACTTGCATCTACTTGAAAAATGTTTCATGAGTAGCTGCAAGTAAATAGTTTAGCACAGACCTTTTCTATTCGCAAGTAATTGAAATTTTTAAATCGAAAGCAGCTATATTTTATACTCTTGCCCCTGGACTGAAGCACAAACAATATAATATAACCAGACTCACATTCTGGTATAGTTCATTTTCATAGAGAAAATTTAGTTGGACGATGTTGTCTCGTCCAAGTAAAATTTATGTTATACAATTGCATATCCGATACACCAATCAACATTTTATTCAAATCTTTTTGTTATAAAAGAATCCACCAAATCCACTCAACTGTAATACTAAAAATGGTGAAATTGTCATCTTACATTATTACATATACCATATAAATCCTATATACTATATACATACATATACACACATTTTGTAGTTGATGGTAATACAATGCATTTAAAAACTAGTTTTTGTAATATAATGTGATTTTCATTTCATTCAAGAATTTAGAAAATTAGGGTGAGAAATTTTAAATTTCTACATATAAATATAATATTTATGTATGTATGGTGTGTGATGTAGCTGCATATACTCGTATATAGATAGGAGAAAAATGATGAGAAGTTGAGAAGTATTCCTTTCATTATGAAATGATTTAGATTTTTCATATCTGTACATGATTGTTTTGTTGCTATATAAATTAACTCCACTTCCTTAATATTACAGGTCTTAATATTTAAGCACTTTTCAAAGTGTTATATGTGTGGATGTATACTATTTGTTTATGTTTGTACGATTTGTATTTGTAATTAGTTTGCTCATTTTGAATTTTTTATTTATTATTTTTCAATGTATGTATATTGATATTGCTTAATAACCAATTAGTTATAAAAGTCTTTTATATCCATATCTTATTTTTATCATTAATTTTTACCGCCAAAAGGCCCTGGAGGGTCGTGGTGTGGGCGAAGGGTGGCAGTTAACTGTCCACCTTTTGTAATAAATAATAATAATAATAATCATTAATTTTTAATATTTTTCAAAATAATCAAAATAGTAAATTAGGTTTGATTGAAGAATTTCCCAAACGGAAGTTTTTATCTGCATCAAAAAAAAAATCCTAAATATGCAGATTGCATAAGTATATAGTATATGTATATAAAGAATCAAAGAACTTAATGTAATTAAAGAAAAAAACAAACGTGTAGTTTACATTTTGAAAATAATTATTTTTTTTGTCAAGAAATTTCCGAAGTTAAATTATATTCCCACTCGTTTTTTACTTCGTGAATATTACATGTTTAAGCACTATTTCTACTTCTATAGTACAAACTGTTTATTCAAAATAAATTTCTAAATGAAAATTGTTTTTTATATGGTATATTATATTATCTATCAATGTAATTTTTATTTGAATTTTCTGCCGGAAATACATGTTCAAAGAATGTGTTGCAGTTCCACACGCCTCATACAAATTTATTACATATTTTTGTATTACCTTTCAACGTTTTTCTCTTGGTATTTATAATATATTTGTAGAATGAATATTAAAAACGTATATTAAAAATCTACAACCAAAAAATAAAAAAGTCTTTCAATTTTTGGCGAAATGTCAATATAAAAAAATATAGTTTATAATAGATTACTTAATTCATATTGTTGATAGTGATAATAAAAGAAATAATTTGGTTGTGAAAATCCTTTGTATATTCATGACACAAGCTGGGAAGAAAGTTTTAAATATGTTTTTCATAATGTGGCTCGTAAAAATAATACAGACTCCAAACAGTTTTAAAAATTTTGTTTGGAAAACATGATTAACATGAGTAAATCAAAATATCAAAATTTAGTCAAGATCCTTTTGCAAAATTATTTCTTAAAATCAGATGTAGAAATGCAAATCAACAAAATCCGACGCTTTTTAATTTTTAAATATTAATGCGGAAATAATTGAAAGTATAGAAATTGTTTTAGGCGTATGTTTCATACATTTTTCTTTGCATTCCGAGCGAATTTCTGTCTGTTATTACATTAGAAATAAGTATGTTTTGCAGGGTTTACAATAAATTAATTTTTGAAACAAATTAATACTATAGTTGTGAAAAGTGCATTTTATTGATTGAAAATAAAGATTATAGATTTGAAATTGTTACTAATAAATAATAATAATATCATGTAATATTACATTAACTAGTTATGTATTATATTATTCAACTTTTTGTTTTTACTTTTTACTTTTTTGGAGTGTCTTAACTTATCAACCATCCAAGCACAATTATTTCGTAATAATACCAATATCATGAAATCAAGTATAGCCATTCTGTGCTCAAAACATGGGTGAATAACATTATACAAATTATTGAACTTTAAATTTGTAACCATTACACACATGTTTTTAATAAGTCTCTTTATATTTGGTTTGTGAGGATGTTTTTCAAATTTTTTTTGAATATTTCTAATTGGTATTTAATTATTTCAAAATGTGATTCAGACGGTCTTATTAGAGAATTTGAAATTTTTGAATTAAAATTTTTTAAATCAACTAATATATCTGTAGAAGCACTTTGATCAACTACACCTTTAGTCAGAGCTGTTCTACATGTTTTACATTCGTTTTTAATAATTTTAAACAAATGTGCAATGCAATACCCTGTGAAATATTTTGCACTTAAGGATGAAGAAGATAAGACTCTGATATCATATTCTTCGCAAACCACCACATTTTTTAGCTCATTCATATCAGGTGTTAAATTATTATCACTATTCGGAAAACTTTCTACATTGGATTCAGAAGAAATTAAAATAGCAGACCAATCTAAATTTAAAAATTCCTCGCTGTCATCCTCACAGTTCTTAGACTTACAACTAAAAAGAAATTTAATAGACATTATTTTTGCAATAAGTCTTTGAAATTCTAAAACACTTGGGTTGTTTTTATTTGCATTCATACATCTAATGTGAGAGAAAAGGTTTTCCAAACAATCTTGATTAAACTTAGAGAAATATGTATATGTAATATAAATCTTCATGAATTGCAAATAATTTTTCTCTCACTCCGAGTATAGCACTTATCGTTAAAACAAAACCTTTGTATAATTTTGTATAATTTAAACTGATAAAATTTATTCATTACATCTACATACATGATACATGTTCAAAACAGGATTCATAATTTCTTTTTCATAAAATGTAATTTATTATAGATTAACACATTTTCTGTACAAAAAATATATTTTTGATGAAAAGGGAATATCATATATTATACCTGAATACGAAAAACAATCTTCATTTCATTTTTGAAAAACTCGAGCTAAAAAAAACAATTATATGATCTTCATTGATTTTAAAGGTGTAAATGTTTATCACCATTGTTATGTCGAAGTTATAAATTTTATTCTTAATTATACCTGCTTGACATAACATTACATATGAAACGAACTATAGCATGGGTAGAATTTTATAAAATTTGTGTAAAATATTTATGATTTCTTCATTATATTTCTTCATGTTTTATGACCCTTTTTACAGTACTATTTTGAGTCATTCAAGTTAAAACTAAGGCCAAAAAATGAATATGAATACATCCTACCATACCACACAATAATCTGCAAAATAATATGTCGATAAGTAGAATAAATTTTAGAATAACTGAAAATATTTTTTCTATTCTTAATTCTAAAAATTCAAATTTATTCAATATATTTAAAAATATGCGGGTGCATTTCAAATCGATTGACTCCTTAAAAAAAGATAATATAATATACCATATAAAAAACAATTTTCATTTAGAAATTTATTTTGAATAAACAGTTTGTACTATAGAAGTAGAAATAGTGCTTAAACATGTAATATTCACGAAGTAAAAAACGAGTGGGAATATAATTTAACTTCGGAAATTTCTTGACAAAAAAAATAATTATTTTCAAAATGTAAACTACACGTTTGTTTTTTTCTTTAATTACATTAAGTTCTTTGATTCTTTATATACATATACTATATACTTATGCAATCTGCATATTTAGGATTTTTTTTTTGATGCAGATAAAAACTTCCGTTTGGGAAATTCTTCAATCAAACCTAATTTACTATTTTGATTATTTTGAAAAATATTAAAAATTAATGATTATTATTATTATTATTTATTACAAAAGGTGGACAGTTAACTGCCACCCTTCGCACACACCACGACCCTCCAGGGCCTTTTGGCGGTAAAAATTAATGATAAAAATAAGATATGGATATAAAAGACTTTTATAACTAATTGGTTATTAAGCAATATCAATATACATACATTGAAAAATAATAAATAAAAAATTCAAAATGAGCAAACTAATTACAAATACAAATCGTACAAACATAAACAAATAGTATACATCCACACATATAACACTTTGAAAAGTGCTTAAATATTAAGACCTGTAATATTAAGGAAGTGGAGTTAATTTATATAGCAACAAAACAATCATGTACAGATATGAAAAATCTAAATCATTTCATAATGAAAGGAATACTTCTCAACTTCTCATCATTTTTCTCCTATCTATATACGAGTATATGCAGCTACATCACACACCATACATACATAAATATTATATTTATATGTAGAAATTTAAAATTTCTCACCCTAATTTTCTAAATTCTTGAATGAAATGAAAATCACATTATATTACAAAAACTAGTTTTTAAATGCATTGTATTACCATCAACTACAAAATGTGTATATATGTATGTATATAGTATATAGGATTTATATGGTATATGTAATAATGTAAGATGACAATTTCACCATTTGTATTACAGTTGAGCGGATTGTTATAAAAAAAGAGGTGAATAAAATTTTGATTGGTGCATCGGATATGCAATTGTATTTTACTTGGACGAAAATACTTCATCCAACACTAATTGCGCATTAACGTTTTCCATATAAATCCAACTATACTGAAATGTGTATCTGGTATTTATTTGTCTGTGACTGAAGTCATTAACTATAAATAACAGTAGCTATAGCTATTAGTATACGCTCAGTCGCTATGCTAGTACCTACTACCTGGTACCTTGTGTACTCGTATTGCTTGCATGTATTTTCTTTCTTCAGAAAAAGTTGATTTTCTCCCGGAGTAGCAGACGAATGGTACACATAACAAACAACATTTTATAATTGCCCCTATGCTACTTCATTGAATATACATAACTATATGCTCTGTCAGTATCAGTATGCTAGCACGAGTAGTATTTTACTCATATTTTCTCTTCATATTCTCATATTTCTTCTTTTCTTTCTCATATTTCTTCATATTTCTTCTCATATTTCTTCATGTTCTCATATTTTTCTTCTTCAGAAAAATTTGATTTTCCTCTTCTAAAATAATGCGAATATTGTACAAAACAACACACGAAAAATCAACAAACAACATTTAATACTTACTCCTCCTGATCCTGACTATTACAGTACTTGTAGTATACGCTACGGTAGTACAAGTACTATTTTACACATCATGTGTACTACTAATTTTTGAATTTTCATTTTGAAAATTCGAGTGATGACAGTATGACACAGTGCATATTATGTATTCAAAAATAATTATATCTATATGTGTCATGTTCATTTACATTATTAAATAATTAATTCCAATTAACTGGATTACATTTTTTTAAAACATTTTTACTGACATAAACATGTAAAATGTAGAAATAAAAATTTAAATGAATTCATTCTATTTACACATTTGATTGTTTAATTAAGAGATTTTTTTTTTTTTTTCAATTAAAATTATAAAAATATTATTTAATTGTACATATTAAAATAATAAAGAAAAAATAATAATTTCAATTTGTTAACAGGTAAATTTGATTATAGGTGAATTTCCTTTATTTTTAATTCATAATTTGAACATTATTTAAACAAATATTTGTGTGTTGAATAATGTCAATTTTTTATATTCATAGAAAAAATGTACAAAAAAAAAAAAAAATTTACAAAATTACATTTCAAATAATAATTATCGTAGTGTATAATTTCCCGGTATCTAAATAACTGTGTGGTATAAAAAAAATTACAAATTTGTATGTACAACAACAAATTGTTTTCGAATATAAATTCAAAAAAGTGTTATAATCTGATTACAATTATTTTAATTGAATAACAATAATAATTAGTGTTTTCATAATTATGAAAGGAAAAACCATAACGAATAAAATTTAATTATCATTCTATTGATTTTAATTTTGAATTATTTTCATTGAAATTCAAAAAAAAAAAATAAATTTTCATATTACATTACTAGAATATGAATATGAAGAAAAAAAAATATATCTGAATAATGAACATTTCGTAAATTAGCTCTAATTGAAGCTTAGGATGTACAAAAAATTTTGTCAAACATCCAGTTGTAATGTTGTAATTTGTATATCATATTTCAGTAAATAAATATGTATTTTGAATTTATTTTATATTCGTTATTCCCATTATAATCAAAGGAATGACTATATGTGTATGTGTGTATTACGATGACACATTCGCCCATAGTATTCCAATGATAAAATACAGCATGAACAAAAGTGAAGGTTCCAGTGAGAATAGAGAAACAATAATATTTCAAACTTCTTTGACTGAATGAGGTTGAGAATGCCATGAAAATATTTGGTGTTGTAAATTGGGGGCATTGACTAAAAGGAGTAGCAACGAATCTTTAACAAAGCCAGTTCCCATACTATTGAACGTCGAACTGATGACGACTCGATAAGATGATACTCGTGTTAGTATTAAATATCAAACATATAAATTAATATAAAAACATTTCAGAAACATACGAGTAATTTAATTCAGTTACAAATGCCAGGATATGCATTCAATTTTTTATTATTTAAAATTATTTCTCTCATTTTATTATTGTTTTCATGCATACCACAAAATACTATACATTTATACAAATACAATTTATATGTGAGTATTAAAGAAAAATAAAACGAAAAAAAAAATTAAATAAACTAACAGAGAAATTTCATATTAATGGCAACAATCATAATCAACATTTACAATAAATGTACAAAAATGTAATGTGTAGGTATAGGTATACATATGAAGGCACATAATAATACCTTTTCATTCCAAAATTTAATACAAAAACTATTGTACAACATAGCAGTACCTCATACATATATGTGCATACATACATAGCAGTATAGAAGAATTTAATTTTCAATGTAAGTAATATACCATACATACAAATACAAATATGTAATAGAGGAATTATATATTTTTTGGCACCATGTTTGCCATTCATTTTTTCACATCATTATCAGCATCAATAAGGACATCTTGAATAGAATTATTTATTTTCTTTATATACATAAATATCACAGACACACATACATAACATACATTTACAAGAAATATATATTACATACATGCATTTATAATTTCTGCTAACCTATAACAACAAAAATATTAAGTATATTTCGTATAAATGATTCTTATTACAGAAAAAGAAAATTTCAGATGAAATTTTCGACCAACATTTATATACCAATACATGACATACATGTGCTAAGATTTCTTTTTTATTATTTTCCTTTTATTTGTGTATATTGTAATATATACATTGATATTTATTTTATTTTTTATTTTTTATTTTCCTTTTCATAGAATTTTTTTTTTCTTTTTTCATTTCTTTGTTAAAATCAAAAGACATAATGTACATTTGTATATGCATGCACATATAAACATACAAACATACATTTAACTACTTACATATATAAATTCATTCAGTTCAGTGATATAATAAGGATACAATATGTGTATTTGTACATTATCTATATGTTTATAAATTAAGTAGAAATATTAATGTGTATATTATATGTACACATAACAAAATTTTATTGTGTATGCAATTATAAAAAAGGGTATATAGAATAGATGTATTAATTAAATGAAAAACGAAAATTTGTGAATAGGTAAATTAGGTGGTAAATATTTGTAAAATCATTAAGATAAAATAAATAAACAAGTAAAACGAATGAGAATAATAGCAATAATAAAAATAATGTATTAACATATGATTATAAATATAAGTGTAATCATATATTCATTCATATATCCATGTAAAATGTATGTACATGTGAAGATACGGCATGTGGGTTTGTAACAAAAAAACAGTATAGTATCATTCACAAAAGATCTGGATAGTTTTTTTTTTTTTTGCAGTGTGTAACTTTAAAAGTACGAACGAGTACACTTTCACGTGCAAAATCTACGTATGTAAACCTGAATTTATTTAATTATTTTCATCATATTTTCGATAAATTTTTTTTTTTCATTCTTATATTCAATTTGATGAATTATGGCGATATTCATGTATGTATATCTTAATATTGTATGAATTTTGTATGGAAAAAAAAAACAGTATCTTATGTATCTACATGTTTATTATGTTTAGTATTTTTCTTATAAAGGATATCTTTCATTTAAACTGTTCATATATATATACACATATGTATGTATGTATGTATGCATTTTCTCAACAGAAAAATTATATAATGTACTATAGTTTGTATACAGAAAGTTATATATTTGTCGACGTATTGTAGATTATTAACTAACTGTTTTGTCATACTGTATAACAATGTAAAATTTATGTAATATTATATACAAGATCAGAAAAAATACAAATAAATAAAACAAAAGAACAAAAATTATGTCAAGATGTGTTTATACAACTTCAGTATATGATACTTATTTAATTTTTTTTTTTTTATATTTTTTACCTTTTTTATTATGGTTTTTATGTGTGTATTTATATTTTTATTCTTTATTTTCTATATTAAAAAATATATCCTACTTTACTTTAAGATGCATGATACAAACATATATATATAACAATAGATTATATCTTGTGCCTGGCTTCTCTGTGTTTGTGTATAGATATTAATCGTGAAACTTAAACATTGCCCATAAGCTAGAAAAAAAATATTTGTTTTTCTGTATATGTATATATGTATTTCCAAGATAAATTTACCTATTCTAATTCTCTATAAGCCTACATTCAGATATTATTCATACATAAATACATACATTTATACAATTATTTTATTTGTTTATATATGTTTATATGTATTTTTCTTTTAGAGCTTCTCTTTGATACATATATATGCAACTAAACATACCATGGTGTATGTGTATCTATATTGTGTATTTACATACGTACATTCATATAAATATGTAACGATATCACTTGCCTTATATAATTTAGTTTGTTCTGTACATATCCTTAGGATCAATTTAGTCAACATTCATTTTATAACTTTATTATTATATACATACATATATATGTATGCATGTATGTACGAATATACATATATGTATATGTATACTTACGCATATTTTTTTTCGTATGTAGTAAGTAAAACATATTCAACATATATAGACATCACTTAAATGTATAATTAACAATATTATTGTCATACTCGTATATATTTTTCATAAGTGATATACAAAGATATCACTGTATTTGTTTATATATTTATAGAGAATATTATTATATATGTATTAGGTATACGTAATATAATATATATTTTTGTAGGAGGATATAATCAAATATTTCAAGTAAAATAATATTCGCCCTCTAGACATTATACTCATAATAATAATTGACCGCCTTTAAAGATGTCAAATATTAAATAGATGTACTATATGTGTATGCTATTTGTAAATAAATTGTGAAAAATGGCAAAAAAATAACAAAACAAAAAATAGAATAAATAGAATAAAATAGAATAGAATAAATAATATATAAAATTGCTAATGCTGAAAAATTCTGATTTTTTTTATGATACATACTTACAAATAATGAACATATTCTCGTACATACAAAAACATAAATCCGTAATAAGAAATATACGAGTAATATATAAAATGTATATAAGGATATCAGATGATATATTGTTTATTTTTCTTGAATTTATAGATTTTTTTTTTTTTAATACAAGGATATACAAGGTATATGATGAGTATCTATATATACTTGACAAAATACTTAAAGCTGTATTTTATTATATTAAATAAGTATTTCAAGTTTATATCATAATTTATAGCAACTATCAAGGATATTTGAAATTTATATAATGTACAGTGCGTTTCACTTGAATAGGGCCATCTTTTTTCAATGAAGTTTTATGATTTATTCGTATTTTTTTCTCGATAATTGATTTTTTTTTTAATTCAAAACTAAAGTACAACTTCATTCTTGAATTTCAAAACGAAAAAAATAACTGGTTTTATATGTTTAACGTTAATTTTTACTGTTTATTGTCTGGTACTTAGAAAAAAGCACATTTTTGCTTGCTTCACTTGAATAAGGCCACTTGTAGTTTTGATGTTATTAGAGAAGTAGGCTTTGCATTTCTAATTGAAATTAGTTTTTCTATTAAATATTCGACATTTTGTTTCTATCAATATTACATAAAGCACAAAAATTTGATTAAATTTATTAAAATGGGAAGAAATAAAGTGTTATCAGTAGTAGAGAAGGAAAAAATAAAAATTTATAAGAATGAAGGATACTCTAGTCGTGATATAGGCAAAAAAATTGGAAGAAGCAAAACGGTAGTTAATAATTTTTTAAAAAATATTGATGAATATGGAAAAAACATGAAAGGACGTATACTTCCGAAGCAACAACTCCCCGAGACAAACGATTAATTCTTCGTGAAGCATCAAATTCCAGTAATTCTGCAGTCAAAATCAAGTTCAAGTGTCCGGCGCATAATTAAAGCAGCTTCACATTTAAAATACAAAAAAATTAAAAAAAACCACCACTTAATGAAATGCGGAAACAAAATCGATTACAATTTTCTAAGCACCATATGGTATGGCAAAAGCAATGGTACAAAGTCGTTTTTTCAGATGAAAAAAAATTTAATATTGATGGCCCCGAAAATTTTAATCATTATTTCCACGATTTACGAAAAGACGAACTGTTTTTAGATAGACATCACAGTAAAGAGGGTGGTGTAATGGTATGGGGAGCAGTTTCTTATTATGGAACTATCGATTTGGTTTTCCAGTCCACAAAAATGACTGGAATTACATATAAAAATATATTGGAAAATGCCTTTCCGAAGTTTCACGACATTTTTGGACCCATACCTTGGATATATCAGCACGATAATGCACCTATCCACACAGCAAAAATAGTTAAAAGCTGGATTCAAAGCCAAAATGTTGAAACCCTCGATTGGCCACCCTATTCTCCAGACCTCAACATAATGGAAAACGTATGGGGGTGGTTAGTAAGAAAAGTGTACAAAGGTGGCAAACAGTTTGATGATAAGGAGTCATTAATTCTGGCCATTAAAGTCGCCTGGAGGGAAATTTCCTTAAGTTATTTGAAGTCACAATACAATTCCTTCCCGAATAGAATATATGAAGTAATTTTAAAAAAAGGAGGATGTACAAAGTACTAAAATTTAATAATAATAAAAAAATTACAATTTTGTTCAAAAACTATGTGTTTGCAATCATTTACTTCCCTCCTTTATATTAATTTTTATGGTGGCCTTATTCAAGTGAAGCAAGCAAAAATGTGCTTTTTTCTAAATACCAGACAATAAACAGTAAAAATTAACGTTAAACATATAAAACCAGTTATTTTTTTCGTTTTGAAATTCAAGAATGAAGTTGTACTTTAATTTAGAATTTAAAAAAAATCAATTATCGAGAAAAAAATACGAATAAATCATAAAACTTCATTGAAAAAAGGTGGCCCTATTCAAGTGAAACGCACTGTATGTACCTTATATATATTCAAAAATTGTAATACCTCCATATATAGGATGAGAAAAAATTCAAAATAATTTACAAGTATGTTATATGTTTTCAATATAATTTCCTGTCTTATTTATTTTTTTTTTTAATCAAAATTTCAAATTTCAATTTTGTAAATGTTACAGCTACATTATAATATGACAATTTTTCATAATTTATTTTTATTTTATTTTTTTATGGTAAGGAATCAAATTAAATTACAAATTATTTTTATTTTTTTATACAAATCCTATTCTTATACATATATATAAATACATACACACAAACATGTGTGTATATACGAGTAGAGTGTTTGTATATATGGTATGTCATATACTTACCAAAAAATAAAAATATAAAATTGATGATATAAAAGTAATAATATTCCCTTTTCTCCATTATAATTAATTCTGTGTATTTGTGAATATATATTTAGATTTACAATAAAGAAAAATATATGTATATGTACATATATATATAAGAACAAAAATACACCATATATGTTTATACAAAAATATTATCCTGTATACACAAAATAGAATCCATAAACCACAAATACATTTTACATATTCGGCTTTATAAAGAAAAAAAAAAGAAAAAATTGAAATGAATTTTATGTTGTAGGTATCTCAAATACCAGTATGTATTAATTTACATGCATATACGCGAGAATTTTTCATATAAAGTATACACACATTTATGTACATATACATTTATTAATGTACATTGCTATGAGTGTTAATATAAATTTTTTACATTGTTTTCTTTGTGTTCATTTTTGAAAATATTTTTATTGATATGTATATACCAGTATTCTATTTTTCCAATATATAAACGTAAATTTTTGTATTCAATAAAACCACATTAAAAATTATTTATTACACATTTGCATGTAATAAATTTATTTTGTTTTTTCTCTTGTCTTCTTCTTCTTTTTCAATTTCTGTTTCTGTATATACATGAGTGTATATAGACCATTAATTTAATGTTTGTAATAGATATATTAAATTGTAAAATTTCACACACACAAAAAAAAATTTTTTTAAATGCATACACCTAATATTTATTGAAAAACAATATTTCTGTTTTTTTTTTTTTTTTTTTTTTTGATTTTTTGCCTTTAAAACACAACAATAAATCAACACACAAGGATTTAAATAAATAAAAAATTGTTTTCTCTCTCGTTATTTTGGCATTATTATTTATTGAAAATGTTTTCGTATTTGTATTGAAAATTGTTTAAAATATTTCTAAAATACACATTTATGGTTTTCATGTAGGTGTATAATATGTAAATATTTACAATATTATTTTATATTTTGTTGTTTTTTAAATTGCAAAAAAAAACAACAAATTGTTTACACAATCCAATTTTATAATAATCACCAAAAAAAAAAACGAAAACACACATACACCCACTTATACACATAAATTGAAAATAAAAATAGAATATAGATATGAGTATCTACACAAAAAAAAAAAAAAAAAAACAAATTCACGTATATGTATTTCTTTTTTTGTTTATTTTTCTATTTTATGAGAAACATTTGTTTTTTTATCATTCTGTAATCCAATGTAATCCAAAATAATCCACATTTGATTAAAAAAAAATGTAAGTATTTTTTACCTACATCACTGTTTTCTTTTATATTTATTTCATTTTCCTATTTTCAGTTTATCAATTTGTTATTAAACATTTTCTTTTTCTATATCCTGTAACTTCATTTTATCATCAAAAAAAAAAAAAAAAAAAAAAAAAAAAATGTAGTAAAAGTGTGAAATTGTTTTTCCTTCAATATTACACGGTATTCGTATGAATATTTCGTTTTTTTTTGTTTGTAATATTAATCGCGTAAATATATATATATATATTTATTTTTTTCATTTACACAATATGTGTATGCAAAACGCAATTATTAAAATTTATTACAAGGAAAAATAAAACAACAAATTCCAAGGACTAAACTGATGAGACAACAAAATTAGACTAAGTCCTTGTCATTGTTATGGATATCGAACCCCGTAAGTGTTACATTTTATTACGCTGAATCTCTCAAAAATAATCTTTATTTTATATAGGGAGCATATTATTTTTAAGGAGGCTCCCAACGGGCAGAGATCAAAGTTTTCATTTTTCATACATAAACATCCAAACACATGAATATACAAAAAAACATAAAACATACAATTTTGTTACATGCCATATTACAACATACTTATTACTGAAATAATTTCTTAAATACCCATCAAACAAAATGTGATATTAAGCAATAATAGTATAAGTTTGCGTTCGAATGGTTCCGCTAATATTTATCGTTATTTATGTAGGGACGGTGATATCATATCGAACATCCCTAAAGAAAATATTTTAGGTGCCATATAAATCTTCGATATACGTTTTTAAATTTTGTTTGATATCACATACAACAAAATTTGAAAATATGTTTGTATCAAACATTGTATGATTTGATGATTTACCATTACGATTGTATGACGTATGATTGTAAGCTTTAAGTTTCTGTAAATGATAACAAACAATGTAACTTGTAAAAGTTTAGGAAAAACATTAATTTTCATTGATAAACTAGTAATAAAATATTGTTATAAATAAATAGAATAAATTCATTTTTAATCAAATTTTACCGAAAATCAAATGTACTAATAATTATGTATTTGAAATGAAAATAATAGTTTTCCTTTAATTAAAAAAGCAAAAAGCCGAAATAAATATTTTATTTGTTGTTGCGCATGTTATAGACAATTTTATATTATATACAATATGTATCTGTATATTATTATGCCGTATTGATATTGAAGCTAATACAAAACATTATAAAACCTTACGAAATAAATTGCGGAATAAGAAAAATTTTAATTAGGAAAAAAAAATTTTTTTTTTCAAATTTTCTGTTCTTTTAGTACATATTTCAAAATTGAACGGAACAGATGTTTTTTTATTAATTTTAGCACAAGTATTCGTAAGTTGTTACTCTCAATGGATTGGATATGAATTTTTTAAAATTTATTTATTTTTTTTTTTTCTTTTATTTATTTCTTTATAATTTTTGAGCAAAGGATAACAAAAAATGTAAGCAGCATATAAAGGAATAACACATTATTCTTTTACAATAAAATGAAAGAAAATGTGAAAATTTATTTCGCATTGATATAATTTTTTTTTCTTCTATTTTTCGTATTAAATTTCATGTCAAATACTTTAACAGGTGTGCGACAATATATAGTTAGGTACATAAAGAGTTAAGTTTAAAAAATAATTTTTCATTGATTTCATATACATACTTCTTTGTATGTGTATAGGTATATATATACATAAGTACATATATTCTATATGTTTGCTTTGCGATACAATATAAATACAATACATACTAAACACTTGAGCTTATCATTTTATCACATTACTACTTCATTTCATGGTATAATTTTTTGATATATGAATTATTTATGTCAACTTCATATGTTTGAATTTTATATATATATATATATAGTAAACTACATATGTATATCCATATTCATACAGTTTAAATAACAACAATTGAGAATATATAATATGTATGTATATGTATATAAAATATATATATAAATAATTAATAATACTCATTTTTATCTACATCAGATAAGGTATCATACGAATGTATGTATTTCCTAATGGTAACGTGTGTGTCTTTATAATAATAAATGAAAAACGGGTTACTTAAACAAAATAAAAAAATTAAAAAAAAACTTATCTAAAAGTAGATATTACATCTGTACTATCCATTTTATTATTTTTATTTTTTACACACTATAGATGTATAGAAAACTTCACACATAAATATGTACATACATCTATTACAAGGTATGTTATATATGATTGTATTGGTTGTTATAATATTCTATGTGTGTACATGACGAAAATATTATTGAAAGTTTGCTGTTTCAGTTATTAGATATTTTTATTGAAATGAAATAAATTCTAAATAGGAAATCTTTATTTCACTTTGCCATCAATATAGGAGTTATGTTGTTATAGTAATAGCAGAAGAGTTCGTATATATTTCAAACAATCTAAGTATATATAACATACATACAACTGTAATTTAATAATATATCATTTTATATACATATATCCATTAGTCATATATACTTTATATGTATGTTTTAATACTCTTTTACCTATGTTTTGTGTACACAATAATAATAATAATATACAATTGTGTGTAGATAATATATTGCATTGTATATAATACATTTTATTCCTATATCGTATATACATATATGATTTTTTTTACTATATTTTATAGTAAATAGTACGTATATATAGTTTGTATAAAAATTGACTGATTGAATAAGTGAGTAAAATTCACTGAGCAGAAAAATAAAAATGATTTATCTACTAACGACAACGACAAAATAAAATAATAAAAAAAATATAAATAAAATAAATAAATAAGGCCCGTATTCAACAACCAATATAAATTTACGACTGTTTTAAATTGTATTCACCAACCGTGATTAATTGATGTTATGGATAAATTTTAGACTACCTTATGCTTGTCTTGTAAATATCTTTTGAACATAACTTTGTTATTAACGGCAACAGCACAGCATTCACATATAATCATCACACCACATAACTTCTTTTTCATTTTATAATATAAAAATACAATCAGCCTCCATGTTTAACACTCCGAAAATGTCCGAAACTGTCCGAAAAGTCCGAAAACAAATTTTATCTATAAATTGATGAATAATCTGAAATTATTCCCGGCTAAAATATATCCAACGGATAATTTTGGTTGGTGAATACGGACCTAAATGAATGAATGAAAAGAAACCTAAAAATAGAAATATGTGCAAACATAAATACAGACAAATATTTAAGAAAATCAAGAAAAAAAATAAACAAAATTGTGTACTTGGACATTTGAAACTTGAAACCTAATAATCTGTTGTAAGCTTTTTTTCACAATTTCCTCTCCTGCTACATATATATCATGTACACACGTATCCTTGTATCCTTATGTATTTGTAAACAAAGTCATATATTGTTCTTAGTTAGCAGTTCTTGTGGAAAAATGAGATTTAAGCACAAAGAACCCATGCCCTTATTATTATATGAAAAAAATAAAATAAAACATATAGGTAATGGCATAATAATACACGTAGATATACAGTACAAAAGATATAATGTTGACAATTTTTTTAAGTTTGTATTCAGTTTTTTATTCTCTATTCTTTTTTTGGTTTGTTTGTTTGTTTTGTATATTTTTTTACATGGTTTTCTTTTATTTATTCGAATGTGTATTATATATGGTGTATTGTATATTGGGTATTCCATTGAAATATTGAATAGGAAATATGATTAGGAAGCGCTTTTTTTCTTATTTCAAATATTAAACTACAACTACAACAAAAATAATGATTAAATCAATGTGATATCGATTAATATTATAAATATAAATTTAAAAATAAGCAACTAATTAGAAATACAACATCGAATATAAGTACATAATGATTGTATATTCGATGTATTCGTATTGGATGTATAGTACTTCAAATTTTTTAATTAAATAATTGAAAATTTCTCATTTTATCGTGTCAATTTAGTTCATGGAATTCATCATTTGAATAACTGTAATATAATTAAAAAAATTTTTTTTAAAAAAATTCTTATTTAATGTTCATGTTTATGTAAATGCATTCGTATATACCAAAATCAAGGTATGCATTAAAAAAATGGAATAATAATTTTGTAATATTTTTTATATCATATTTTCATTCTACAATAATTACACATTTACATTTACACAATTTTGTAGTATACGCCATTCTATTATAGCTGTGTTCCTTTCACATGAGCGAAGTACTTCTGAGCAATTATTTTAGCAATGACTCAAACTATTCAAAGAAACATAAATAAATTTGACAAGTGAAGCAAAAAATATGCTTAAAATTATTTTACTTTAAATTTGAAAAATTTATATATAAAACACTTCATAACCTAACCTAAACAGTCAATTTCCATTTGTTGGATAGTGTGAAACTAAAAAGACATCTGGTAGAAAGAAATAACGTAACTACTTACAAAGTATGAGTGAACTACTTTTGAAAAATTGTTTGAGCAGTTCACACATAAAAATTTAGTGAAGTATTAAACCAAACTGATTTTTAAGTACTTTGCTCATGTGAAAGGAACACAGCTTATGTACATATATTCTTCGTATAAGAATTTTTTTTTTCCTCTTGTTGAATTTTTTTTTCTCTTCTTAAATTCGATTCTTTCATAATTCTTTAGAAAATATATAAATATGATACAATTCTGTTATAATGATTACATTCCAAATATCCTATTACTTTTTTTTTATTTCTTAATTACATTATACAAAAATAATCGTTAATAACTTTAACTTTATGTTTATAATTAATTGGACAAAACATATACACATATACTTGTCTGTTTATTGTATTACATATACATATACTGCATATGTAGATGTACAGTATTATATGTATTTACTCATAAATATTAATTGAATGAATATAAATAATTTATAGAAAAATTATGTACACAAATTATATAAAAAAAAAAGAAACAAAATAATATAAGAAGTAGGACAAAATATGTTTAAAATACTTAAATAGGTCAATATTATTTTTTTTTTCTATACTTGTATACATATATGTATTATATATGTATTGTATATGTATTATTCAACCATATTATTATTCTGTATATACTGTATATACAAATTATGTATTTTAATTAAAATGATGCGAAAATATAAAAATTTTATTATGGTATAATAAATAAATTATTTTCTTTCTTTCTTCTTATGTTCAATTAAATAATGAGCCATCATTAAATTTTTACATGAATAAAAGAAAAATCAAAATCCTATAAGAAAAAAGAAAAACGAATATAAGAATATAAGAAGTTTTAAAAAGAAAAAAAAACAAATCAATAAATAATAATAAAAATTAAAAAAAGTAAAAAATAATAAAAACCAAAATCTGTACTTTTAATAATCAATAATGCCCCATTAGCTGTTATACAGTTGACTCGTGATAGAGTGAACTCTTCATACAGTGAACAGTTCAGTAGAGTGAACGTCTAGATTTTCGTATTGACTACTCTATAGAGTGAACAACTAAAGCTGTCGACCTCGCGGTAGAATGAACAATTTAAGGCAATGTGGTTTTCCGTTATCATTTGCTGTTTTATGCACGTTTAATCATGTCTGCACTTGTCAAATACAGAACTTAAACCATTTATATATTTGTCTAATGATTTTGGTTCATATTGAATTCATTGTTTCATTCGTGTTCATTAGTTGAGTTAGGTTTCAAGTGTTTTGTAAATGGTGTTTCTAATCCTAAATTGGTAAGACCGTTTCAACAGAGTTTGGTCGAAAAGATTCGATCTCTAAATCTAACAAATGATCAGCTCTACAATGCTGACGAAAGCGGATTATTTTGGAAAGCACTACCTGAGAAAACATATGTGTCAGCTAGTGAAAAGTCTGCATCAGGCATGAAAATGTGTAAGCAAAGAATAACATTTCTTGCTAATGGAAGTCACAAGCTGAAGCCACTAGTAATAGGGAAAGCGAAACAACCGCGTGTGTTGAGAAATTTAAAACTTCCAGTTGAATACGCCAATTCAAAAAATGCCTGGATGACAAGTTCAATTTTTAAAAAGCGTTGGAAGCCTTTGATACCTGTATAAAATGGTCTGAACAACAATGCGTAGACATAAAAGACATTCTTGCTATTCGGAGAACAAGAGATAAAGCATTGATGTGTTTATTGGAAAAAAAGAAAAAACAACAAAAAATTACAAATTATGTATGTATATACAAATAAAAGAGTAAATACTTATATGTATGTAATATTAGTATATACGTTTTTATTTGTTTTCTGAAAGTGACGCACGGATACCCTTCGAAATTCTAAATGTTCACTAAACCGGGCTCCTCGACCATTTTTTGATACAGTGAACATGCCTTGTTTTTTTGGGTTCACTATATCGCGAGTCAACTGTATTTTGCAATGTCGGTTATTTCATTATTTATTATTTTCTGATGAATATAAAAGAAATTTTTTTCTTTCTTTTATATTATAGACTCTCTTACACCGGCCGTCTAATAATAATATCGCGGGAGTAATGGTAAATTTTTTTTTTATATTTTCTTTTTAATTTTATTTTCAATTATTATTTTTATTAATTTTATTATGAATTTATTCCATTTACATTTCTGTATCGTTTACATAATATGTTTGTATTTGTGTTTATTTATATTTACTATTAACGAATATACCAAGTAGTATTATTATAGAGACGTATTATTATAATATAATAAGGTTGTATATACTCTTGAAATCTCATTTATGTCAATTATTTCATTTCATGTTAGTTATACATTATATAATTAATTATATTATGAGGTAATGAGGCGATGATGACGACCATTCACAATGGAAAATTATTCAAATATTTATACATCACTGCTAGTGTCTTGTATACAAAATAAATAGAATATGTATATGAAGCTAACTTATGATATTAAGTTAATTAAATTATAAAATTAAAGTAAGAGGTAAGAGTCTTGTACCATAACAACAAAGAGAAAATTATATACAATTTACTTTAAAGGAAAAATACATAAATATTTTTAAAGTTTATGAGTTAGTAAATAAAAGAAAATATTTTTGTGTATGTGGTGCATGTGTGTTCATTTAATTTTTGAGCAGAAATTTGTTGATTGAAAATAAAAATATTGATGGCTGTGTTTGGAAATGTCAATTGGAAGCAGACTGTTAATTGCTAAAATCAAAAGTTTTATAATGTCAAATGAATGCAGATGACTGTCATTTGCCTGCAGATGTGCAGCAAAGAAAAACATTTTTGCATTTTTGACTTTTGTGGGTAGTCCTTCCATTTTCTTGACGTGATGTTAGATGATAGAATTTAAATGGAAATGTGTTTGTAAGATAATTAAACTAAATAATTAAAATTAATTTTCGATAGAATCCATTTTGCAATATCATGATCTCGATGTTATTTACAATCGTTTTAAAACGTCAATTGTAGCATTGTACTCGATTATTATACCAAATATGAACATAATATTTTAACTCGTTTGTTTAGATATGTTGATTTTGTGATTTGTTTACAGCTCCTCCAATGAATTTTGGTTTTCTTGGTTTCGGGTTGTTAATGAAAAATCGCAATACACTATAAAAGTGGATTGATTTAAACACCTGATGTAGGCAAATCGGTAGCCGGATCGTGCTGATTATTGGTGTATTAATCGAGTATAATGCTACTATAAGTGATGATCAAAATTTGGCTTGAAAATTCCTGTCACAGCATTCTTAAATTACAAAATTCCCGATACTTTTCTGACAGTAGCCATTATAGGTACGAGTATTCATATATGATATCTGTAATACATATAAATGAATTTAAATTTGTGTAATGCAATTATTATATTTACAAATAATATATGTATTTCTACACACATCCATAAAACTAATACACACTCAGTGTATTCTACATGTATATACTCGTACATACATATACTGAATATTAATTTACAATAATTTTCAATTCAATATTCAAACTAAACTAAGCTGCATATACACGAGTAACATGTTATATATTATATTGCATAATAAATGTGCACTAATATATGAAGATTTATTTGACAGTATATAACAGTAATTTAGTTTAATTTGCCTGACATTTACTGACCAAATTATAACAACTATACACATAGATTTGTATTTATTTATACGAATGAATTCTTATATATTCGTATAGTATTATAGATACCTATACACTAAATAATACACACATAATATACATATATTTATACTTATACTCACATACGTATGTGTACATAAATAGGTAGTTAATTTTAATTAATATTTATGGATAACTTCAAAATGAATTAAATACCATTTACAGTACAATAATATTAAATTTTCTAATGTTCATATATGAATATTAAAATATACTTACACTGTATATACGTACATATGTACTAATTTGTATCTATAATCTATATGCATACACAACTTAAACTTATATACATACAGAATAATTATTTTATTATGACAATTTTCTTGGTAATACGATAATACATATATACGAGTATATGACAAAACATTTCAGTTTTTAAGATTGATTTAGCATTGAATGTAATTGAAATTTAAAATTTACATATTTCATATAAATCTAATCGTATACCTACACAAAGAATTATTATTTTTTTGAAAATTCATTTTAATTTACTTGATTTATAATATACATTTATGAGACATTCATATCATTCACATCATGAAATCTGTCTTATGGGCAATATAATGAAACAATATTTTCTCAAACAAATATACACAACAAAAATTGTTAAGAAATCAAATACAGTTAAACGTTCAACTGCTTCGTACAAAATTCTTATTGAGGATATTCAATTAACAAAATAAACGGCTTGTAAACCAACTAAATCTGATAATAAGTACCTTTTACTTGGTTTAAGTGACGGTTACTAACGTTACGTGAGTAATATACTCTCACTATTTGTTCTAAAATCAAAAAATCACTACCATAAAATAGTGACAGTATAGGTAATTAATAAAACTTGATAATTCAATTGAAAAACTACAAAATTTAATTCGAACACTTTACAAAATAAAAAACACAATTAAGTATCTAATGAAATATTTAAATTTCTAATAACGATGAATGAAAATCTTTGTGTACAAAACTAATGAAAAATTTCAACAACGAAAAAAAAAAAAAAAATTCACAAAATTTGTGAATAAAATTGAAAAAAAAAAAACATATTCTGTGTATAACTTCAAATTAAAATTTTAAAAACTAACATACTAACATCAAAACGAAAATCATAGCTAAAAGATGATATGACAAGACCCAAAGAATATATACAAACAAGAAAATAAAAAAAAATAAAAATAAAAAAAATGAAAGCAAAAATTCAAATAATATTCCTTACACAAATAGGATAGATACTGGTCAAAATGCAAATTTTTCTCTGAATATATAAATATGTTGGTATAAGTATGTATATACATATTTACATAAAATAATAATGAATCATATTACATTCTTTATGTATACAAACACAAACACATACATACACAGACACACAGGATGAAATGAATGCAAGTACCAATACTAACCTAGAGCAGTGCTAAATAGTATTAATTCACAAAAATGTACTGTAGTATGTTTGTATAAGAAATAATGTACAGTAAATATGGTATAAAATGGAATATGAACGAAAAAATAAAATAATATAAAAAAAAAAACATCCAGAAAATATTCGAAATACAAAAGTTGAATTTAGTAGTTGCTACCTAAATTTCATTAAAAGCTTCTTAATTAAATGTCAACATATGCAAATATAGTTTTCAGTTTTAATTTTAAACGTGTATAACTACTCGTATATGATGGCATAACTTATAACTAATATAAAGTATAAAGTTATAATATGTTCAGATATGACACCAAGGCTATAAATATGTACATAAATGCATACTCGTACACACATAAAAACATTTATATTATTTTCGTTTGCCAAAACTTTAAATATAGTATATACAAACAAACATTAACATATAGTATATAGTATATATTATGCATATGAATACACACAAAGTAAATACATATATGTATATTTTTAACTTTTCTTTCAAAATATTAGTTAAATTGTATATAATCACATATAATGTATGTATGTATATAACACACACAAAAATTCACATATATACAACTTTTATTAACTATACACATATCTGAGTATTTGTATTTGTATAATATATCCTTGTGGCTACATTTATAAAGAATTTTTCAAAAATATAATTTCAAATTGTACATAAAAATTCGAACGTTATATGTAAATACGTACATATTTATGTATGTATATGTATGTATGTCCATAAATGTTTTTATATTTTGAAAATATTTCAGATACTTATATTAGTATAAAAGTTAAATAACACATTCAATTAATTTTCGACACATATTTTCACATATATGTACAATATAATACAAGTTTATATTCAACTATACCATATCTATACTACATGTATGTGTGCAGTAAGTAATAACCAATGTATTCCAAGTGTATGTAAACACAAAACTAAACTAAAATCGAATTACATGGAATATGGAATGTATATGAAATGAATATTCATGAAAAATTTTCTTTTCACATACGAGTATATACGAGAATGTATATAATATAGTCGTTTATTTGTACAATGTATAAATAAACAAATTTTATGCATATATGAGATACGCAATATGCAGAAAAAAATAAATATTCACACAACTGCATACGAGCATTATATGTATAGATATATAGCTACAAAAATATTCTTTGTATGTGTTTAGTAAATTATACTTTTAAAAGCAATAAAAAAAAAAAAAATACACAAACATTTGAGATTACGATTTCGTAAAAACAAAAAATCCTTAAAAATACTAGTGCCCTAGTGCTTATACCAAAATACATACATATTGCATTCTAGTTCTAGTTTTAGATATACAAAGAAAAATTTCACTGCCCATTTTTCCTGTACCTATAACGTAAAAGATAATAATCATATATACTTTTTTTTTTTTGTAATTTTTCCTAATCTAGAAGGATCAAAAGTTCAATTAAAATTGAGGAAAAAAGAAAAAAATTCTTTATTTTTGTTTTTATTAAATTTTTCTAGAATTTAATTTTTTTTTTTTGTTCCTAATACTTTGTACATTATTTTACGAGTACATACATATGCATGCATGTATGTGTGTTTATATTATGTACAACAAACTACTTTCACATATTTTTGAATTTTTTCTTTTTTTTTAATTGAAATAATTGCACAAATATGCATCCTTTACACACACAGTGAGTAGTACTTATTTTTATTTTTTTTTTTAAAAAATATTTTCTCTCTTTTTTAATATTAACGAAATGAATAAAAATGTTGTTTCTTTCGAAACTTTCGAAATATTATTCGAAAAAATTATGTAGGTCATCTCACACTAACAAAATTAGAATACACTTTTAAAAAGTTTATATATGTATAATTCTATTATATGCACATACATATATGCGTATACACGTTATGTACGAATGTATTTTCTGTTTCGTATACTTATGTAATCGTGTATAAACTCTTATAAAATTATCGTCAGTATCCTGTATGATGTGATGCTGTGTGTATGTATGTATAAATGCAATAAAATATTCGATAAAATAAAATGAATATACATTCTACAATCTACTATATCTGGGACTGAATTATATGAACACCAGGTGGTCACTCAGATCTAATTTAATACAATTATACATGTTCACATTCAAATATATGAGTATATGTGAATATCCTTTATACAAAACTACATTCATCTGCACACATGTATAAAAAACAAAAACAAAAAAATATATGTACATATATATATTTTTTCTAGAGAATGTTAGAGAAAAAGTTTAACATATCGCAAAAAGTAAAAACATTTTTTCTAATCGAATTGACTAAAGATAAATTCAATTTTTCAATTTTTTTAAAATTATATACAAAATTTAGTGGTGCATAAATGTATTCATTCATGTTTATACATAAAATTAAAAAAATATAAAGTATAAATAAAATTAAATTTTAAATCACATTTAATTTTACGATCAAAAGCTCAGATGTTCTAATGCTATGATGTTTTTATTTTTATTTTTTTTTAAATTTTTCGAAAACCAACTATGTGATGTATGATATTGTTCTATAATTTTCATATAAAATTCTTGAAAAAATCAAATTAAAAAGAACAAAAAAAAAAGATAAGAATACTCGTATAAGAAGTCACATTCATGATGTTTAATATAATTTAATTAAATTCCGAATATAATTTCAGTCAACATAAAATTATAAATAATCCATCTCAGGTATAGATAGAAGTACAAGAATTTTTTCTTGGTTTGTTGAAAATGATAAATTATTATATCCTTAAAAGTTTTAAAAATCTTTTCAAGTAAAAACAAACAAAAAAAAAAAATTAATTACTCACAAAAATTAATTCTATTTAAAATTGAGTAATTTTTCAATTTTTCGTCTAAAATTACAATGACTGACTGTGACAAAATGATATAAATTTAGTCAAAAACTTTTTCCAAAAAAAAAAATCGTTATGTGTTTACTAAAATAATCTTGAACACCTCTAACCTCTTTGAAACAAAAAGCACACAGAAAAAAAATATATAATTTAAGACACATTCTATAGATAATATCATAAGTACTCGTATAGTAGGGTAACTAATATAAATTAGTTTCAAGATAATGTGCACAGACAAATATGTAACATATACGAGTATATGTAGGTATGTAGTATCTCTATTGTATTCTTTAATTTCAACAAGTAATTTACAACTATACATATAAAAAAAATTTTTTTTTCTTTAATTGCATTTTATCTTCATTTATCATTGGAGAATATGATATGATATTTTTCATTTCAAAAACTTTGTGAATAAAATTATTTAAGTTTGTATCTCATGTCATATGAAATATTTGATGTCATCAAAATTCCTTTTTTTTTTTTTCAAGACACATAATTTTACAAAATATACGTATATGTATATGTACACATGTATGAGAATATTCTCATATAAATTTGAATATAAAATACAATTAAAATACGAATACATTTATGCATATACTCTGTACATTTTAAGAATGAGAAAAAATATGGTTTATATGAGATATGCTGGAAAAATTCTCAAGTGACCTTAACATAAGAGATACGAGTTTATATAAAATGTGTGCATGAATATTATGTATATGTGAACATACACACATAATGTAATTTAAAATGCCTTCAAACAAACAAAGAAAATCCTACAAAATATACATAATCATGTAGCATAAAAATTTTAATTAATTCACTTTTAGTTTATATTTTTTGAGTAAACTTTATTTTCTCATATGTATGTTCATTTTCATATGTTATTCTAAGGTATACATTTTTGCAATTCTTATAATAATATATAAGTAATATGATCATTTATTTATCATAATTTTATTTAATTCCTTAGAGTGTTTAACAATTATTCTTTTGTCATTTTTTATGAGAAATCTTGTTAAATGTGTGTAAACATAATGCCATACTCGATTATTTTATTGGTTAAAATGTTAAAATTAAAGGGAGCGAATAAGAACGTAATGAAAGTCAGATATCCTTTTTCAAAAAAAAAAGTAATTTACTAATTATAGTAAAAAAAATATATTCTCTGTGAAAAATTTTATCTTAAAAATTTCGCATTGTTAGTCTATGAAGAAAATATTTATGGTTCACGAATTAAAAATTGTGCTTGATATGTCGTCTTCTATAATATAATGAATTTAAATAAAAAATGATATTTGATGTACACACACATTTACTTATACTTTCAAAAAAAAACAAATAAAAATAATTTTCAATCTGAAATTCTTCACCGTACCCTCCAACTATAGTGTAGCTGTGTAGCACTCCCATCATTTGAAAATGAAAAGGAGAAGAGCAACTACAATTGTTTACATATGGATCTTGTTTCGATCTAATATTCTTCTTCATACACGCCCAGTACAGCATAGTACAAGATATACACAAGAAAAGCAGAAGAAAAACTGCTATTTTCGAATTTTTCTACTTCTATTTTCACCCATTTTCCTCTATTACTCTTCTCTCTACTACTATTCGCATATACTTTTCTTCCCCTATTATTGTTATGTAAACTATGTACTACCACGTACTACACTGTAGTGGGCGTGTACAAAGAAAAATAAATTCCAGATAAATACTTGATCTGTGTAAACAAGAAAAACCGATAATTGTTTTTGGTCTATATTTTCATTTGTAAACAAACTTGGTCATTGAACTATTTAGTATTTGAAAAGTAGAAAGAGAAAAGAAATAGAAGGAAAATTAGAAAGAAAAGTATGCAAATATACGCAATTAGTAGTATTAGTATCACAGGTAGTATCATAGAATAATAAAAGTAATATGTGAAGCTTTATTATTCTATTGTAGTATCTACATGTGTATCAAAATTCAAAATAAAGTCATAATATTCTGTGTACTATAGTACAGATATTTAATAACACAGAACGAATTGTAAATATTTTTTGTAAATTTTATAATTTTCTAAAATTAATTAGAATATTTTTTTGTTTAACAAAATAATATTTAAAAAAATTTATATCTAAAAAAAAGAATTAAAATAAATAAAAATTATATTTTTACAATAATTAATTAATCAAAATCATTTTATCTATAATCAATATATATTCTTACCACAAACTGTATTTATATGTGTACATAAATGCATATTTTATGGTTAATTGCGATTCTGTTACATAGTAAATATCAAAATTTTTGTATACTTATTTATTTAATATTTTTTGATTAGATTTCTAATAATTGTATTTTATGTGCATTTCATTTGAATAAAACGTTTTTATATCAATTTATTACCGCAGTATATATAATATTTTACCAATTGAAAATATTTTCAATAGAAATATAAATTATAATTGAATATAAATTTATTAATCTGATGAATTTTTATCAATTAAATATTTAAATACCTACATATGTATGTTACAAAAAAAAAAAATAAGGTTATGTTATATGTTATCAAAACCATATGAATTAAAAAACGCAATAAATTATTATTATTATTATTCTTAGCAACATTCACATTTATTCAAAAATTATTATTATTAATAAATTATTATTATTATCCATTTACCATTACATAAAATTTATATAAATTTATTAATTTATTGTATAATCAAAAATTGTTGATATTGCTATATAATTAGGTATGAAAGAGTATCGAATTATAATTATATTTATACTTTTATATACATTTTGGGGGCATGTACATATATATATTTTGTTATATCAGGTGTATGCTATGCGTGTATATTAATGTTCCTTTACTTATTAAACCGCGTATGCAAATTATTTAAAATAATAATGAATATTTTTAATTCTAACAAATACATAACATTCCAACCTACGTTTGTATATAATGTAGGTATGTACAAATAAAATTAAAAATACACATTTATGTATATACGTAATATGGTAATATGTATAGCAACATATTGTTTAGATAAGTATTAAATGCTCAACAAAAAATGATAATTTTAAAACGAAATCGACATATATAACATATCAATATGAACATGCATATATACATACATGTAATTCTACTAATGTTCAATATTCAAAAAATAATGTGAATATTTATACAGATAGCAGATATTTTCGTGGTGTTGTCATATACATACATCTACACACTACACACTTATGTACATACATTCATTTGTAAAAAATTATAATATGATAGATAATATATGCATCTATTTATAAAGGTATTTTTCACAACAACAACAACAAAAAAAAAGTTATACGAGTATATTCATTGAATTGGATTGGATTATTGCTAACGTAAGCCTAATTTTCTAAAATATATTTAAAATATACAAAAATATGCAATCGTATATGAAATGAAACAAAAACAAAAAATTTGATGATTAAATTATGTCCGCCAACTTAATTTGATATTGATCTAAACTTTTATACGTATGTACAGTGTGTGAGTAAAGGTAGAAACACTATATCAAATTGCATAATTTAATATAATAAAAAAATGTTATAGAATATATGGTAGAGTAGAATTTAATCTAGGATAATAAATATATGTATAAGTATAATTATGGCCGTTTTCACTTTTGCATGGTTTTATGCGTTTGGTTGCGTTTAAGCAATCAACCATGCATGCAAACGTCAAAAAAATGCAACCAATTCATTACGACAAAAGTCCACTTGCGCATGTGGAAATACTTGAATATTTGAACATAATCCGACATCAAACACAAAGAAAAACAATTCAATTTAAGTAAACACAAAATGACAGCTGATGACAATGACAACACAAAGAGTGTATCACAGTGTATCTTCTTTTTATTCAGAAAAGCAATCAACTTGAAATACTTGCATAGGTTGCGTTAATTTTAAAACAAGTTTTATTAAATGAACACATGACGTTTGCATGATTGAAAAAGTGAACGTATGACTTTTACACGGTTGCTAAACTGAACACACTGTAAATGCAAGTTTCTATGAAACCGCATGCAAAAGTGAAAACGGACTATTTTTAATTCATAAAATAATAGGTAGATAGATAATTTTAAATTAATAAAAATGTACATAACAAAGCATAATAAATAAATAAGTAAATGTACATAATAATGTTTTTTCTAAAATATATTTAGTAATATAATGTAGCACAATAATTTATATATTACATATATTATTATTAGGATATGTATATGTATATTTGTTATGTATATTTGTGTATACCTGCTCTGCATGTATGTTTAATTGTTAGATAATGTATGCACAATATACTTATGTATGTGCATACTATGTATGTACTCGTATTCATTTAATTGGGATGATTTTGTAATGCGTTTTTAATACATAAAAAGAATCAAATCATTTATTTATTATTTATCATATAAATATGTACATGTATATGTATGTATGAGTACACTATTATGTATATATGATATAAAAAATAAATTTTAATTAAATTTATGATTTTATATATTAAAATTTATTGCATCGCATAATGATTATTCAAAAAATATTGTATTGTAAATGCGTTTAAAATAATACTTAATAGAGTAAAGATCTTTATTTATATAGCTTTAAAATGTCTAGACACACATCATATTTTCAAGTATTAACAACATATAATATCGTATATAACATATGAAAATTTACATTCATATGCATGAATACAATACAAAATTATGATTAATGATTCAACATAATCGCAATAAATTTTCATTTGATAATTTCTAATTTGTAGAATAGATTTCATTCTCTATACTTACAATAGTTTATTGTCAATAAGAAAAACCAATTAATGTAAATAATTCAAGTGAAATGTTTCTGAAAATTTGAATCTATGCATTTGATTACATACTAAACACGTAGGGGCTCGGTGGCACAAAAGCAACTCAACTGGCCAACTGATATTAAAGTCTACCACTTTTCTACCAAAATTTTTGTGTTAAAATTTTCTTCTTGGTTTCTTTTAATTGTTCTCCTTTTAATAAACACTAAAAATGAAATAAAAATTTCGCATGCATGAATTAATTTTTCCATTAAAATGTCTATATTTTATACCATTTTGAAGTGTTCAAAATTTAAGTAAAAAATACAATAAAACAAATAGAAGGATAAATTATGAAAAAAAAAAAAAAAAATAACCCATGCTAACAATAATAACACATGAAGGAGCTTTTAATTAAGTGATACATGGATCTGTACAGTATTGTCTGATCTGTGCTTCATTAACTTTTTAAAATTGCTAATATCCTGTTACCATTTCTTACACTATTTATAAGTTTTAAATTTATTTTTTTGTTTTTTAAATTGTTTTGTTCTTTTCATTTCGCACTACATTTACATAGATAAGTGCCTGCCTATATGAACCGCACACAACAGACAAAGTGAAAAACAAAAATTTATCATCATTTTTGGACATGAAAAATAAATTAAAATTATTACTAAACGTACTAAATTATATTTAAAAAATCAAACCCAAGTAAATAATAATTTATTTTTATCGTATCACAAAATATATAAATATACGAGAATATGTACATATGAAGGATAATGGAAAGTTTTTAAACCTCAAAAAAGATAGTATACGTAATTCGAAACATTCTGTTCTTCAAAAAAAAAAAAGGAATGAAAATGATGAAAATATTCAACTTCATTTTGAAATTTTGTGAAATCGAAAAAAAAGCATTTCCACAGACACAAAACTAAGATAAATGTGGTAAAATAAGGAAACGAAATAAAAACAAAAAAAAAAAAAATAAAACTGTAAAAAAATATGTAACAAAGAAAGAAAAAAATCTCTATATTAACAGAAAATTTCTGATGGAAATTAAAAACTACTTGTGAAGTGAATTCATAATTGATTAAGTACAAGATTTTTCACTTAGAGGAGATATCATTTTAAAAAAATGTGGTTTCTCTTATACCTTGTATGCATAATACATACGCGGTTATATTGTGAATCATGTATCTACATATTATATTCGTATTGATGATATGAAAAAATAGTTCAAAAAAAAATTTACATTTACATTTTTTTTTATTCCTTTTGTTTTTCACTCTAACTTCTGTACATATTCCCTCCTTATTATTGAAACGATTTACTATGCTACATTTTAATTTGAATCAAGATTTAGGAAAAAAAAATTTCGAGAAAGTTTCATACATGAAAATATACAAAAGTATCAGACAATAATTATTTGTATAATCGATTTTAGGATTTATGTATGCCCAATAATTATATTGCTAAAAGAAAAATGAAATTAATAAAAAATTTATATAAATTTTATTATTTTTTAATTAAATCATTTTTATTTTTGTTTCAAATAATTGAACAGTTACTGATCATTAATTAACATAATAATAAATAATATTTTATTTTTCATTAAGAGATTATTATACACACACGAGTGAGATTTACAGAGAGATTAAAAAAATAATATAGTATTTTTTTTTTTTGTGGTACACGGATTAATGTTTTAATGATTGATTATTATCTCATTATTATTGTAATAATGATTTACAGATTTTACGAAAATGAAAAATTTTAATATTCATTTACAATAATTTCACTTGATTTGTTTACACATATTTACAATTCACTTAAATTGTATTAATTCATTCATATTTAAACATAAGTATATGCACTTGAAAATATAATGTATAATATAGTACATTTTAAAAATTTCTAATTTATATTTTTATTTATTCATGATGACTATATCGTTTCTGTTTCGATTTGTAAATAGCGTGTTTAGAAATGATTGAAACGAAATAGGTATACACATACTAACGAACAATGTTGAATATATGTAAAAATGACGTGATATAAAATGAAATTTATACAAAACTTTCAAATCGTATATACAATACTCGCATGTACATATGTATATTTAATTGTGTTGTATAAATTCTGGTAAATAAAGTTTTTATACTAACGAATTTTACAGGAAATTATAAGTAAAATTTTTATTTTTATATTATTATTTTATTTTCGATTACAATTTTCAACTTATACGAGTATACCTGAATACCTAAAATTTACTTTTATGTATGTGTTTAAATGTAAATGCACATCAAAATGTGCTACTTTTTACACAAAATATAAATGTGTACATACGAGTACATTACATCCATCAATTTGTGTACATTTAAATATTTTCATTTACTTTTTAAAGAGTTTATTTAATATATAAAAGTCAACCAACATTTTCTAAAATAATACAAAAACAAAAAAAAACTATGAATTGTTTTGATTTATTTAACAAATCAAAACATTGTTTTGTTAGTTATCTATAGTACATACACCTATATAAACTATAATATACAGCTGGGCATATACAATAATTATTCATGTGTGGAAAATTATAGAGTATAAGTATTTAATCCTACTCATATAATAAGTATGTGTGGCTATAATATTCATAAAATGTTGATAACGTCACGTCACACGCAAAAGTGGTTTACAAGTTAAAGAAATTTAACTAGTCACGCGTTTTATATAACGATTTATTGATGACATTCATATTATAATACATAATAATGTTTTGTATGTAGAAGAGGAATACGTTTTCATGTATGTAGGTACGATTTTTCATTAATATGCACGATAAATTTTTGAGGGAAAAATTATTAAATTTATCTATATATAAGTATACATCGTGTAAACATTAGAATATCTGAATAGGATTTTCATATAAACAAAAATAAATATCTATACTCATGAATCTGTATATGCACTTACTTCAAAAATATGTATTTATGTATACCAATGAATTTGTTTATCATAAAATATCAATATTAATATATTATTAATGTTTGTGGAACGCTAACATATTAATGTAGGTATGCATATAAGTATAAAGCACACATTTGGTGGTATACAAACGTAATGTAATGTTCTGTAATTTGAAAATTTCATAGAAACTTTAAATAGAAAAGGTACCTACATATGTACATATGTATGTGAATGTAATAATGTTACATATTAGAAATTTGTATACTAAATGTACATATATATAATGATGATCGATTTATTATAATTTATATAGATACATACATACATAGACGCATATTCATACCAATTTTAAATTCATTAAATTACAATCAAAGTTGTAATTTAATTTCAAAGGATAATAAGTAATATTCATTCAACAAATGAATTTACTGAATTTTGTGAAATATTTCAGATAAATTTTGATTTAAATTTGAATAAATTGTAATTACATGAATGTTTTTATGCAGCACATATGTATTTCCTTACACTGTTATGTATAAATATTTTTCGAACAACCAGAAAATATTTAATATACTAATCATAGGCTTAATTTAAATATTTGTTGAAACTAATTCAAGAATTTCTATGTCATTTTCAGCATGCAATTACATATAAAAATGTAAACAATTTTTTTTTTTGTAAATAAAAATAAACATAAAATATAAACAGAACAGAAAAATAGGAGAGTTACATAACAAAATAATTACTAATTACATGTACATATGTATGTCTGTCTAATGTCTGTAAATCAGTGGCGGATGCATCACTTGAAGCTTCAAAAGAGAAATTCAAAAATGAGTGCACATAATGTCAGGTAAAATACTACTCGTACTAGCATGGCGTATATTATATAAGTACTGTAATAGTCAATGACAACCACTGCTCGAGAGAATAAAGGGGAGGAGCAAATATTAAATGTTGTTTGTTGATTTTTCGTGTTTATTATTTATACTGTTCGTCTCCTACTCAGAGAGAAAATCATCTTTTTCTTATAAAATAAGCATTTTCTATTATGATTACAATTTCATTCAAAAGATCATATTATCTTTTTATCATATATTAATGTAGTACTTAGTACTTACTTTCACTCGTTCATTTTACGCCAGTAAGTAAACATCCTTGTAGTATTTATTAAAAAAAAAAATTTCAAAATCACAGAAGAAAAAAAATATATTGTAAAAGAAAAAAGAAAACATGTATAAACACATAAATATTCTCTAGAATGTAAATGAATGTGTGTTTGAATGAAATAAATGCATGCAACATTAATTATGAGTTACTATGCATTACTAGCGTTTTTTATAAATACCATCAGTACAAGTATGTATGTAAAAGCAATCATCATATTATATTTAATACATTTTGTATTATGATTATAATTAATACATACATATACTAACATGCATTTTGTATACGAATGAACTTATTAAACTGAAAGTATATTTCCTTCAAAACATGAAAACATGAAAAGGAATTTTGTTGAATTTATTTATTTTTTTTTCTGTGTTTTAATGAATAGTAAAAAGGAATACTTTGCCGTAAATACATTGCACGTATACATATATTTCAAACTCTTATATGGAAATATTAAGGATATAATAATTTCATTAACATATATTTAAAAGAACATATGTGTCTCTGTATATAATATGTTGTGAAACTACAGATACGAGGATGTATGTACATAAATACACATGTGTGTATAAATTTATAATTTTCATGAATGTATAAATGTAGATACACACTCATATGTCATATGTATATGTATCCTGGGAACAGTATTCTAAAGTGTAAAGTATATAATTGTTTTTCAGTTTGCAAAGACTTTCATTATTTGTATGACGACAGAAAAAAGAAATAAGAATTTTTTATTTATTTTTTATATTTTTATTTTATTTTTACTTCAATGAGAATATTATTTTTTTTTTTTTGTATGTAATAAGTGTACTGTGTAATTCATATACATAAATACTTGAATACTAATTAGTCATGATTACGTGACAATTAAAAACAATAAACAGCAACAATAAAATAAAACTGAAAAAAAAACAGAATTTAAATATATAAATGAAGACAAAAAAATAACGGAATTACGGATAATATAGAGAAATGTTGTATGTATATGTACCAAGTATGTAAATAAAAAATTTCAATTAAAATTTCTACTTCGTTAAAGCATATCATTGAAATAATTAGAAATTATAGGTACCTACTACATACTCGTACATCAGAATTAACGTATAAAAAGAGAATTTAATTTGAAATTAATTTCGAAAAGTATTTCTTATTTATTTTAATTTTTTTTTTATAATTTGTAATTTGATCGCTTGAAATGTAAGTAAAATTGTATATGTGAATGTAAATAATTATTTATGTATGTACAGTAGTGGACTATGTAATTAAATAGTAAAATAGAATAGAATGACTTTAAATTTTTGAAAATATATTTTTTTTTTAATTAATTACTTCTGTAGCTTTAACTAATACCAGTGATATACGGCGCTGATTTAGTGTTCAATCTGTCATTGATATAGACAATATGCGGAAATTTTTACACTTTTCTTTCTAAACCTCTTTCTACATACCAAATATTCATAAGTTGAATGACCATGTCTGTTTACCAATGAAAATGTAGGTCAAAACATTTATCGTTATTTCTTGTTTACGCATGGATCTTGTTTTGATTTAAAATTCTTCTTTGTACACGCTTACTGCAGAGCAGTACATAATTTGAACAAGAGAAAATACTATTCGCTTATCTTTCTACTCCTCTCTACTCTCTTTCTCTATATTTCAAATTCTTGAGAGTTAAATAACTATGTTTGTTTACTTCTTCTCCTTTTCTTGTTTACTCGTATATTAGGTACTACACTGTCGTGGGCGTGTACGAAGAAGAATTTCAGAACGAAACAAACACCGATTAATGTTTTGACAAATATTTTCATGTGTAAGTACTTGTAGACATGGGTTTTTAATGAGATGTGTAGAACGAGAAGTAGAAAGAAAAATAGAAAGATGAGCAAATAGCAGTTTGTCTTCTCCTTTTCTTGTTTATATTAGGTACTGCGCTGTAGTAGGCGAGTACGAAAAAGAATTTTAAATCCAAATAAGATTAGTGCGTTAACAAGAAACACAGATAAATGTTTCGACATGGTCATTGAACTATTTAGTATTTGAAAAGTAGTAAGAGAAGTAGTCTCAATCTAGAAGGCGAAAAATTTAGAAGTAATGTGAATTGTATAAAAATGAAATATGCCTAAAAGATGTTAGAACTTGGAACTGGCGCTGATTGGAGCGATGACGTACATCAGTGATAAAAGTTATTGCATGTTTTTTTTTCACCATATTTTTATGTAATTTTTAGATTTTTATATTTTCATTTTTATTTTTTCTTTATTTTTATTTTCAATTGAATTAATTTGAAAATGTACCTAGAAATTTATCTGCCTATTTTCTTATTTCGATTTAAACTTTTCTTCATTTAATTTTATGTATCTACTTAATTTTTTCATATTTTTCTATTTTTCTAATAAATTTTAAAATTTAAATTATATCAACAGAATACCATAATCCAGAGAAATTATGACATATTCCTACATCCTGCTTTTCTCAATGCATAATAACTTTTTGTAATGTATAACTGTAAATAAATTTCATAATTATTTTAATAAATAAATTCTTCTGTAAACTGTGTAAAATCTCATATTTCAATAAATTATAAAATAAACAAAATTATTTTGTTTTTGCAACTATTTTTATATTAAACTATGAAATTATATATACTACATAAACATTTATGGTTAAATTTTGAATTAATTGTAATTGTAATTTTTCATACACAAACACAAATATAGAAAGAGATTATTTCTATACAAAATAAATATTTTTATTGTGTGCATATTAGGTACACATTTTTGTATATGAAAATTAAAATGTAATATTATTATTAGAATTTATTAAATAAAATTTTATAAAATTAAAAGTTAATATTTCTGTGTATACATATCAAAATACATAATTTTATTTAAAATATTTATATTTAAAAATATAAATTTCTACTTATATGCATGCATATACTACTTGTGTGTATGTAAATCTAATAAAAACCCAGCTGACCATTCAGTGAACTAGGTTCACAGTGAATTCATAGTGAATGCCAAAAATCTTCACGAACTGAATAATTTTTCTCTTATTCATTTTGAAAACACGAAATGAAAAATAAGTGAATTATTCAAAAATATTGGTACATTATGAATACACCAAGTGATTGAAATATGAATTATATTCATATAAAATTCATTTGATGAATGACGATTTATGTAAACTTATTTTAATTTTATGATTAGACGAATTCATTCGTTTTATCTTTGTAAAATTGTTGCGATTCACAAAGCCTAACCCTATGGAATCACTTAGTGAACGTATAGTGAAATTTTATATCCCTTTTTCATGTACTAATTTGTAAACTGAAGCGATATAAAATGTAGTTATTTGAATCTAAGAATACGGAGTAAGCAAGTGTTTTAACTTCTGTGTAATATTAGTTTATTAAAAATAAAAAGTAAAATAAATAAAAAAGAACGAAGTGATTAATATTATTAAGTGATTAAAGCGTTTTTGTTTAAATTATTCAGAAAAATTAAAACGAAAAGTAGGAATATAATAATTAGAGCTAGGATTCATTGATTACTCACATTGTGAATGGTATTTTACCTTCACAAGCTGCATTCAATATGAATTCATTTCGTGTTTTCATTAAATGTTCAGTAAGTGATTTCAAAATGAGTTCAATAAGTGAATTCACTATGACCAGCTATAGTGTAAAAATTTTTGAAATAAAATATCTTCACTAATGATTCACTGTGAACGTTCACGTGAAGAATCACTTGGGTGAAATGAATTCAGAACGAATTCACTATGAGTTCACTTGGTCAGCTGGGAATTTTTACTTTTCTGTTCATGTACATGTAGAGTAGATATACTCGTATTTGTGTTGTTGGTTTAACTTCATTCCTTGCTATTATTCTATTTCAAATTCCTTTTTATATAAATGCAATTCATTCATTCATTTTATTTATTTTATTTCAATTTATTTATTTATATGAGTGTAGCTGAACATATTTGCGTATATAGCTATTTCTTTTTATTTATATTTTCCTCATTTCTACAATTTCATAAAATATTAAATAATAAATTTGTATTTTAACTTATTGAACTTTCTATTATACCAGGCGGACAGTTTTATTTATTCACTTTTATATGTATGTATATGCAAAAATTTTTATAATACATAATAATTTATGAGGGTATGCAGTTTCCGTTCTATTGCACAAATTTAAAACTTATTTTAAAATTTTACTTTTAATTTTTTGTTTCTTTGTCTTTTTTTGTATTGTTTTTCCTTTGCATCTATTTTTATTGTGTTTTTTTTTTATTTTATTATTTTCTCAATGATTTTATACTTTTAATTTCATTTTGTTGTTGGTGTCATCATGGTGGTAGTACAAAAAATCTGTATGAGTATGTAGTAGTATAGGTATGTATATATGCATAAATATTTTGTATTTATTAGATAATGTTTGTATGTTTGAAATTGTTATATTATTGCTGGTGCTATAGTACTTCTGCTTTATACTGCTACTACCACTTCTCATTTTGTTCCTTTTTTTTTAAGTTATTATTATAATTTTTTTTTTTTTATTTGTTTGTTTGTTACTATTGTTTTTCAGAACACAAATTATGTACAAAATTCATACAAAATATATACACATATTTAAGTATTATATACATGTTTAAATGCATAGATTTGCATATAAGTGTAATTTTAGTTTTGTTTTTGTTCCAATGAGACCTTTTCATATTCGATGTCTAATATGTAAAAAACCGACCGACGAAAATTTGTAGTGAAAGTTTTCAAATTTATGAAAACAGTTTGGAAATTTATTTTTATATAAATATGTATGTGAAATTTACTTTTTTGTTTATATTTATTTTTAATTTTGTTTTTTAGCTTTATTGTTTTCAGATTTTTAATTTTTAATTTTTTTTTTTCTCTTTTTGCTTTTTGTATTCATTTTTAGTGTTCAGCATTTGTTTGTTGTGTTTTGCATGAGAGAATATAAGTAAAATCGAAATGAAAATGTTAGAGATATAATGTGCACTTATGCATATCGTGTATGTTTATTGTATGCAAAATACATAAGCGATTTTGTACATATAAAAAAAAATATTTATCGTAAACTTTTTAAAGTAGATATGTATTTATTTTGTAGACAGCATTAGAAAGTATATATGTATAGTGTCAAATTATAATCGCCAATGGTTGTATTTAAATTATAAAATTATATGTGATCCTATACATCATACATTATATTAATCACACTTACGAAAGTTTGAGATAATTTTTTAGGAAATTTTTAGTTTTTAATATATTCTTTACAATATACATAAATTGATTTTTTCATTACTAAAATCTTTTACTTTTATTTTATCACAGACAAAGATAGGATCCTAAATCTTTGTATTATATTCATCTCCATCTTAGTGAATATCGTATATAAATTTTCATCTGAATAAAAGATGAAAGAATACCCAAAGCGCCGTTGAGAAAGCAGATAGAAGGGTGTAAGACACCAGGAAGATCCTGAAAAAGGTGGAAGGACAGAGTCGAAGATGACCTCAGAAAAATGAATATACAAAATTGGACAGGCATATCACAAGATAGAATAAGGTGGAGGCAGATTGTGGATGAGGCAGTGGCTCACTCCTATCTGTAGTGATAGAAAGAAAAAGAAGAAGAAGAATAACTTATTGTTGATAAAAATATGGTTGTTATCATTTAATAAAACCCTAAATGAATGTTAATAAACAGGATTCCTGTAGTAATTGTAAAATACATCAAATCAAATCAAATGGGTAATAAATAAAAAAAAAATGCATGGTCATTTTTATTTGAAAATTCAAAAACTTTATGGTGTCACGCACGTAATGTGTCAGAAAATTGATTTAAGATAAACATTTTTTTGAATTAAAATTAATTTTAATTTTTCCATGTTTTCTTTCTGAAAAATGCTCCACACCTATACATTATGAAGATAAATGATAATTTGATTTGACATATAATGAGGAAATAAAATAAAGTAATAAATAATGAAAAGTATAAATCGCAATATGACCTACATATGTAATAATATACATCCTACCTGATCCTATATACATGCATATACCGACTCATATACGAATATACACAAACAAAAAAAAAAATATTTTTGATACATAATAACCATAATAATGTAGTATATATACATTAGTAGTTAACACATAAAAATAATAATTTATTACGACCTTGATCTGGAAAATATGTATGATAATAAATTTATAAGAATTTCTTTTTAAGATCCTAGCTCTAAATAGAAAAAAAAACCCCAAATATAGAGAAATCCATGTATCATCTATATTATTATGAATTTGAGTATTTCAAAAAACGATTATGGTATGATTTAAGGAAAATACAAATATACATAGCAGATAGCACACATGCATATAACCCATATTTAGAATAAGGACCAATCCTTTTAAATTTTCTTAAATCTTAAAAACATAAATTATTAGTATATATTATATAGTAAATGTGGAGTGTGCATGTATGAAAATATATGTAAATACGAATATGAGTGTGTGTCTATTAAGTATTTTATTTTTTTTTATATTTTATTTTTGTTGAAAAATTTTTAGATTATAAAAATCTCATAAATATTGGTTTATTTTAGAGTGAAGAATTATTTGATAAAGTTCATTATTTATTTGACGTTTGTATATATACAAATTATCTACATTATGTACGAGTTGTACGTATCTAGTTATGTACGAGCATAAAAAATTAGGAAATACACCAAAAAAAAAAAAATTTTTTCAACTAAGTAAAAATAAAAACCAAAATGAAAAATAAAATTCTTGAAAGACATTAAATATTGTAATGTATGTCTTGGTAATCATCAATATTATACAAAAATTTGAATCTTTTTTTTTTCTTTTGCATTACTATATGTATACCTGGTCCCATTTCTTTTTCATGTTCGTTTTTTTTTGTTTTGGAGAAAGAAAAATATGCACCATACAAAGGATAATACATGTACGTATATGTATAAATATGTATGTATATGTAGATACTAACATATATGCAACTGTGACACCATATAATGATGACAGAAATTGTATTTTTCAGGATCATATTATGTACATAAATTATTTTTGTGTGTATGTATGTGTGAAAAAGTAAATAGATACCATATACCATGAAGATATAAATTGTTAATTTTGTTTTTTCTATTTTTTTTTTTTTATATATTTTTGGTATAAAAAAAAATGTATATATGGAAAATGGAATATATATGACAAATACTTATGGATGGTAATGGATTTTCAGATCATATTGTCAAGAAAATGCATTTATCATTTGCATTTACTACACTGCTGTAAAATATAATACATAAGATAGCACCATAGCACTGTATATCTACATAATGTAGTATATGTATATAATGTACATAAGTTTATTTATTTGCACTTGAGAAAAATATATGTGTGTCATAAAATTTCTATGAATGCATAGATGTACATACATGTATGAATATGAAGTATGAGAGGTTGTTTGAGTACAAATATGTGTACACATAAGTATATCAATATAAATGTGTAAAACGATATTATACTATAAGTGAGTGTGTATAAATAATCAATGTACATACATACATTGTGTGAAATATTTATTCTATTTTTAGAAGATTTTTGAAAATTCTAAATCTTTTATTTTGTTGCTTCTTTTTTTTATTATTCTGTTTTTTGATTTAAATTGTATGCATTAAGCAAATAGAAGAATTTATTTCACAAGTGCAATTGATTTATTTTTTATTTTCACTTTACATAAATATATACATATATGTGTATTTGCATACTTATGTATACATATATCATATTTGTATATATATATATTAATATATTCGTCATAATGTGTCATGATCATGAATATGTGACCAACCGCACAATATCATTTATATAACTAAAGTAAAATATCATCAATAATTTATTCCATCTGTCATAAAATTCCTTAATTTAAGGTATACATAATGTAAGTACATAACATAAATCGAATCGATAATATTTTCATATGTATATAAACATGATATATTTTTCATTTTTAAGTACAAACGTACTAAATATGGGTACTAAATACGTATTTATCAGCCAAGATTATCCGTCAAATATATTTAAAATGAGTATAATATCATCTTATTCATTCAACCTAAATAAAATTTATTTTCGAACTTCATTTTTGGAGTGTCGAACATGTTAGATGATTGCGAAAAGTGAGTATTTTTATATTACAAAATGAAAAAGAGATTATGTGGTCTGAGTGCTGTGCTGTTGCTGTTAATAACAAGGTTATGTTCAAACGATATTTATACAACTTCCAGGTTGTTAAATATCCGAATAGTGTATAAGCGAGTTTGATTAATACAAATACACATTATTATTTCAAATAAAAGATAATCTTGGTTAGTGAATACGATCTTAAATTTACATTTCCATCTAATGTAGTTAATGTACGAGTATATGAATTGATATGATAACAAATGAAAAGACTGAATTTTTATGCATTTACATGTACTAATAATGAGCATAAATGTATACTTACATACGGAAATACTTATTATATAAATGTTATTATAATATATTATTGAATAAGACATTATGGGAATATTATCTTTTTTTTTCTGTTCTATCTTATTTTCGTACTTACATATCAATAACATAAAAACTTAAAAAATTTCTGAATATTTAAAATTCAATTTTGAATTCGATTGTCAACATAATTAACGATAAAATATAAGAAAAAATAAATAAAAATAGAATAAAATAATAACTGTCATAACTAAGTACTATAAATGTGTATGTATGTACATTGATATATACTAGGTGTCAGTGTTTCTTTCTTTCCATCGCATCTATTCTTCCTTCATTTATACAGTCATGCATATAATGTCACCAGAGATATCTGCATAATCTTTCTGTCATTACAGAAGTTACTGAATAAAGAAATTGTGCACAGTAAAAATTATATGTATAAGGTACCTGACAAAATGGATTTTTCTAGTTCTTGTAAGTAGATGTAACCGGATGGTCGTCATCAAAGTTTCATATTTTACAAATCCGAGACGAACAAAAAAAAAATCTTTGATTAAACTTTTTTATGTTTTTTTTATCGCACAAAGATTTTATATTTATATACCATAATTTTTAACTTTTCATTTTATTATGCAATTTTCACTGAATACTTATGCTACTACTGTCATTCTTTGTAACAAAATCTACAACCGTATGTCCATATACTCGTATAGCACTAGTGCTTAATGTACATTATATAATATTTTTTTTAAATGAAAGAAAACTTTTTAAAAAACAAAAAAAAAAATAAACAGAAAAAAATACAAGAAAAAAATAAATTAAAGAACAAACCAAAATAAAAAAAATGTATAAATACTGCATATATTGATATAAGCATACATTCATAAATATACTTACTTAACTTTCTTTCACTCATTTTCTAAGTTGCTTGCTTGCTATACAGAATTAATGGTGTAGAAAAGGTTTCAACAGACTTTAATCCATTTAATTGAGAAAAAAAAAAAAAATAGGAGAAAAGTTATGGTAACAATTAACAGTAAAAGTATTTAATTGTCCTTAAAGTTTTTAGTAAAGAACAGACAAAAAAGAAAAGGAACAGCAAAAAAAAATGTATATACAAAAAAATAGCAAACAAACAAACAGACAAACAAACAAACAGCAAAATAAAAATGAAATGAAGAAAGAAACTGCAAAAAAAAAAAAGTTTGTTTGCATTCTTCTACAAACTAAAACCTTCTAAAACTATACAGAAGACTATTGCGAGTACATTTATGTACATAAAGTATATCGTATACAGTCTCCTCGTATGTATAAGTATTCGGGTATACAATGTGTACAATGGTACAAAATATATATGTAGACCAGCAGTCAGTCTCTAGTAATAGTAAATTTATATTTAAAATATTTAGATAAAAATAAAATAGAACAAATATCTTTATAAAGAAAAAACAAAACTTGTGTATATGATATTTATAAAAAATAATGTATAAATGTGTATGTGTGTATATACTAGCTTCTGTGTGTAATAGTGTAAGACTAGTATTGTAATATTAGGAAAAGTTTTTAGCCGGCTTATGTAAACCCAAGCATACAATACTTGTACACTCCTCATTTCTCCTGTATGTATGCAAAGATTTTTGCATTACCTACAGATACGTATGTATACTATAAAATGTTCGTATTTTAAATTGACAACGAAAACAACAACAAAATAAAAAAATAAATAAATGACTAGATATCTATGGGCTGATGGTATTAAAGAAATTTATTTTATTTCGGCTTAAGGGGTTGATATTATGTACATAAACCGAAATTAAAAAATATACATATATATTTCAAAAGGTAGGTATATAAACATATTTACTAAATACTATAGGTAGGTGCACTATATACAATCCAATTTTTGTGTATGTAATCTCGTATGTAACATGTATTGTATACCTTTTAAAATTTACAAAATTATTTTTTCGTATTCAAAATAATATAAGAATCCGTATATTTGATTCAATTTTTATGTGATTAAATCCTTTTAGTTTTACTATTGTTTCATTTTATATATGAAAAATATTTCATTGAAAAATAAAATGTGCAATGAAAACTGTAAGTGGTTAGGACCCCCAATGAATTTTAAATCTACGAAAAAAGGAAGAAAAGTAGAATAAATCGGTTACTTGGAGGGTTGTAGTTATAATAAAAACAAATTGTAAAATGGTACAGTTTGTAATGTGGTTTGAATGTAATACAGATACACATAATGTGTGGAAAAAAAATGATTATTTTAGTACAATAAAATTTTTATACAAATTTTCAAAAATTACATTTCACTATTACATGACAACTGAAAAAATCTGCACATCATTTATTTAAATTTATTTATCTAATCTGTATGAGTGAATATAAGTATGGTTTTTTGAATACGAGTGTATTACAATTATAGAATATTTTAAAATTTATAAAGAAAAAAAAATAAAATTCAATTACCATGGATACTAGAAAATGTCATATGATGTATGCTTCTAGTTCAATTTCATTCAAAAACTGTTCATTTTTTTTTTCGTTTTATCTTTGAAACAACATTTAAATTGTTTACACAAGCATTTACTAATTCATTTTAAAATTATTAGAGCGTAAAATCAAAATACGAAAAAATTGTTGTTTTTTTTTTCCTTTTTCACAATATTTATTTGTTTCTATTACATCCTAAATTTTATCCTTTTTTTATATTTTTTTTTCACAAGGTTTATTCATATAATGCGGTCATTTCATTAAAATTAACAACATATCTTTGTATATACAAAATACAAACACTTGTAATACAATAATAATAATAAATTTCTTAAGTCGACTTAAACAATTAGATAAAAATAAAAGCCAATATTAATAGACACACGCACATTAATAATTAATTACAGAAATCCTGTACACGTTTGTAAATTATTTTGATGACTAAGATTTTATTCTTATATATTAATACACACACTCTCACTGTGATGAAAAACAAAAGGGAAGGAAAACAAAAACGAAGAAGAAACATCATCATCATTTTTCACATAATCATGTAAGAAGTTTTCGTATAATAGGTACATACAAAAATTTATGTAAGGTATGTACGTTTATAATTTTATATGTATGTATTTATATGTACTTATTTTAATACAAATACTACTTAACAATCGTCATGAATAATGAACATTTTATTTCTATACTGTGACGTAGATTTAACATTTAAAACGTACCGTGGATATCTACTTAATGCTAAGAAAGTTATAATAAAAGTAAATTTTGCATACCCAACCCAAATCTTATATAAATTCGAAAATTTTTCGACATTTATTTTTACATACATTTATACAAACATATAATTTTATAAGTGTATGTAAATTATATATCGCCTTTCATGATAATATAACGTGAAGAATTTTCATTTTAATATTATACAGTAGTAGTAGTAGGAAATAAGAATTATAGTTGACTTCATTTTTATTGTGCACTTACAGTTTTTAACTAGCTGCATATAAAATGAGCATGATTTTTATATTCTCGTAAAATTCCATGTGCATGAATGGAATGTGCATTAAGACTTACAAACATAAGAGTATATGTATGAAAATTTTATATAAAAATAAAATTATAAATGTACGTAAATTTGTAAAAGATAAGCTTTGAAGTTACTGACATGGCATCAAATTAAAAGAAAATGAAAAATAAAAATCTATTTAAATTATTACAATTTGTAATCGTATAATTGAAAATTTTACATTTCTAACACAAATTAAATTTGAAAAATATTGTGAAATGACAATTCGAATGATAGAAATAAAAGAAATATAAAATTATTATTACAGTTTTCCTGGAATATATTTTAAAGAGAAGAATGTATAAGAGATAGAATGTAGCATGAATGTAGGATGTAATCACAGTATAGAAGTTATAGGAATACTAGAGACAATTATAGCACATTTTTGATGTACACATTAGAGAAATTTTAATGTAACAGAGAATCTTTATTCAGATTTTACTCCAGATGTATAGAAAGAAAATTAACTATCGATTAAAGAATCGAATGTAATGTAAATTTAATTTATATTATTAAGTAATTGTGAATAAAAATTGAAGGGCTGAGATGATGAAGATGTTAATTTTCACAATACACTTTTTGACTTATTGGACTTCAAAGTTCTTCTTTCATATTATTTTTCTAATTGAAGATATCATTACCCATGAAGAAAACATGGAAATTATGATAGACAGGAGGTCACAGAAACTGTCTGACTGAAAAACAGAATTTATTCAAATTTGTCAGTTAACACCTTCATCATCTCAGCCCTTCAATTATAAATGAAAACTGTTTTATATATAATTCAGTATCAATCATAATATGAAACGTACTTAAATTACCTTAAAAAATTAAATCAATTAATTTGCTTAGTCTATGTGATTCCATATAGGATCATCCACTAATTAAATAATGTACGTGTAATAAATGACAAATCAGCAAAAAAAAAATCAATTAGTACAAAAAGAAGATGGCAAAAACAATAGGTTACAGGCAAAAATGTGCAAGATAATTTATTCTCATTCTCAATTGGTTGAAAGTTGATGAAAGACTCAATTGGGTTGTGATTTCAACTAAAAACAATCAATCAATCTTTCACAATCTATGTATGCGCATGTATAAATTTTTAATTTTTAACCTTAATTGCTGGATTAATTTTAAAGTATCTATGAATTTATTTAATTTTTCTTTCTTCTGAACAAGTAAATTACTTTTATAATTTTATTTTTAAATTCTACTAAATACTCAACCAATTAAAATTATTACTATATAAAAATTCATATTAAAATACTACTAAAATTAAAATATCATAAATAAATTAATTGTATGCAATCGTATACAACAACAAAAACAACAAAAAAAATGTATTTTTGCCTTGTAATTATTTCATCATTTTCATATACCATACGAGTATTTGTGTCAACAAATTAAAAAATAATGTACAAAACATAAGTATTTATATACAAAACGAAAAATATAATTTAAATCATTTAAATATGTTAGTATTACACAAGTGCATATCACAATAATTCTGAATTACTTTAAAAGCAAAAATTTTAATCATTATAATAAAATATTCACATGATAAAAATTGAACAATGAACAAACAAATACAAAAAAAAAAAATCATACTAAAAAAAAGGATATTACAACTGAGAAGATATAATGTTTGTATTTTATTCGATTTACTGTTTTTATTATTTTATTATATATATTTTTTTTCAATAAAGCCACCGAAACCGATATAACCAATAAAGTTGATGAGGTAACTGATCACAATATTTCAAATTAAAAATTTGTGGTAATTTATATTTTATATTATTTTGTTATTGTCTTTTTGTGTGTGTGTGTGTGTGTTTTGTTTATTTATTTATTTTTTTATATAAACCGTTAATATGTGTATTTAAAAAATATAATATGTATATAGTCATGTGTTCGTATAATTACATTAATTAAACCTATTGAATGAATGAGTATTTTATGAATATTTATATCAACGATATGTTGTCGCTTTTATATTTGGATATGGGTTTTATGTTATAAATTCGTTTATTTTGGTTTTGTTTTTTGTTTTTTTTTTTTCATTCAATTTTTAAAGTGTTAAAAGTGAATTTTTTATTAATTATGTACTACTCTGTCAGAAAAGTATCGGGAATTTATAATTTATGAGAGATTTGTTAGAAATTTGTAAACCATATATTTGGTTCATTACTTAGCAGGACTGTACTCGATTTATATACCAAATTTGAATAAAATCTGCCAACTCACATTGGTAAATGTTTACTTTATGGTACACACACTAGGGTCGGGTAACTAATGATGGGGGTGGTAGGGGCATGTCCCTTAACCACACTTTTGGGGTCAGATCTTGGGGAATAGACAGTGGCGGCGCAGGTCGGGGGGTTAAAAATCGCCCATCATTAGTTTCCCCACTTTAGTGTGTGTACCATAAAGTAAACATTTACCCTCACATTTTTTGCGGTACTCTTATTAACTGAAATTTATGTCTTTTGGAATTAGCTGTGCAACGATGAGTCTCATTCCCAAAATGTCGATCAAAATCGAACAAGCAAATTCGTAAAAGATGTTAAAGTCATTAGCTTTCTGTTTAATTATAAAATAGTGATTTCTTGCTGAGCATATAGTTTCCTTTACTTTATTAATGGTTTTATCGGTTATACAGGTTGAATGTCATTGACAATCTTTCCATTCCACTTAAATGCTTTATACCACTCATACGCCACCGTCTTTGATATGACTGTTACACCATAAGGCTTTTTTAAAAAAAATTTTTGGCAAGATTGTACTCATTATTGGCGTAGAATTCAAGTATAGGATTATTAAATTCTGCAAAAAATTTTGTTTAAAAATTACAAATTCTCAAAACTTTTCTGACAGTAGGTATATTTGTTACATAAACATACTATACAAAATGTAAAAATGTTCTCATAAATACATACATATATTTTGTATTGTACATTTTAGTACAGATAATAATGTGTACATATCTGTTATGGGAGATAATTACCTCTTACTATATAGTGAACTATTTCACTGTTCATATAGTTTGTTATTACCAAGAATATTTCTTTTTATTAATTTTATTTTGAATTTAATTTTTTTTTTTTAAGGTCAGAATAATAAAACAAAATATAATATAAAAAAAAATTAAAATAACCAAGTGTCATTGCGGTCATGGTTCATATTTATATATTAAATATGATTAGAATATAAGTAAAAAAAAAATGAAATTATAATAAATTTAATTTATTAAATAATAAATATAATAAATTAAATTTGATAAAATACGAATAACAGCACGTCTTTTTGTGTTGGCTTATTCAAAAAAAAACAATAGCGCGCGTACGTACGATTTTCGTTCATAATTTTTTATTAAAAATATTATCAAAATTTTTTTAATCATCATTATTTTATGAATTATCAATATAAATTTAATTGAAATAAAAAAAAAAATGTTTTTCTTCATTTATATTTTATAACACGGTATTATTAAAGTTATCATTTATGTATTTTATTTTTTTTTATTTAAATTGATATTTTAATAAATTTCATTCATAATTTGTTCGAATAATATTATTCTCTTTATTTTTACGTATTTTATTATTTCGTTATAATTTAATCAAGATACAGTATTAAAAAGAATATTTATTTTCTTTATTACTCATATTTGTACAAGAAATCATTAATAAATGTGTTTGAATATTCTAAAAATGAAAAAAGAAATATACCTATGTATGTAGTTTTATTTTATTAAAATTAAAGGATAAAATATGTTTTAAATTAATATCTAAAATCATTTCTGTATTATACATATGCACATGCATATAAATCTCTACTATATATTAAGGATCGTATTCACCAACCACAATAAATTTACGACTGTTTAAAATTGTATTCATTAACCGCTACTAAATTTATGCTAGATAAATTTTAGACTATCTCAGCCTCAGACTTGAGCATATAACCTTGTCATTTCAATAGCAACAGCAACAGCACACACAATATAACCATGACACCGCAAAAATAAATCTCTTTTTCTGTGTGTCATAAAAAATACTCACTTTTCACAATCAACTGACATGTTCCAAACTTCGGAAACGATGTTCGAAAACAATTTTTTTATTAAAGTAGGTTGATGAATAAGCTGAAATTATATTCGGCTAATATATTATATTCGACGGATAATATTGGTTGATGAATACATTCCTAAAAATGTAGATAGATAGATTATGCGTAAGTATGGTATATGAAGAATACATTCGATACGAAAATAAAATCATAAAATAAAATGATTATATACATGATGGTGATGATGATAATAATGATATTCTTTAGAATCAAATGAAAACATGTATTTCCATACCAGAAAGATAATTATAATATTATTCCGCATCTATACTATGTTTTTAGGAAATTATATGCAAGTATATAGTATCTTAATGATGTATGTTTATATGCATAAATGTGTGTGTTTGTTTATATTATATGCGTATATATACACATACTTCGATACATATATATATACCCATACCTACATATACATATGTACATCTACATAAAGATACAAACATATATCATCCCATTAGGTTATTATATTCTAATGATAATATGTAGAAGGAAAACGTGTGTGTACATGCATATTGTAGTAAAAAGATATGTAATAGTAACACTAACGTGTAGTAAGAATATGTAGTGGTAACACCAAAGATAAAATTGATATATAAGTTAGTTAGTTTTTGATGCTTGTATGGTTTGCATCGTTTAGTTCTTAACTTGTGTAATAAATTTGTAAATTTGAAATTGGTGGCTATCAGTGGTAGAATTAATAAAAGAATATCATTAAAAAAAGGGAGAAATAAATTGTTTCATTCATAAAGGGAAAAGAAAGGAAAATAACACATTTTCCTACAAATAATTCAGAAGTGGGATTCGGATTCGAGTGACCTGGTTCAGTTTGAAAAATCTGTATCTTTGGATATTTGATTTATATATTTTAAAATGGAGTATCAAGGTTGTAATGTGGAGGCTTTGAAAGATATGCTGAAGGCACGTGGATTGAAAACAAGTGGGAATAAAGAGGAGCTAATAAATAGATTGAAAGAAAACGACACAGAGAATGAAACAATGACAGGTGAACATGATTTGGAAACTGAAACATCTGTCAATAATCATTCAGCAGTAGATTTATCAGTCGAACAGCTGCATAAGGAAATGGAATTACTGAGACGAGAAAATAACATTTTGAAAAAGGAAAAAGAATTGATGGAAAGAGAGCAACAAATTAATTCGTCAACAGAAAGAAATGAAATGTCAGAAGTTCTCACTCCAACAAGAAATACAACAAGCGTACATAGCAATATCAGGGATGGAGATATACGTGACGATGAATTTTCAATGAAACATTGCTTAGATATTCTACCAGAGTTTGATGGACAAAATATTAATTTTTGTGTTTGGCAAGAACATATAAGGAATATAAAAAATATATACAAAATAACCGAAAGTGCTCTAAAATTGATGATTGTGAAAAAGTTAAAGGGTAAAGTTTTGCTTTGGTTTCAATCAAAACCAGAGAACATAATGTTGACATCAGATGATTTATTAAAAGAGATCAAAACAATTTTTGATAATCATATTAATAAATTTCATTTGAAACGCCAGTTAGAACAAAGAGTATGGAAGTCGAATGAAACATTTGTCGAATATTTTCAACAAAAGCTAAATTTATCTAATCTAATTGGATTACCAGATATTGAAATCATTGAATATATCATTGAAGGCATACCTAATAAGATTATTAGAAATCAAGCTCGTATGCAAGGTTTTGTCGACATTAAAGATTTGTTGAATAAAATGTGTAAAATAACTAATGATGAAAAACCATCAACAGCAGTTGCGTCAACATCATCATCAATCACTAGGGGTACTTCTAATAAAAATAGCGTTTCATGTTATAATTGTGGTGAGTCTGGACATTGGGCAAATAAGTGCTCCAAACCAAAAAGAGCATGGGGATCTTGTTTCACTTGTGGCAAAACAGGTCATCGAGCAGTTGATTGTTCAGGTAATCGTACTAATAACAATAATTCTGTCAAGAATATTCAGCAGCTGGCTCCCGAATATAAGGTTAGTTGTCATGTTAAAAAATCTGATATGGATATTGAAGAAAAGGTAAAATTCGAGGCAATAGTAGATACCGGTAGTCCAGTTTCATTAATAAAAAAAAACATTTTTGATTTAATGAATATAACATTAGAAAAAGAAAATATTGATTTGGTCGGGATAAATAAATCACCATTAAAGGTACTTGGATTTTTTGAGAATGTAATTTTTATTAATAATTTAAAGTTTAAATTAAAATTTTATGTAGTACCAGAGTCAACGTGTTCATTTTGTATTTTAGGTCGAAATTTTGTAAATAATGAAAATATTACAATTATTTTTGAAAAAGATGGCAACGTAATATTAAAAAATAAAGGTGAATTGGAAATTTTGAATATTGATATTGGTGAAAATGAAAATTTTGAAAGTGAAAAAATTGCTAATTTAGATATTGAGCCATCTCTTAAAATTAACGTAAAGTCTGAAATTAAAAATTTGTATTATTCATATTTGGAAGAATTAAAGAAATCAAAAAATATCTCAAACAATCCAATTGAAATGAAAATTGTACTTACCAACGAACAACCATTTTACTTTAAACCGCGGAGATTGTCATTTATGGAAAAAAATGAAGTTTGGAAAATTTGTAATGAATTATTGGATAAAAGTATTATTAGACCAAGCCATTCACCTTTTAGCAGTCCCATTGTGCTAGTAAAGAAAAAAACAGGGGAACTACGTATGTGTATCGATTACAGATCACTAAATAAGATAACAGTTAAGGATCGATACCCTTTACCTCTTATTGAGGATCAATTGGAGTGTTTATCTGGAAAAAATTATTTTAGTAAATTGGATTTGAAATCAGCGTTTTACAATATTCCGGTTAGTTCTGATTCTATTGTATATACTTCGTTCGTAACGCCATTTGGGCAATACGAGTTTTTGAAAATGCCATTCGGGTTGGCGAATGCGCCATCTGTATTCCAAAGGTACATTCACAATATTTTTGAAAATATGATAATAAAAGGTGATGTACTCGTCTACATCGACGATATTTTAATTGCTACCAAGACTATAAAGGAACATTTAGAAATTTTAAATGAGGTATTTCAATTATTGGCGTTGAATAATTTAGAAATCAGAATTGATAAGTGTCATTTCGTTAAGTTGGAAATTTTGCATTTGGGCTACATAATCAATTCTAATGGAATCAGACCAAATCCCGAAAATGTCAATACAGTATTAAAATTTCCAAGGCCAAAAAATGTCAAGGAGCTTCACAGTTTCTTAGGACTTTGTTCCTATTTTAGGAAATTTATACCAAATTTTTCATGTTTAGCCAAGCCTTTGTATGATCTTATAAAAAAGGATGCTATTTTTAATTTTGAAGAGGAACAATTGATTTGTTTCGAGAATTTAAAATCTAAATTGATCGAGGCACCAGTCCTCAGTTTGTACTCACCTTTACATGAAACAGAATTACATTGCGATGCTAGCGCACTTGGATTTGGTGCCATATTACTACAAAAAAAAGAAGATGAAAAATTTCACCCCGTTTTCTATTTCAGTAAACGTACAAGTGCAACTGAAGCAAAATATAGTAGTTTTGAGTTAGAGTTGTTAGCCATTATTTATGCGCTGAAAAGATTTAGAATTTACCTTCATGGTATTCATTTTTCTATCATTACTGATTGCAATTCTGTTACTCTTGCCTTGAAAAAGAAGGATATCAATCCGAGAATTGCAAGGTGGGCCCTAGAATTAGAAAATTTTGATTACAATATTAAACATAGAAATGGGGATAAAATGTCGCATGTAGATGCTTTCAGTAGAGTAACTAATATTTTAGTTTTGGAAGATAATTCATTTGAACAAACATTAGCAATATGTCAGCATAGTGACAAAGAAATTGAAGAGGTCCGATTGAAATTAGAAAAGTCTGAAAGTCCACTTTTTGAGCTTCGAAACGGTTTAGTTTATAGGAAGGTTGGAGATCGTATTTTATTTTATGTACCAGAATCAATGATAAACAATGTTATTAGAGTTAATCATGATGAAATGGGTCATTGTGGTATTAATAAAACGGTTGAGTTGATCATGTCCACTTACTGGTTTCCGTCCATGCGTTTGCTTGTAAAACAATATATCGAAAATTGTTTGAAATGTATTGCTTTCCAACCAAATAGTGGTAAGAAGGAAGGATTTTTGTATAGTATACCTAAAGGGAACTTACCGTTTATGACATTGCATATAGATCATTTTGGTCCATTGGACAGAACAAAAGCTGGAAACAAGTTTATATTCTTAGTTGTTGATGCGTTTACACGATTTGTTAAGTTGTATGCCGTAAAAGACACAACTACAAAAAATGTCATTATCTGTTTGAATGAATACTTTCGATATTATAGTAGACCGTCAAGGATAATCTCGGACAGGGGAAGTTGTTTTACGTCGTCTAATTTTGAACATTTCTGCTCTGAAAACGGCATTTATCATGTGTTAGTTGCTACCGCCAGTCCCCAAGCAAATGGCACTGTTGAAAGAGTGAATAGGACAATGACACCGATCATCGCTAAATTAATTGATAAAGATAAACAACTTCACTGGGACTCTGTTCTGAATGACGTTGAATTCGTTATAAATAACACTTTGAATCGTTTGATAAGTGAGCTGCCAAGTAAACTTTTATTTGGTGTTGCACAAAAGAATAAAATTTTGGATTGTTTGAGAGAATGGTTAGATAATAATATTATTGTAAATGAAAGGGATCTAATATCAATAAGAGAAAAAGCTGTTGAAAAAAATAAAGAAATTCAAGAAAGTAATAAAAAGATTTATGATTTAAGACATAAAAAACCCAAATTATATAATGTTGGTGATTTAGTCATGATAAAAAATTTTGATGTAACTATTGGAAAAAGTAAGAAATTTATACCAAAGTTTAGAGGCCCTTTTATTGTAAAAAAAATAGTAGGTCATGATAGATACTTAATAAGTGATCCTGAAGGACATCAAAATTCTAATCGTCCATTTTCAGGAATATTTGCATCTACAAATATGAAACCATATTTAAATTATAGAAATTGAAAATGTAAAATTGAAAATATAAATGAATTGGTGTGCTTTAATGATTATAAAAATAAGCTACATTTGTTAGATTTTAA